>CM073768.1:96255750-96813674 GCA_037158775.1 Hetaerina titia | reverse complement strand
GATATGTAGCATCACTGTGATTGAGTCTCCAATCCATTGGAATCCTATGAAATAGTAGCATTTAACTCTAGTTTCAAAATGATTGCAAAATATCTCGAGGGCCCTTTCATGATCATCTGTACTCTAATATTATGGAAAAATGCACTTATTCTTCAACACGTCACACATGTTTTCTCTCTGTCATTTCAAGATTATAGCTTTAGAATGGAAAGTTAATTAAATGAATTTTACACGAAGTGAACGAACTCTTTTTACATCGCATTGCTCAGCACTTCAGCATGCTTTTTTCCCAGAGGCGATGCTAAATTTTCCCACTCTGCTTTGATATCGCCGAGAGATACTGCAAGGAAGCTGCTACCTGGCCACTCACCGTTACTGTGGATAGATTGAGAGAGGGGGAGTGAAGTGAGCGTGTGCATCATTTTAACTACGCGCTCCGACGGCACGCCATTCATGGCCTCCCTTCCCCTGGCTCCCTTGGTCCATTTTTTCCCCGTAGAGGGCGTTTGGTGTCCGAATACACATACAAATTGAGTAAATTATTACTTATTCAAGATTTGAGTCAAGTCATTCAAACAAATGCGAGTATGTTACAATGACAGTAATGAAAATGAATATTTTAAAAACCATCATTGATCATGCTAAGTGCAAACAGGTTACTGCATGTCACAAAGCATTGGAGTGGTATTTTTGTACACGTGGGTTATTATCTTTCGGCAGCCATTTGAGGAGGAACATTTCGGTTTTCCGTCGATAATTAAAAAAATAATGCCTTGGCTGTTATTACAGCAATAACCTTCACTTTTTTAGGTTCAACTTGTATCACCCATTTTAGTTTGGTTTACTCCCAGTCATCTTCAACCCTTCGGCGCATAGAAATACTACGTATTTTTAAGGGAAAAACCTGCTAGTTCAACGATGGGTTTAAAATTGTAAAGATACCTCGGCCATTCAATAATGTCTGGCCTTTCAGTAATGTATTTTAGATTTTCCCAATTTCACGTAATACTCTACCGTCACCAACCAAACCGACCTTCGGGTTGATTACTGTGTTTATGGTTGTATATATATATATATATATATATATATATATATATATATATATATATATATATATATATATATATATATATATATATATATAGATGTGTGGAAATATTTTTTTTCAATAATTCTCTCGGGAAAATACCTAAGTTTCCTTTTTATTTCATAAATTTGTCGTTTTCTTAATGGAATAATATGTTATCAATCATCGAGTGGAGTTAAGTTAACTAAATCACTATTTTATCGATTAAATTAGCATTAAATTTATTCATACACGTTAAATAATCTTTTTAAAAAATGATATAGCTCCTAATTGGTGAAAACGCTGTAGATTTTAATTCCAAAACCTTCCAAAAAATCCGTTGGATTACAATACAATATGACGTCAGAAATTCAGTAGTACCATTCTTTCAGACTTTAAGAGTATGCTCAGGAATTAATTTGTCAATCTCTTTGGATAGTCGTTTAGTCTTCCTCCCCATATCCTCACAACATGGGGAGGAAGTGTCAACATTTTCCGGATAATGAAAAAGAATGGGACAAAAGATAATCTAACCTGAGAAATAAACGTGCAAGATTGCCTAACTTAAAGATTATGCATGTTGTGACGTTTCAGTTTTCGGACTTTTTTTTATCTTCCTACTATATTCAATATTCATAAATTATAATTGTTATCATTTTATTATGTGTTTGTTGCATTTTAAATCGGCAAGCAAATAATCAATTTAATTAATAATCTAAACAATCAGTGATTTCATTAATAACTTGAGCGCTCAGATAATTATTTGAATTAATTATGGATTTCACAATAATCTCTCTTCTTTGATTCCTGTCATTTTAATAAAACAATCTATAGAAGGTGGAAAGGGGAATTTACGATTTAATTTTTTTAAAAATTTGAATTGCAAGCTCTGTAGCTTGCCATTAGTCTTAGTAAGTCTATGGACACTCTTTGGTTACTTGGCTTTGTTTTGTCATACACTTTTCTTATCTTTTTATAACATTGCGTCTTCATCATTAAATGTAACGTCAACGAAATATTAAAAAAAAACGTCTTTACGCATTCGAGGTACTGAAGAATTTAAATTATAAATTACAAAAATTATAGTATTCGTGTTACAAGAAAAGTAACATAGTAAGAACATAATAATGTACTCATTTATACTCGTACGTATATCAAAATTAAATTATTCAGTAGTAGAACGCTAGGAGTTAAACTAGGAACTTGAGGAATTTTCGATGTAAAATTACTGAGGTAATAATGAATTTAATTTTCATCATTTGCCTAACCAATTATTAACTCTGATTCACATTGTAGCGCCATTCAATTTGATATGACCTCCTTGATGTACAAAGGACCACTAACTATTTCCCGTTTGGTTTTAAAGCAGGCTATTTACGGATACTAGCAAATCATGTAAAGTAAAGATATGATTAGATATTTACAGTGAACCTTCGGGGGTGTAAAGTGGTTGCAGTCAATTGATAGCTTCAGGTTCCTTGGGTGAAGTACCCCCTAGTAGATGTACTTCATTTCACTTGTGTACACTATCATGTTTACAAAATACTCCTTTAATCTTATGACCCACCAAATAAATGTACCGTTGCTTTATATAACCGCCATTGATGCGTCTCACAACACAGCCGCTCGCTTATCAAGGTGTAGCAATAATACAAAATGAAAGAGGGAATTCGTTTTTGATGCTACTGAAATTCATACCATCAGAGTTCATTTTTCACATTATTTAAAATGGGACGAATGCCTCCTTCGGCACTTTTTTTATAACCAAGTTGATCTTTAGGTTAGGGAATGTGAACAAAGTTTTCCCTACAGGGAAGCGTACCCAGGTTTAAGATTTAAATTCTAATGTATATATATATATATTCTTATATATATATACATTAGAATTTCTTATATATATATATAGTCTTAGAAAATTATATAATATAAATCTATATATTATATAATTTTCTAAGACTTTTTAATGCTTTGAACACCTTTACGTCATAATTATTTTAATGTAAAGATGCTGTTTGAAGGAATATTGTTACTATTACTAAGTATTCTTAACGACAGAAGTCTTTCTTAGAATTGGATATTTGCGTCGAATTTTGCGATTGCTTCTGCGTCATCATCACTAATTCAATCCGAAGATTGGTTTACTGTAGTTCTTTCACTCTTTCATTTCCAATGCCCCAACTCCATGATGGCGTGGGCTGGGCTACAGAAAAGAGGTCCCGGGCCCGATTTCTGGTGACGCCTCTGGGCACACTCAGCTTCCTGTGTGATTTTTCGGGTATTACGACACGTTGGCGGAAAAACTCGGTGGGTACCGGCCCTAGATATTTTCCTGAAAGTTTCACGTTCAGACGATAATTCCAGTATTATTTTTTCAATCCTGCCTCTGGCATGGTTATTTTTTCTCGGTAGGAAGGTTCATTATGATGGAAAATAACGTAATAAATACTATGGATCAACAAACAAATCGTTTATTCTAGGTAAATGACAGATGGCCGTAGTCAAAATGAGACTTTGTTCATAAAGAGCGTGAACTCGGATGCTTGCTTTGAATTGGCCAGAATTATCACGGAGCTCATGATTTGCTTTCGCCTCCTAATTTTTTAAAGACTTTCTAATTAATGCAATAACAGCAAGAAAAACATTTAAAAATGGTTAATCGTAAGCGAAATGTGAGTATTACATGATTTGAGATGATGGTATTTGCTGAAATAGAAATCTCAGTGGCTGGTCGTTTTCGAAAGAGAGAATTTAAAAACACCGAAATTGAGATTTCCGTGGGGGTGTGAGGACATTTAATTGGAAACAATTCCGTTCCCGTTTATTGCGGAATTTATACACTCTTGTGTGAGGTTGGAAATATGAAAAATTGCATTGGGTTTCCCTCGAGGAAACAAAAACATATTTGCACTTAAAAGTCGCGGCAATGCCGTAAATATCCGTTTTTTGTTTTTGGAAATGTAACACCCTGCATTTGTGTATGTGTCCGCACACATTGCTTGAAATGGAAGGATTAAAAGAAAAAAAAACTTAAAAAGCTTGAGTTGCCATTCTATTGCTATTTATTTACTCGAGTGCATTGGAAATCACCCCATTCGATCGAACTCTTTCCTCTCCCTCTGTATCTCCATTTTCGTCGCTCACCTTCATCTACTCTTTTCTCCCTAGGGTTCTGCTACCGCCAGGGTATCCTTATGCATTTCGTCGGATGGTGACTGCCGCATGAACAGGTAACTAACTAGCTTTTTGGTTCCTTCTACTCTCTGCCTCAGTAATAGGCTCTTGTATGAGGATCTATTTTTACTATCGGGGGCTGATAACGCCCCTAAACGATAAGGAAATATAGTCAAGGAGAATTTGACCGTAACATTAAACGACGGAATAGCTTCTAAAGAGTTCCCCTTGCTCCTTCCTTTGTGTTAGTTTAAAATTTGTGGTACCGATATTTGGAATTCACAGTTATTGAAATAATTGAACCAACCATAGATAGTGTGCCTGAATTCCTTGGAAACTTAAGGGAAACTTTGCCATCTTTTGCATTAAATTACTACTATATTTCAGTTTGGTTTCTATGAATGTACTTAAAAACTTCGTGACGGCACAAACTAGTGACACAATAACGGGAAAATCTGGATTCGCAGGAATATTTTGCAATAAGAGTATTTGGTGTCAGAGGCACATTTAAACTGAACCTCGCGTCGATTTCGTCCAACCCCCTTTGGTGAGACTTATAGGTCGTTAAATTCTGGGAAATCAAGAAATTACTAAACAATTATTTCAAGATATTTGGTGACTCGCCCGGAAATTTGAATTATTTTATCTGAAACTGAAAGGTACTGAATGTTTGAGTTTATTTTGTGGAGACCCAGATAATACATTTTTTTACACTCGTATTTTAAATCGATTTTTGTTTAACGGCCAGCGAGACCTCTCAGAATTGTCCCTCTCCACGGGGCGGCCGCCCACCCTTGCCAATATGCATTTAATAAAACGTGAGATGTGCCATATGATTCTGTCCATCCAATAAACTCAACTTGATTATTTTTATGCACCCTCCCAAAAGGTCGCAAGGAAATTTTGATTTGTTGGTGATGACAAAATCAATTCTCGCTCACACCTCTCACCATAGCATAGCCGTTACCCTGCTGCCATTGTCTGTTGAAATTCGATACGGAGAATACTATCCTAATTTACGAGCTTACATTCAAACATGCTACTATCGGTGCATATTAAAAACAATGCTTATTGATACTTAATATCGGTACCTAGAGCGGTCGAAAGAGCAATATGCGACTTTCCAACATGCATACATTTTACAAATATTGCTTTAATCAATGCTTTTGATGATTTGAAATGATAAATGATAATGTGCACGAACACGAGTTAATGGGGGATTAAGTGTTTGGTGTTTTTTTTTGGGAATCAAGCTACTATAGGAAAGTGATATATCTCCAAGCTGTTGTGCCCCCGATATTATGGCAGCCTTCTGTTTTTTGAAGAGTAACCTCGGAACTATTTGCCATGTATAAAGTAGCTAGCTGATCAAGAAATATTTCAACTATGTTTTACTGAATGTTGCAGTCGCTAATCACTACGATCGAGTTTCCACCAGGAAGGATATTTAGCGATGGAACAAGAATGTTCACGTTGAAAGTGTCGCAAATTTACAAGTTGGAATGTGAAAAGTTCTTTAAGCGTTGTGGACTTTTCGGTTTCGGAAATTAAAACGTTTTAGTGGCTATCGCAATTTTTTCTCCGTATATATAACGTAGATGTAGTAATTAACGTAGATGTCTACTTCTAGAACTCTACTACCTCGTATTTGTGTTAGAGAGTGATAATCGCTTCCTCGCCATTCAATAGCATTTGCTTTCTTAAACCATCTTAAATATGAGTTATTAAAAAATTTCGTCGTAATGAAAAAACACTTTTCCTTAGACGATAACTATTCATATTAATTTAATAATATAAACGCAGCATGTAAGCTTTCGGGAATTTTCTTCAATATCGAATGTATGCAGTTTAAAATTAATTTTTGTTACCCATACGTATTCACATTTTGATATTTAAAAGCAAAACACACATGCATATGTACATTTCAGGATTAGGTGAAGTGAGATGGAAGAGGACGGGGACCTGAAACGATAGTTCTAGAGTAAAATATAGTAAAGAGTAACAGAATGGGCGAAAGGTGTTAATAATATTGAACAAAACTTGGAAATAAGCGTAATTACACTACTGTAGCTAAGGTTACGGTAGCGTAACTACTAGCAGACTGGTGATGAAATACTCGTAATACGAGTATTAGAAAAAGTAATAGCGGAAATAACGGACTTGGTCATTATACAAGTCAGCATGCTAGAAAGAAATAAACTTAAGAAAGAAATGGACCTAGTATTTTACCAAATAGAAGAAATAAACACTGTAGTTCCTCTAAGGAAAAAATAGTTAGTGATTGGGGATTAGAATACGACTTCAGGCGAAGGGAGAATAGTAGTGTGGTGGGGGAATACCAATAGAATCATAAAACAATTCTGGGAGGTTGCCAAAGAGTTCTACAATAGACAGCGTTTGATCAAAACTTGTTTAAAGACCACAATAGACATATGTATGCATGGAAAATGTCATGAAAATCAGAAAGATATCATATGGGTAGACACACGTATGTTTAAGAACAACATCATTAATTCGCACACTTTGCCGGGAGTGGATGCGGATTCATATCATCATTTCCTGCCATTGAAATGTAGCGTCAGATTCAAGAAGATGACATAGGAAAAAAAGTTTAGGAAATGGAATATCGAAGCTTTTCCCGAACGATAATAAAAGAAAAACTAGCTGGCTGTAGAGAAAATTATGAGTAAAGACAAGGAGATGGGTGCAATGGAATAAGAATGGAACAGATCAAACGAGGGATATCGAAATCTGCAAATAAAACCATAGGAAAATGACAAGAAGATCACGAATTACAAACACGATGATTAGGAAGATAGACGAGAGAAGGAAGTTGATTACCGTAAGCAATGAGTTTATAAAATACTACGTCAATCAGGCGGAGAACTAATACGGCGAAATAAGCGTGGTGGAAGACATTGAGAGGAAATGGACAGTTAACAGAAGATGGGTGAAATGGGTGCAAAATACTGGTAGGTAAATAACTGCCAGGAAAGTTATTATTGAACCTGGAGAGATTAAAGGAAGATGGAAATAAAACATAGAAAATATATGTTAAAGACGTTACACCAGGAAGTTGAAGCAAGGGATAGGAGTTTCAAAAAGGCTGGAGGACGGTGCAGTTGGCTCCCAGCCTTTGCAGAGTGCGGATCGTTAGTTTGCGAAACCTCTATGACGTGGCCGGTTATTGGCAATACCTCATCAAATTTTGCGTGAAATGGGGAAAAATCGGGAAAAAAGGGCCATGATATGCTCAAGGCAGTTCGTGATAATGACGCCATGGGTAGATCGGATGTTTTTGAGTGGCACAAATTGTTTTGGAGGATAGAGAAGACGTGGAAGATAGCGGACGTTCGGGGCGACCTTCGACATCAAAAATTGACGAAAATCCTTCAGGAATGAAGGCTTTGTTGGGCAGAGATTACAGATTAAGTGTTCGCATGATTTCTGATGAAATAGGCATCCCTAAAAGTAATGTACATTGACTTGTGAAGAAATAATTGTGCATGAAAAAGGTGTGTGCCAACTTGGTACCGCGAGTACTCTCGCCAAAAGGAAACTCGCACGAAACTGCCAAGAGCTTCTCGTCCATGCCTCAGCCACCCTATAGCCCTGATGTTGCCCCACCAGAATTCTACCTCTTCCTCCGCCTGAAATCCTGGCTGAGAGGACGTCACCACGGCTCAGTGGAAGCGTTACAACAAGCCGTGAGGAGAGAACTTAGGAGATTCCGTGCGCCACCTTCCAGAAGGCGCACAAGCCGTGGAAAACCTACTGGCAGCAGTGTGTGGACGCAAAAGGGTGCTACTTCCAAGACTTTTGAGTGAATGTATCAATTCTGGCAATAATGTTTTTAATCGACTCAGTTTCACTACTTTTGGGACAGTCCTTGTAGATAAGGATAACTTAGGTCCAGACATACGTACTTGATGGGGAGTTAGAAAGGTCATTAAGGGAACTGACAATGAATAAAGCTATGGGCACAGTTAGCATTCCTGCAGAACTGCTTAGTGGTTTACGAAATCGTTGGAGGAATAGTATTATTTATGGACTAACTCGTAGTATTTGAGAAAGAAACGTGGCAGGAAGATTCCGTCAGATCAGTCTTAGTTGCCGTGCCAAAAAGAGGAAAGGTAGCATATGCTGTGGAAGAATAAGTTTAATTTCGCGACCAGTTCAATTGATTCTTTGAATTATCATTGAGAGAGTGCAGAGTAGGGTTAGTGAATACTTAGGTGATGATCAGTTTGTATTCAGAAAGGGGAAAGGCACACGTGATGCTATAGTAGTATTTCGGCAATAATAAAGAGGAACAGGGAATGCAATCAGGTTGTATTTGTTTGTTCCGTGGACGGAGTACATTGGGTGGAATTACTTGAATGTATTATAGAAAATATGAGTAGATTGGTTAAATAGGCGAATTACCCATTACCTGTACATGTTTCAGACTGCTAAGGTGAGAGTGGAGGATGGAGAGTCGGGATGGGGCGTGAAAAGAAAATCCCTAGGAGCAACACAGGGGTTTCCATTCACCTATGATTTTCAATGTATACTTGGCCAAAATGTCCCCAAATGGAAAGAACTGGAGATTTGAATGATAGTTGATAGGGAATTCATAAGATCATTTAGGTTTGTGTGTGATAAAGGTTTAGTTAACCTAAGGGTTGCAAGCATTTCTGAGCGTATGGAAATGTCAGTACAATAGGTGTGGGATGATAATTAATTAAAACGAAATATAGGTTTTGCAGTGCTCAAGGAAGAGGAAAGTTACGTATAAGTTAATCATTGAAGTGAGAATTTATACACGTACATGGGCAGGTGGAACACGTTAGGCTAAAAAGCTCTAAGAAGGAGGTATTGGTGAAGAGGACTTTGAGTAAGGATTTTAGAAGCAAAAAGTAATTAAAACTTCGGTATAGAGGGTAGTTTTGTACGACGCTGATACATGGTCGTTGAAATAATATGATATGCATTGATTGGCGGTTTTTAAATTTAGGTGGGCCCGCAAAGTGTAATTTTAGTGTAAGGAGCGGAGAAGTGAAATGGAAGGGAAGAAAAACGTGCGAAAAAGATCTAGGCATGATAAGTAAGAGAGTAAATTTTGAAAGTAATCTAAGAGAGGCCAGAAATATATATTTAGAGCGTTTTGATGGGCTATGGGGTTTTGAAGACTGATAAAGATAAAACGTTAGGTAAGCGAGAATGGGGTAGGAATAGGATAGATATGTTGGACGGAATGAATGGTGAAAATATGCGGCAGTGAAGAAGGGTTTATTGTGTCCGATGGTTTTGCGTTGGGAACATGCAATGGGCTTCTAAGCCATTTATTCTAAGCATCATTTATTATTTTGAATCAATGTGATAAAATAATGGCAGTCTAGTTTTGAAGTATTTTAATTTTAATAGCATTTGTTGTAGTTATTCGTATTTAAATTTTAAATTAATGTTGAATTATTGTATTGCATATATGTGCTGTGTGGACTTAAAACAATCGAAAGGCGGGCCCTGGAGGTATTAGTTCTCTCATCCCCTCCAACAAACCTCTCATCCGCTACCCCTTAGCCGATGCACTGCCCCCCTTGTTTCCACTTGAACCCCTTGACTGCTCCGCCAGTCCCTTTCCTGCCCCCTTCCACCTCCACACCCCTTCGCGGCACCTGCCTTCGCCGCACTTCTCACCACCTTCACCTCTCTGCGCGTGCCACAAAATGACGCTGGAATTCGAATGAAAATGCAGAACGGAGGGAGGAATGGAGAACAAGAATGAAGAGCGGGAGGAAGGTCCGCTAACAGAAAACTCCCGACTCAGTGGTAGGCATTTCCGCTGTGAGAAAGTAGGGAAATATAAGCCAGTGTAATTCTCTGATTGAAAAGTTTATCTAGCAAGTATTGAGTTTTTTGTGGTGGGTCTGGTGGGATGGGGTAGAAGACTAAATGTTTCATATCTGCACGTGCAAACTCATCGTGGGGAGACGTCTGTCTAGTAACGAGAGTAGGTTTGTTTCATTGAGAAAATGGTACAAACATTATGAGCTCCTGTTACGGAAACTTTCAAGAAATAGTTGATTGCTTATAAAGTGAATAATTTTTAAATTCTTTGCCTTACTATCGTGAACATTGATCTAATCTTTCGAGCCAATGGCCTTTGAATGTCAATTTGTCGATACAAGTGCTCATTTTTTCGACGTGTATAGATCAAATATCTCCATTGTTGAGCTCTGAGGTTCTTAGCCCTTCCTTAACCAAATCAATGGAATTTGATTTAGTACCGTATCGCTCTTTTGACGGAACATCTGTAGTAACCTAATGCGTGATTTGATTTGAAATTGACTTCAAATATAAAGAGTCGTGGATATTTTTTAGCAGCTTTCATATTTCAATTCGTTTCCTTGTCTGTTAATTAAAAATTTTTTTTGCTATCAATCAGTGCTTATTAGAATTTATCAAAAGGTCGTACATGTAGGTTCAAACTTTTTGATTTTTTCAGGATAATTGGTTAGCTGTGGCTCGTTGATTGATCTGTTAAGTTATCGAAATTTTTTTAGTATAATATATTTTTCATAGTTTTTTCCTGGTTGATTAGAAATCGGTTATGTATAAAATTAAGATAAAATAACAAATAATGATATTCTATTATTTTTAAACAAGGATTACCTTAATATTTCGTATCAAATAAATACAACTTTTAATTTCAATGCTTACTGTTTTCACATATAAGATTAAATAAATCTATTTCCTAATTATAGGGAATTGCTACGTTTCTTCATTATGGCATATTAGTCGCCGCGAAAACAATGCCCAACGACTAATTTCAAAGGAAAATGAGGAAATGATATAATACTGACGAGACCACTGAGTCTTTTGCATTATCTAATGTTAAATCCAATGCCTAATTCAAATGATATATTTTTGCGACGAACGATGATTCAGCTGGGCTTTTCATAAACCTTAGTTGTAAAGAAATGTTTGGAAACCAGGCACCCATCAACTCGTCCATTCTGAGAGAGTCAGTAATATTAAATGTGTGTATTATGGTACTGATTTCTCGTCCTACAGATAGGTGCAGTCAGTTCGGGGACGGTGTGGTCAGGAGCGGGAAGAGGCGGGAAGGGTGAAGGGAATCGTTGGACTGGGGAAGGGTTGACGGGGATGCCATCGGGATCACTCATGCCTTGTGTACACGGGGCGGGAAGGCTTAGGTAGCGGCGACTGGCTACCTCTCGGGAGGAGAATATTGCTCGGGTAGTGGTCCTGCGGTCACGTGGTGCTGACGTTTGGAGAGCATTACAATGGTGAGTGTGCGAGAGGAGATGGGGGAAGAGAGGGAGGAGTTCAGGGGGCTCGTCGCGGCTGGAGTATGAGTGATTGTGAGGGGGGAGGAAGGAAGGAGGGCGGAAGGAGGAAGGGACTGGAGTACGGGCGAAGTGGAAGAAGCCTGCACGGGCTGAGCGGCGAGTCGAAGGAAGGCCTATCCTCCCCTTCCTCCCACCCTCGACACGGGTCTAATCAAGGGGACACACACGTACGTATTGGGAGGCCGTGAGGCAAGTGCAAATGATGAGGGGGGTTCGCCCGTGTTCTTGCCGCAACGGAGAGACAATCACGGATGTCCGCATCGGACCGACAACATAGCCCTTGGACTAGTTTTCTTTCATCCATCCTCTCTCTTTATCCGTTTCTCAATATTTCCGTCACTTCTTGTTTTTCTTCCCCTGTTCAACTAAAATTGGTGGTGCAGAGTCTCGAGAATTTCATTTTATGCAGTCAAAATTACGGGAACTTTCTTAATATATCAGATTCTATCCTAATCATAATGTATATCTCATTCCAAAAAATGTTTCATAATAATCGGCTAGATTTCATTGTTTATTCCTATGATTATCTTTAAAGAGTTCATTTCATCACCCTTGGTCAAATTTCGTCAGTATCAGATCATACAACTTCCCTTTTAAACTTCCAATTATACACGTATCCTTTGACCAATATTTGGGATTAAATGGAGAGAAGACATTGATGAATGCTTTAACGAGCGTTTGAGGTATCGCTAATTATTGTTGATGTCGAGGAAGCCAAATGACGGGCAATAGAAAAGGACCTTTTACTCACATGGGCTATAATTATTGAAATTATGTATTTACTTATATTGGTTTAGACGTCATACGTGATCTAATGAAATATCGTTTGAATGGTGCGTTTAACATGAAAATGAAGTTGATGAATGCGTCCATCTATTTTGATTATTTTAAAATAAATGAACATTTTTGATAGAAGATATAATTTTATTAAAAGAATATACGCTTATAAATAACATTTAAATAACTATAGTATTTTAATTTTCAATGTAATTAATATTTTTTCATTCAAACGTTGGAGAGGTTACATTAATGTCATGAATAAGTTTTTTAAGTGGTCATTCTTCATATGCACATTGATTTCATGAATTTGCACCTGCAATTTGTTGTTGGGTGGGTTTCCGTTTTAAATTTATTTTTACATTTATCTACGCTACTATGTAAGGAATTTGTTTTGGGATGTGGTATTTAATTAGTTTGAAAGTATTGTGTAAGACCTGCCAAACGTTTAAAGTTCATCATGGAAACATAATAATGCCTTTTTATTCTACTTGTTCGAATAGCATACTTTCCACTACGTTGTATTTTATAGACACAATTCAAAAGTAGTAGTAGTTTTAGGGGAGGTGACCGACGATTGAGGTCTTTGAGCTATTAGAGATGGACAGGAAAGGATGAAGGGTGGAGAGAAACCCGGCGTCGATACTAGCCTACCCCAAACGAAATACGCCAAGGGGTCCGCAGGTTAACGTCCCATCCGACGGACGGCGTACTCACTCAAAGTGACCTCCCCAAAGCACCTCAAGTAAGGATCGGGATTCCATTGAAAAATGTCTGCCACCGCTGGGATTCAAACCGGGCCTATTGGTGGGAAGCCAATAAGTTAGCCACCGTACCATCCCCATCCTTGCACAGTTCGATAAAAGACTTAAAACTTCACTTTCATGATAATGAGATATCCATTGAAGTTGAATTTATAAAACTACAAGATACGTACGAGTACGTCGTATATATGATTACGCCAACTCTCAGGCATTTATAAATCCGTTGTACTCAACGATGAGTAGTGTACACTAAGGAAAACACATGTTCGAACTTTAAAAACATTTCTATTTCTTATCTAGATGGTGATGAATGAATTGAATACAAAGAAACATGGAGCCAGTATGCTGACTACAAAAAGTATCTGGTTTGAGGTCTCGTGATCGGGGTATCCAATTTAACATTTATTATTAGCTGAGTCCATTGTTTGACCACTCATTGCGTTCCATTTAGAGTTTGACAAAAGAGAGAATAATTGTGGCATCCGAAATCCTCTCCAACCTTCGAAATGTCAGCCTTCATTTCAAAGCGAATTAAAGTTCCGATTATCCCCGTCAGCAATATGCCTTCCTCCTCTTCCGGCCCCCTTTCTCCTCCCCCTCCTCCCGCCCCATACATCCTACCCGATCCCCTCCATCCGTGCCTGACGATTCCGTCCATGGACCACGCTAATGCTCACAATTTCACGTGAGTTTTTCCGCTGCCTTTTTTTTTAATTATTTAGAAATTTTCATCGTCGATATTAATTAATTTGATTTCCGCATTTGAAATCGGTTCCATTATTCTGATTGCTATTCCCAACAGGGTGGTTCTGCGCCGCTGAGTAAGGCCTGCAATAGGGATTTATCCGTGATTTAGATTACGTTTTTGCTCCCTTATCATTATTGGAATTGCATTTTTACAATATTTTAAGCCACCGACCGAAATTTATTTCTGACTTTGGTGAAGTCAGAAATGATATGCTAGTGCTAGACCTTTTAGGGAAGAGGCTTACAAGATTTTACGTAATATTGAACATCGTGAATCTTGTGGCAGTCATAAAGCGAAATTAGATCTTTTGAGCATGAGATTTAGAAGAATAAGGTTTTCAGGAAATAAATTATGCTACAAATAAAAAATTTATGATCTTAAAATAGAATATTATTGCAATTTTAGTGACAATACTGACTTTTAATAATCAAACCACTTTACTTTTCCACATAAACTTTTTAATTTTTACAACCCAGGTTTCGTTATAGCATAACATCATCAGGTCCTGATGATGTTACGCTATAACGAAACCTGGGTTGTAAAAATTAAAAAGTTTATGTGGAAAAGTGAAGTGGTTTGATTATTAAAAGTCAGTATGAAGATTTTCCACCAAGTTACGCCAGAAACTGTTTTATTTAGTGACAATATTAATCCGAAAGAAACTAAAGTTGCGCAACAGAAAAAAAACACCAATCTATTATGTAAATTTATGTATAAATTGTTTACATAAAGCGGTGAATGAAGAGTTCTTTAGTTTAAATCCTTACAGACTCATATTTACTTATGTATTTTCACTAACATAATTCCATGAGAAGAAAGTTTATTATTTCAAATACTTTACAGGGTCACGATTGTTTGTGTCGCACCATAGTTTTGTTAACCAGTAATCACTTTTATGGCGCATTGTTATTCATAGTATTTCACCTTTGGCATCAAGTTGTGAACATCGTATCACCATTTTCTTCTAATCTTCGCAAATTAATTAGCATTTAAAGTGTGTGAAAAAAACTTTACTTTCACATGGGATGAATTAAATACCATGAAAACTTCAGCCTCTAAATTTTTAAAATGTTTGTCTAATGTATCTTTATCGTATTTGGAAAAGAGTGCATTAATTTAATTCATCCGACAACTAACAATTAATTTAAACATTCTATTTCTTTTCGAGTTACGTCTTTAATCTCACTCATCAGAATGATATGGGAGTCAACCTTAAAGAAGCTAGGTTTAATTAGATAACTTTTAGGAAAAGTTAATGGAAAGGAAAGAGAGAGGTACTATTCCACTTTACTTAGACCACTTTTGAAATACGGGACAAGTCTTTGGTATCCAAGGAAGAAAACCTTACATTCAGGAATTGGAAAAGTTTAGGAGAAATAGGAAATAATTGTGACACCAAATTATATTGGTTGATTCGAACACATAAATAAAATAAGAGAGACACACCGTCACCGACAGATTTAAGAGCTCGTACTAAGATACTCTTACGATACTCAATTATAACATATCGAACATAATCACCCTAATTCATTTACCTAAATACATTCAGGTATAATTTGGCCATTAATTGCATGATGTAATTAGTAGGCATGTGCACGATGGCTTTAGATTATGAACTGTTATATGCAATCGAATGCATGTTCGGACGAATAATTGTGCATGCATAGCTTGTATCCTATCATGCTCTTGCAAATACCCTTGTGGCGGAATTCAGGGTATTGTATTGGTTTGGTTGGAAACATATTTCCAACGACGAGATCTTTTATTCAAAGAGTTATCATAAATTTTTATTCTTATAGTTTATTATGCCAAGTTTAATTTAATGTCAATTTGTTAGCTTAATGTATATTGCATATTTTGTACAAGATTCATTGATTTCACTCCAATATAGCGTAAGCGGCAGCTGTTACAAGGGAAAACATTTTCAGGTCGCTAAAGGGAACGATGGAGGTAGCACGTGACGCTGCATTGAAATTTTGCTATCGCCGTAACAGATCGTCAGTCAAGACCGATGTAATATTACAGAAGGCTTATGGCGATTCTCTTTTCCCCTATAGTACAGCTTGAAATCGGTTCCAAGTGTTTAAGAGTGAATACAGACAATTTCAAAAGGAAGGTTACAGAAATACAAATTGACACCGCTGCTACCATTGTGAAGGATGATCGAATAGCGTTAAGAATACCATCAGAAATTACACCAGAATTACATTGGGCGCCGCCCACACTTTGGTGGTAGAAAATTGCTCGTGGAATTTGTTTGTGCTCGGTGGCATGTGAGACTACTAATATGCACACGATAAATTGGAATTTCTTAGATTGCTTTTGTCTTCATTTCTCCGAAACGTCATTTATTTGAGATATTTTTCGCTTCCACTTCGTGTGTTTTATATTTAAAAAATTTTATTTACACTTGAAAAATAGTCTTTGTTTTACTAGTTAGATTCTCTCTTGTAAAATATTCTGAGAAATTTCAGTGTTCCCAAACGTACGAGAGAGGAATTTGGAGGTTGAATTAGTATTTACACCCTCCCTAAAAAGAGAAAAGAAATTTTATGAGGACTAAAAATTGATCCACATCTAGATAATACCCCGACAGCAGCCGCAAGGACGTATGGCGGGGTGTGTTGACACTACCTGTAAAACGATGTAACTATATGTAAAACAAACAAAAATATGCCATTTCACATCCAAACAGATGAATATATTCAGGCAAGATTTATTTTAACTTACACTTATGCAAATGCATATAGTGCCAACCAATATACGAAAACACATACACTTACGAATGCACCAGATGTCTATGCAGAGTTAAATCTTATCTTGGATTATAATTCGTTGTCTCGGGCGTGACTTCGTGGAATCGACTTAACATAATGAAAAGAGAAACTTTATAATTCCACATAGATTTATTAGACGGACGACCCAGGTTTCGACGTGAAACGTCATCATCAGGTACTTTTTGCAAAGAAGACAGAGAATATATAGTCACACAAAATATAGTACAACATATAGTACACAACATATAGTCCCCCCCCCCCAATTTTGTGTGACTATATATTCTCGGTCTTCTTTGCAAAAAGTACCTGATGATGACGTGCCACGTCGAAACCTGGGTCGTCCGTCTAATAAATCTATGTGGAATTATAAAGTTTCTCTTTTCATTATGTTGGATTATAATGCCATGTTTTACTATTTTAATTATGACTTCGATTGTTTAAAATTATAATTCCTAATTGTTCGAGGAAAGAACGGATATTTATATCTCTCTTTTCTGGGAGCGCACCATCCTAATCTTTTCTTTGTGGTCTGACCTACCCAAATAGTGTGGAGCCGTAATTATTCCTTTTGTGTCAGTTTGGAACGTGAGTGTTCTGAACTTTGCTTAAAGTCTCGCTTGTTCTCTTCGCATTTCAAACGACTCGTAGCCTAATTCCTCTAAAAAGTCTGTCTCACTCATCTTCTTATTGCAACAATTTTTAACGAATCTAGAGTATTTTCTCTGAACTGTATCTAATTATTTTACCAACGATCTCTCCCAAGGATCTCAAATACTTGCGACGCATTCCAAATTGGGCGCCTAACTAAAGCGAATTATTACCTCTATTTGACTATCGCGTTACATTATTAAACATCTTCAGCACACGTTTAATGAAGCCGAGTATCCGCATATTATGATACTGTGCTCCCATGAAAGGCATGGTGTTAGGATTACCCTGAAATATTTACTACGCATTTGCTCACGTTCAATTCTTATCCCCATTCCTTGCACCAATCCGGTATTTTGTCTAATTCTGGAGAATGTCGCCTACAGTCTGCTGTTGTCCTTATTTCCCGGGATTCCACCGTGTCGTCGGGAAATAATCCAAGGTTGCTACTAACGTGTGAGCTTTAGTCTTTATTGTTTAAAAAGAAGAAAACGTATAGCGGCCCTATTGCACTTTCCTCAGGGATGCCCGTAGTTACAGCTACCTCCATTGATCACTACCATGATTAGATGTCGCCCGCGACTATGAAATTGCCCAGGATCATCAACCAAATGACCGAGAAGAGAACAACCGTACTTTGGCGAATATCATTTTGGAGTTAGAAAAAGGATGAGTACGCGTGATGCCATAGGAATAATGAGGTAAATAGTAGAAAGTAACAAATCGAATAAACAGGATGTATTTGTATGTTTCGTGAATTTTGAGGCGTTTAAGAAAGTAAAATTGGTGAAATTAATGAAAAATATGCAAAAGATTAGACTGGAGATAAAGACGTCATATCCGGAGCCTGTAAATGTCTCAGACTGCACAGGTGCGGGTAGTGAATGGAGAGTCGGAATAAACAGTGCTAAGAGTTGGTGTAAGACATGGGTGTCAATTATCACCAGTTATTATCACCACCAATGTACATGGGGGCGAAATGTTAACAGAGCAATAGGAAGCGCTGAAATGAAAGTAGGTCCGGAACTCTTCGTATCAGTTTGATTTGCGGATGATTAGATTTACTATAGTTATCCAGTTAGTATAGTAGTTACTATCATTACTTAGCACATTGTGGAATCTCTATTATAAGTGTGGAATGAGAATTAATTATAAGAAAACAAAGTTTATGAGATTATCAAGAAATAGGAAGGCTTAGGTAGACATTAACGCCGGAAACTAGAAAAAAAAGTTTCCCTAATTAAGAAGTGTTTAGGATTAAGGTGAGTAGAGTGTTTCGGACATTAACCAAGTTACGGTAGAAGCGTTCATAAAGAGGTGGGATTGATGACAGGTACTTTAATGAAGATTAAAATAAGATTATTGAAAACTAAAATGTGGAGCGTAATTTTGTATGGCTCGGACGCTATGTCATTAAGACAAGTGTAGAATGGAGGTTTTTGTGATGAGGGTATGTGGAAAAATGGGGAAAATAAAATTGACTCGGTGAAAATCCAGCGATGATGTAATAGGCACGGTAGGTGAAGAGAGAAGATTGTTTGGAGATATTAGAAGAAAAAATACAAGTGGATGCAGGAGATTCTGAGAAGCAATGGGATGCTAAAGAGGGTAATATGGGATATAATGCTAGAAATGCGAAGTAGAGGGACGAAAATAATTGGTATGTACATTCGGTGGGAATTAAGGTCGTTTGAAATAATGCAAAGATAAAGATTGAGTTATTTTAAAATGTGTAGCATAGTGTCTTAGGACTTTTTTGCCTGTACGATAGGTCTTCCGAGTTCATTAGTGTGTAGTGGTCGGGCCCATCAAACATCTATCCTAAGCCGGTAGGATAATACTAATAATAAAAAAACGAGGGACTAGTAGATATTTGTAAGGTTGCAGCCAATCAGGGTTTAATTTATCTCAGAAGATATCCATTTTTCTGTGGAGAAAATAATACATATATTTCCTTCTTTAGCTCCTCGATATTTCCGCCTCTTCATATCGTTCCAAATTGCGTCAAACGTTTATCCTCTCTTCCTGAACTGAAACCGATCTCCTTCAGTAAAAGTATTCGTTTTTCCAGTGTTCTGTCGTACTGTTTTTAAAATGCTGCGTTGTATCATACATTTGCACACCTGTCCTTGTATGCATATGCACACTAAGATTGCTAAACAAGGAAAACACACCAGGACAAAGCTGAAGCACTTCTATAATATTGCAAATGTCGACTTGACAGAAAGACTTCCTTAGAAGAATGATATATTTGTAAAGGGGAGACATTAAAATTCCCCAATGACGGAAGGAAATTGTATTCCCTCGGCTGACATTTATTATGCGCTCAAACCATACTTACGGCTTCTAATACCTTTCTTCCTCGATTGATTTGGAATAGTATAGGCATATGTTAGTTATTTTTATTTTGTTTGTTTCAATGGCCTCCACTCGTCTTCTCTCTTTGTCTCCTGAATCTCTATCTCTCACATTTATTCGTCGCTCTCCTTCCGGTTCTCTCGTATTCTCGGGGTTGAAACCGCATCCGAATTTCCATTGTCTCCCACCCGACATTTATTCTCCACCTCACTACTGCCGCTCCGCTCGCTTAATGCACTCCAGCCACCCGTTTCATTGGCATCAGTTCTAATTAATACTGCATGGTCAATCGATTATAATATCCCTTGAATTCCTCTTGGAATCTCTATCCACCCTCGGCTCGGTGGAATCCGCTATCTGTCCGCCCCCGCCTCAGAGCGCCGAACTTATGCTGGGCACACGTAGCGCATATCCGCGGACCAGTGACTCTTTAACCTTCACCCTTTCTTCGTGGGTACCTTCTTCCATATTCCGTTGACCTACCGTCATATTTTTCGATTCTCTCACTGCTGTCGCACGAGAACTCACCAGTCCTTCCACTGATCCCCATTTGCTTTTCCATAGTACACAACTTTCCGTTTCTATCCCTAATGCCACCAACAATATGAAGCCCTGAACTTCATAGCATTCCTCATATCCATTCGCCAGTATCCTTGCAGGTTCATTCTGCTCAATAAATGTGGGTTTTTTGTGGGTTGCCTTTTGTGTTTTAATGGATCGTTGGAATGGTCTTTACTGAATTATTTGTACTTCATTTTCTTGTATAAAGCAGATCTTTTTTCACGTAATGTTTTGGCCATTTTGTAGTATAATGTTTCCCTCACTTTTATCTTTAAACCATTCTAGTATTATTGCGTTTTTCATGGATTTTTAAGCTCCCCAGGTTGCCACGGAGTATTTTCTTTGCTCGATGTTAACCAGGAAATCAGTAAAAAGCTAATGACCTGTATGAAGGTATTAAAACAAGAGAGAGAGTCATTCCGTTTCACGGGGTGGGAAAACTGCAGTTGTATATATTTTTTCTGATTAGCATTAAAAATTCCACTCAATTAAAATGTGACAGGATATGTCATCGCTGAAATTGGATGATTGAGCACAATACCAAATTAATTTCCTTTAACCACGTGACTTTAATACTTCACTGTTGCTCTTAAAGTACGATACATCATTATCGCATTTAGGTAGTTAAACTCTTTCCTTCTGATAAAACTTTAGCTCAACTTTATCCGTTTTTGATTTGCTCAGTAAAGTTTTTACCCTTTTTTCGAATGAAAATTGTGAACAATTACAGTTTCCTTCTAAAAAATAACTATTTATAACTATGCCTAATGTCATTGACGCCATTTCTGATTTTATGCGTCAAGGATAAATGTGGGAATTAGGGAAATGTTTTCGTAGCATAGTCACGTCTAAAATCAAGGACCGTGGTAACCGTATGCATCTTGGGACGCTATCGTCAGTTTTGGAATTAAAACAAATGGACCTTTATTTGCCAGATATTAATAATATGGCTCCTTCCAATTCTTCTTAAACTTCCTTTGGTTGCTAACTCTTACTTAAAATAGCACGGAAAGGTGTCTGACAACTGAAAAAAATCTTTAACAATATTCGTTATACTTAAATTATGATAAGGTTTAAGATTTCCGTAGCATTATATCTTGCCGTACATAAAACAGTTCATTATGAGGTCATCTTTGTAGAGAAATTAGGATATTTAAGTAATAGAAATAAAATCGATGAGAAATGAATATTAAGAAAATGTTTTTCAATCAAACAGTAGACTTCGGAATTAATCCTTAGGTTTCCGCGACGTCTTTCTGATGAAGGATCCATGCTACTTTCGGGAATTATCATCGCGTAGGTGTGTTGATGGACAATTGTTTCGCACCCAGTCCTGGAGGCATCTTAATGTCGAAGGGACCTGCGTTGCGTCCTATTCGCCGCCAAGAAAGAGCCAATCAGAGAGCCCCGGGCCAGTCAGCGTCTCCTATATATAACGGCCAAATAGCGACGCAGATAGGTTTCGCTCATCCTAAAACGGGGTTTCCGTATTGTAAATATTGTTACGTTTCATAATTTTATATATCTCTTGTGTGCCTACAACTTTACGGAAATAAAAACACGTAAACTGAAACTGAAAAACGACGCAGATTTTTCCGTAACCGCTACCCTCTTTTGCAGCCTTTTATTGTTATTTTCCACCCGAAGAGGAGTCATTCCTAAAATGGGGTTTCCCTGTTGTTATTAATAAGTTTTCTATTGGATTTTATGCATCTCTAGTACACTATGTCTTTACGGAAATGAAAATCTTTGAAACTGAACGACGCAGATCATTTTGACCTGAAGACGCCAGAATTTGAATAATATCTCTACTAGGTGGTTTTATATTTTTCGTATACAGTAATTATGGCATTTCATGGATGCCGATTGTGTCATTATTTATGTACCTATTTTCCTTTAAAGAATATTTAAATATATCCTTACGTCCGGAATATTTCATTTTTCTTCATTAAGTATCCAATTTTAGGTGCCATCAATTCCGATTCCCTAAAAATATTTCTCTCCAATTTTCCAACCTCTCCTTTCTGGCGTGGTTACTCAACTCTCTCTTCAAGGGCAACATTATTTACTTCGACATACATCTTCTAACTCTCCCACAGTAGCCCAATGAATACTCCGTTTGCATGATTAATTCCCTCATAATTGTAAGAGTTCTTCTCCTACATCATCCGCACCAACTGAACACTACAATTAGTATGGCTTTTTCTACGAAATAGTTTATAGGAATCAACGGTATTTCCTTCATAGTTCCATAAAAAATGTGCATAATTTCTTACTTTTCCTTTTGTCACATCAAACCGCAGGTCTTCTGAAAAATGATTTATGATCTGTCATTCTATTTTCGTGAAATATGTCTTTAGAGGAGTTAGTTTTTTTGAGTTTTTTTTGGATGCATCGACAGCTATGGTCATTTTGCTGGAGGAGTTAGTATACGAGTATCGAATCATAAGTCATGTAAACAAATGTGTTGGTATATTATATTTATTAAAATGGTTCAACGTGAACTATTGCTTATTATAATTAATTTATAAAGCATGTTGCAAGTAATTCTCATCCTATATCTATCGCTCTGAAGTTCCAGTTCACTCAGCAATGCCTGCCTCCTTGGCTGACTGAAAAACTAAAGATTGATCATCAGCAAACGTGATTTTATGAACTCCCACTTTCATTCCTAGCTCCAGTTCTTCCCATCCTCTTTAATCATTTCCTCCACGTACACGTTGAACAGTAGGGTTGTTACTAGGACTGATGATAGGACTGCCATACAACTCTTCCTAACACCAAACACTGCCCATCCGGACTCTCCGTCCCCCACTCACACCTAAGCAATATATTCCTATTTGCTGCAATAAACTTATTTTTTTCCCAAATCTTCCTATCAAACGCCTTTTCGAAATCTACGAAATGGACAAATACGTTCTCATAATATTATAGTATGTTCCTCTATATTAATTACTCATTACTCCTATGGCATCACGCGTGCCTCTCCCCTCCCTGAACTCAAACTCCTAAGTAATCATCATCTCCTAAGTAATCTTTTACCTTGATCTTTATCCTTTTGTTGATTATTGTGAGAACCACTTAAGCTGCGTGCGAAATCAAAAAAATATTGTTCCGTAGTCCTCACATAGTTTACCTTTTACCTTTTTACGAATAGGAACTAACACTGGTTTGACAGTCTTACGGCTAGGTTCCTCTCTCATAAATGCTACGAATTATTTCATACGCACTCTTCCGCCCACATTTTCCTAACCCTTTAAGTAGTTCCGCAGGGTTGTTGTCTACCCCCACGGCCCTATTTGATTTAATTTTCCTTAATGTCCTTTCTACCTCACCGTCGAGTATGCCCGGACCTAAGCTATCTTCATGTACGTCAACTTCTCTTCCCACATCTAAGCTTGTTGGCCTAATACCTTAACATACAGCTCTTCTATATATCCCTCACATGTCTCTCGTATCTTTTCTGTGTTGGCTATTATTGTAGCCGACTTATATGTGACTGTTAACACAAATGTTCCTTTCTTACTTCCCGATAGTGGTTGAACCTTCTTGTTTAGAGCACCATTTTCACCCTTTCTCTGCAAACTTTCCATATCCTCGCACTGTGCCTGCCACTAAAATTTCTTTTTCTCATTACACATGAAATCCACTGCACGACTGACACCTGGAGCATCTTTCATATTGTGCAATGACAACGAAAATATTTAGACCACTTTTCAAATTATATATTTTTCCAGCTTGTCCTTGATATACCTGTTCGCTGTCTTCGCCGATAGAATACTCCACTGCCTCCATCCTCCGGGCAATATCCCTTTCTCCTTTCGCCCACCTCACCTCCTCTTACCACCCCGCTTCTTTCCCCTTTAGCTGCGATGCCCACCACATACACTTCCGCCAACCAAATTTAATCCAATTCAACGTCAACTTTGTAATTGTTATTTAAATATTTAAAGATTTCGTTCATCCCTCTTATTACTCATTTTTTTCAATCCATCCGGTCCTATCATTCACCGTTCCTCTCCCTCTTTTGCTAACAAATTTCACCCTTACCCCGTCCCCGCCCTCTCTCATTCCCCCACTCTCTCTGTTCAATTATTCTACCCCTTTCCATTTTTCCCTCGCTTCACCTTTCTTTTGGTTATTAATATGCTCCCTCTATATTCTACGAAAATCACTTACTCCCTCGGCTCTCCTTTCTCTTCCCCACCCCTCACCTTCCTCCTCCAAACACCCAATTTCCCTTCCCTAATGCTTTCCTCTCTTTTTCATCTTTTATCGTTCATAAGCCCTTTCTACTTCCCGGCATCCTTTCCCAGCCCGTTGATGCTTCATCCGTTGATCCTCGAACGCAAACGTGGGAACTAGTCCACGGAAAATCAATGCACGCACGGCGAAGATGAGTCTTAATTAAAATGCCTCTTTCATCCTTCCGCCACACCTGGTGTGACACGCGAGTTATTTACTTTCGTACGCAGGATTACCTTAGTCATATGAAATTGCGTTTACAAGTGGCTAAGTCTCTGCGCGTAATGTTTTTTTTTGTCTTCCTTCCTTGTGACCGACTGCGACGTAACTGAAACCAGCACCTCAGCTGGCGCAAATTAGCATGACGTAGTGCCAAATGGACGCAAAAAGTCTTGAAAATCTTAAAAATAAACCCTATAAGGCACGATCGTTAGCATAGAAAGTCAGCAAATTTTTATATCTAAACTAAAAACAAACTCGGAACTTTGGATACAACGGTAATTTTTTATGTTTGATGCAATAATGACCAGTCGATAGAATAAGAATGTGATTAAAGTATCATTCGTCATCAAGAAACGGAAATAATAAATGATAACTGCTTATATAAAAAAATCGATAACATTAGGCCTGGCAGTGGTCTCTCTCATCGATAATTTTCCGCCCGAGAGCAGCATTGATGGCGAATAGTTCAACTCGTTGCCTTTCTAATCCGAACAGACATACCATCGTGAAAGCGGCCCTTGGAGAGGACTGGGACACAATGAATGGGTCGGGGTTAGGTGAGGTGCGGTTACAGGTGCGAGGGGATTCTGCCTGCGAGGTTCGGTCTTACTCCCCTCCCATCCTGCGCCGGAGTGCTTAGGGGAGATCTGGTGGGAGGAAGGGCATCAGGGTTTTTGTGGGGTGAGGCATCGCAAGGGGTCTTAGACTTGCCTCTCATTTCCGGTTTCTCTTTCAATACCCCTCCCACCTCCACATCTTTTCTCTGTTCCTCCCGTCGCCGTTTCACCTCTTCACCGCCTTCTTCCTTTTGCTTCAACTTTGGCTGTCACTCCACCCTCAGCTGACCGTCTTTCGAACCTCTCTCGAAATCAGGTGTGGGCAGTGATAGTATGGAATAGCTTTTTGATGAATCACATCATTTTCAAGTTCAGTTATGGAAGGGAAATCCTTAGGGATCGGGGAGTTTCCAAGGTAGAATTTCGAATTTTCATCGATCCATTTGAGCATACTTTTAAAAATTTCTCTTATTTAATTCTTGTTCTACTGCAGCCATCGCTAAAATCGCGATGTGTGTAGGAATAGTAGTAACTTAGGATGTGTAATACTTGTAAATTTCTAGAAAAAATCTTGTTTCATCGTTTGAATTTACCAACCCTAATATATATATATATATATATATATATATATATATATATATATATATATATATATATTCAAACCTTATAATATTATAGTGAACATATGTCGTATGATTTGGAAAGGATCCGGGAATACCAACAAACAAGAAAATTAACTCGAAATCCTTTTTTGTGCTTGTTAAAATATTTTTTAGTCATGAAGCTGTGATCACTGCGTAAGAGCGGTTTTGATTATCGTTTGCTGAGCACTTACTTTAGTTAAATGACTTTTTATTTAAATGTAAATGGTCACTGTAGTCAGAGGGAAATATTACAGAATGACTTGTATATAGATTAATAGAATATAGATTAATTTGGCAAATTTTTCAGACCAAACAATAGTAAAATGCTGATAATATCTATTCGGTTAACTGTAAACTCATATAATTCTGAAAGTGTAATGTACTACGTTTGGGTTTAATGTGTCCTCATTTATTTTAGGAAGAGTACATACACATCTCTGAATGCCCATTCCTTTGAGTACACCACCAAATTAATAGATTATAGCTATTTCCAAACACCAAACAACCTGTCCCCTTCAAGTAGTGAACGAAATTTGGTTTCTAGGATTGGATTTCAATTTATGCGCTCTTGAGGGAATGCCATGCCTCTCAAGGGATTTAGAGGAGACCCAAACCCCACCCACCACCCCACTGTGTTGGCCGTGAGGACGCCGATCCTTCTAACGTCCAAGGGCATTGGGAAGCAAAGTTTCAACGTCGGCTCAATCCTCCAAGCGAAGTAGTCCCACACTCACCTTTTGAATGCACTTCGATCCATGCGCCCCTCGAGGCGTCCGCAGTCCCTCCTGGCGCCTTTCCGCTCCGATTCCACTAATGTGCAGAGCGTCTTCCGCTCTTGGCTTCCTATACACGTTCCTTAAGGCAAGGGAAGTCAGCTGCCGTTTGCTAATCAAGAATTTCTGAGGTGTGCGGAGAGGTCAGTCAACGAGGCAGTCAATGGGCAAGAGCTTCCTTCACAAATCGCATGAAATACCTGGGACTCCTCCACGTAGACAAAGTTTGAGAACATAGAATAAGAAAAGTAACGTTCTACTCAGTAAATAACCGTGTTCTGAAGTTGTACCATTTCAGAAAGGAAATCCAAAATGTCGCTCAATCAATGTTAACGCTTTAAGAGATATTCTACCTAATGGATTCTACGAAATATTTTTATTAGAAAGTGTTATCTGACATTTATTTGAAATCTAATTATTATTTTAAAATGAAATTCTTGAGCTCTGTAAAAAAATTCAGATATGCAATCTCAGATATATAGATTAACAGTCTCAAGTTCATCATAAAGAGTGAGATGTAAGAAAAGAGTCTGAAACAAGTTTCATCTCGTAAAACTTGATTATCCTGTGATTGGACTTCACGTACGAAGCCCAGAGGGCAGAATGGCTTTGCTTAGACGATTCGATTCCGTTCGTCATAAGAGCGAGTTTAAATGAACATAAAGGAAAATATTTTGATAAAAAGCCGACAAGAAAGAAACAGTAAACGCGTGACGTGAGAAATAAACCATAAGCACAGTAATCAACCCGAAGGTCGGTTTAGTAGGTGATGGTAGAGCTCACCCGTGTACCAAGCCCGACGGCGTGTAGATATTCACACATCAGGGTAGGGGGGCCAGTTCCTTTCCCTGTGCCGGTTATGGTTTCCCAGGAAGACCTGGTACCGGAAAAATCAACTAGCTTGGGTGGAGCTGCAGGTGCCCAAAGTGCCTTGCCCGGGAATCGAACCCGGGACCCTCCGGTCAGTAGTCCAACGCTCTACCCACTAGACCACGGCGGCCCGCGACGTGAGATATATATATATATATATAATTCTTTTATATTATATAATATATAGAGTCTGACCTGAAGAAGGCCTCGGAGTAGGGCTCCGAGGCCTCCGAGGCCGAAAGCTCAAATCATCTACAGTGTGAGTGTCCTTTTACGTGTTATCTGTTTTATTCTGTGTTCTATTGTGCCGTCAAAAACACCACCCGTAAAAAAAATAAAACCACCTAGTTAACTAACAAAAACATGCCAATTCACACCAACAGAGACGTATGTATTCATGCAAAACTCATTTTAACTTACACACATGCAAATAAATATACTAGCAACTAACATACACATGCACTTCCGAATGTACCACATGTCTATACATCTTGTCCTCGCTTTTAATTGAAATGTAGTTGCTATTACTATAATTACTTAGATTTCTTAGTATTATGATTTCCGATTGTCCTGGGAAAGAACGATTATTTGTACGTGCATCTGTCTGTTCTGGAGTCTATCTCACCCATCTTATCCTTGTGGTCTATCCTACCCAAATATTGTGGGGCTATTTAAATTTCCTTTACACCATTGTAAACTAGATAAGGAACTGACATTAAATATAGCGCCTAATCTGATATGTATACGAAGGCGATATCAAGCCACTTGACCAATAACCACAAATTACCTACTAGTAGCATAATGATCCCCATGAACTACAACCTTGAGGCGGTTGAATAGCGTGTGCATTCCGATGACCACTTGAGCAGTGCTGGCTGGGGCAATTATAATTGCTTGTGGTTGGGTCACCAATCCAGAATAAGTCGGAGGGTATTTGTCAAACCGATGATACTCCGTGAGTTTGTTCCTCAGTGAGGCGGTGGCAAAGGCGTCTTACCCCGGGTGGGGCGGTCATTTGAATGATGATTTTATATTAAAAACACTATTGAGGGAGGAAAAGGGAAACCCCCTCAATTAATTGTCCCACGAAGCAATGATGGGCCTAAATCTGAGTACGATTCCCGGTAAAAAGAGACTCGGCTCTCTTGGCCTCATGTCACACCCTGCAGCGTGAAAGGTGAGGTCTCCGTGGTCATCATCAAACGAAATCCTTACAAAGCGAAGTCGATAGCAGTAGCAGCGAATGGGAGAGAGAAGAGAACGGAACCCAGAGAATATATAGGTGTTTAATGCTGTGCTAACGAGGTGAGATGGAAAGTCACTGGTGATTACTGTAGTGATAGCTATAGAACAATATCCAACGGGTCGGAAGAGAGTTAACGAGGCGCAGCAATCTTATTGAACATAAAGGCAGGACAAAGCGCTGTAAAGACGAGAGCTGGCGAGTGGTGAAATACGTGTATTATGGGTAAAAGTCAAGGTTGAACCTAAGAGCTTGGTCATTATTCGGGTCTATACGGAGACATGCAACCATTGGGTTGAAGAAATAAAATAAACGATCAAATTGAGTAAATAATTGCGGGTTCTCTTGGAAGGAAAATTTGATAGTGATGGGAGTTTAAAAAACGACAGTGGGATGAGGAAGAGATGGTAGTGAGGTAGGGGTCTACAGTTTAAGAAGCAGCAATGACCTCGGGGAAAAAGCAATAGATTTCTGCAAGAGACATGATTCGTCATACAGAGCGCATGGTTTAAACACCACAGTAGGCGTAGGAATGCAAATAATAAATAGTCGGGGACTCAGGGAAACGTCATTTAAACTATATTATGGTTAAAAACAGGTTAAGGAAATACGTAACTAACTGATACTTTCTCGTGAATGGTTGTAGAAAATATTGTAGTACAGATGAAGTAAAATATCAGATTCAAGTGCATTAATTTAGGAAGACGGTGGAAGAAATGAAGGAGCACTGACTAAGACGAAAACGAATATCAGGATGCAGTAGATAAAAATACGAGTGAGGAGACGGAGACTGATAAAATAGAAAAAATGGGAACATATAAAAAAGGGAATACGAAAGCCGAAAACGAAACTATAGCAACAGCAAATAGGAAAAGCCAATCGGTTACAGACGAGATGATTCAGAAGTTAAAGGAGAAAAGGAATATAAGAATGTAAAAAGAAATTTAGATAGAATAAATGACAAAGGGTTGAATAGTAAACTGAGGTGGGAAACTAATAGGACGAAAAAAAAGGACGTTGAAAGACGCAGTGCATGGAAATGGAAAGATTAACAAGGAACGGTGAAATTGGTACGTTGTACAGGAAAGTGTAAGCACTCTCAAGACGTTAAAACAAAAAAAAATATAAAATTAAGTTTTGTCTTGGTAGACGAGACAAGGAAATGTAGGGGTTTTAAATGTGTTCATTCAAAAACCTAATTTAAACAATATATTACCAAATAATATCAATATATGCAAATATATGTATATAAATAAATAATGCACCTCATGTTCTCGTATATATTTACACAAATATAATTATACATACATATACATACGAGTATATAGAAATAAATGTATATGCATCTTGCACTTAGAAGGGAAAGCACAGAAATTACTATCCTTATCTTAATACCATCTTCATAATTATGATAAGGGTAAATCTTAATAAGTAACATTGGTCGTTATGTTATCCTATGATCGGGAGAAATTAATATTCCAGGACTAATATTGATATTAAGTCAACATTATCTATAAGTTAAGCCTCCAATTAAAGTCCAACATTGTAACGTGGAGTCTTCCTCTTTTCAGTCTCAATTGGCACCCGAATTAACGATTACATTTATAGCGGCAAAAATTTATATTCGTTGTAGTCTAAAAATATGCATCAAATAACATCTTAGAGAGCCGAATCTCTTATCGGAGATCATTTTCTGATTGATCCCGATACGATGTGGAATCTATAATTTATTGATCGCCTCGTTTGCATTTTCCAATTCTGGGGAAATTTTAATAAGCGGAAAATATATTTGAAATATGACTAATATATGCAGAAAGTTTAACGGTAATGGTACATTTTTGTACGCAAAAAAATGTGTTTGATCACTTGCTAGCATGCTCTCGTACATGGCAAATATAAGGGTCTTTACACTCCAAAGCCATCACGTAGGCACGAGGAGACTTGTGAAGGGCGAGATGGGTAGGTTAGAGTACGATAGGGGACTGGTAATCAAATTTGATACTTGTTAGGAAAATGAGTCCGTTAGATATTGTAGGAAAGGAGTATGAGAAAGTAAGACATAGGTAGCGGAGACTGAATATATGTGGCATAGGGGTAAATGGGCAACGTGAGTAAGGTTTGAAGTAGGATGTAACAATGCATGGCCGTGAGCTTTTTCAATTTTTTCGCCAATTTTCCTTGCAGTCAGTGTGAAGTTGAACTTTGTAATAGTATTTTTGTATGAACGTGTCAGGAACGTGAATATTTTTAGCTCCCACTGTTACCCTTGTGTCCGTAACGACTCCAGGATCTGCATAGAGAATAGGCGTAATTGTCGGTTGAGTATCTAAACATTTTGGTTAGTATTCCTAAATTAGTTCAATATTAGCCTATGAATATTCTCCTCAAGAAATTTAATGATGCATGCGTTCAAAACCTTGCCTAAATGGTAATTTCGGATCGAAATAAAATTTTGATTTAATACGAATAATTTGCTGTAAATAACGATGTGGTGGAGAAATTGTAATTTTATTGTTCATTACATTCCCGTTATGCATGCAAAGCGCTCTCATATAGTATGGTTTCAGATCTGGTCATGCAAAGCGCGCTCATATAGTATGGTCTTTCATGGTCATGTCTTTTCAATTAAAAAATAGCTGTTACATTTAGCATTCCTTGATACAACTTTTTCTCACCACTCTTCTCTCTTTTAATGCTTTTTAAATTTGACATAAACCTAATCGTCTTAAAATCCAATTTCTCGTGTTCGTTTCTTTGAATAAAGATGAATATGAAATCAATCGCAAAAAACTGAGGAAACTTTGGCAATATACAGAAATCGTAAAAGTATAGCGGGAGGTTGGACTCCACGAACACTATGATCTCGTTCTCCGTATTATTTGTTTTCAGAGACATTTGCCTGAGCTTTCCACTTTGCAGTGCGTCACGTAGTTTATGGTTGGCTCCGAAACCTAGGTAGTTATGTTTTGGTCGGTTGATGATATGATTGTTCTGTAAAAATGTAATAGTAGGCAACTTAGTATTCTATTTTAAGTATCGATGTTTACATGACATGTGTTTCAAACAGTTTTTCTTTTATCGATGATGTTGTTACCTAGTTTTTATGAAAATAGGATAACTTTAGGGATGGGCATCGTTCAAAAGTTTTTGCTACGTTTATTCACTCCATTTCCATATGTTATCACTGGTTTACTTTTGTAATGCGTGTTATTCTGCCTAATTTTAGTATATTTTCCTTAGCATTGCTTTCGGAAGTTAATTTCAAATTAGTGTAAAATTATTAATACTCTTGTGGACTGAAAATCATGAAGGTAAGGATATAAAAAGGTTTCGGGTTAAATTTTGTAGTTCACTTCTAGATGTTCTGTTTTTTTGTTTGTTCTGCCTCTCTTAAAGTTTTGAAAGGCAAAATTAATGTGATATCCGAACCAATGTTTTTTTCCTTACGCTTACATACTATAGGGATAAAAAGTTATAAAATAATGGCAGTTGTTCCATGTTTATAAATGAAATACTAGCTATATTATTTCGGAAATCCACAATCCAATTCAATTATATTATTTTCAATTATGTTTCGGTTTATGAAATTGATTAGCAATAAAAAATACTTGGCCACGGGCTTTCAAACAAAGATTATTTTTATTTTTGGAAAGATATATTTTGGCGTTCTTCATCAGTTTTAATTCCTGGTTAACAAAAAAATCTATTGATAAATACCGAATCTAAGTAGTGGAGCTGATGAATTACAATACGAGGGTTAAACCAGATTCTTTGTGAGTCAGAATGTATCGCATAAAATAAACGAAAAAAGAAGATGGAGTTAAAAATAAGGAAAGAAAAAAAGAATATGAAAGTTCTAGGACCAACATTTGAGAATAGAAATGGTAGTTAAGAATCAACTAGAAAATTTACAAAAATCAGGGAGAATAATAGACAAAATAAGAGGGAGAAGAATGGTACCTTGTTGAAAACTGAAGAGGATGAATAAGAAAAGAGAGACTAAAAAATAGATGACTTTTTGACAAAGATCCAAAAATTCTAATGACATGGATCACACGAGACAAACCTAAGGGAAATGAACAAAACGGAGGAAGGAATGGGGAAATGAATTACCCTAAGGAATAGAATTCACCACTTTCAGGGTTTCTGGAAGATAATAAAGGAGGAAAGAAGTGGGATATGGACAGAAGAAAAAAGTGCAATAGGGAGAAAGAATAGATAGATATATGGAACGTCCGATCAAAGAAAGAGAAAACAGCTAATATGAGGGACATGATTTGAATGATTACATCTTTCTGATTTCTGATTGCGCAGAAAGTAATATGCATGGATTCGGTTTGCTTGAAAATTTTCATTAATAGTTTTATGTTTGAAAAGTTTTAGTACCAATGAAAGGAACTTACAACCAACTACGATCCAATGTTGTATTTGATGACAGTACTGAAATGGTCTCATGTACATAATAGGTCGTACTGTTTTCATTTGTTTAAAGAAGCATTACAAATAGAGGCCTTTGAGTAAAAAAAATTACCTAGAGTCAAGTGTAATGAGAGTAAAGTAAAATATTTTGGTTTGTAGACACGATTAAGTTGTACAGTCATTTTTGCGAATTCTATTTTTTTGTAGCAGCGGGCTTATTGCATTTATTAATAGTTTAAATATGATTTATGAACTTATAGGTTTACTTAGTTTCTTTCATAGAGATTTTTTAGAGAGCTGTCTAATATTTCCTTCCGTCTTCTAACATTACTGTATTTTCACGTTTACATTCATCTTCTTTTTCACTAATTTCTCCGCTTTGTACTGTCCCCTCCCCGGGTCGGTAAATCCGGGTGGAATGAACATGGCCATACACCTCGCATGACAATCAATTCCAGGACAAGCAAACGAAAAGTGAAAGCACAAATCACATAAGAGAATAGCGTGTCCGTTTTTTCAAACCATATTAGTGAAACGTGACAAAAATAATAAATGTCTCCATCAGAAAAAGTTGCATGCCTCTTCGTCAACGGCTTTTGACGGAAAAGTAGCGAAGTAGAATTATTATTACAAGATACAGAAATAGGAATAGTGTGCAGAGATTTTTTTCGCTGTATGCTCGTATATGTACTTTGTAAATAAACATGCGTAGAAAAATAGATAATAAGAGATGGTTAAAATTAAAATATTTTCAAAATATCTGAGAAGCCAGGAAATGTTCATTATTAGTAATAGCGAACAACATGTGCAAAACAATTGATTACCTGTTATATTTAACAAATATATGATAGATATTAGATAAGTCTTCTATAAAAAAATCGATTTCGGTTTCCTAGAAAGATGCATTTTTTCCCGACTTGCTAACTTCTGATGACGTAATTATGAACGGAGAGAGGAACAGTTCAGCTATAAAAAGAAACTTCACTCATAAATTTATTTACAAAAGTCAAGATAGGTACGGGATTGAATGAATCAATCTGGAAAGTGCTTAATTACTTACACTTTACGTGCTGTCATTATTAGTGTTCTTTCACATCATACCTCTAAGTTATATCTTCTTCTTTTACCCTGATTTTTTTCCTATTTCATCTACATCGCTTTTCTTGTTTGCCCATTTGTCATTCCTGTTTTTATGATTCCTTATTAGATTGGGGCCTGTAAGTTAGTTTTTCGTCTTCCTTCATTCACAGTGACATCCCTCTTTTTCCCACTCTATTCGTGACATTCTCATTTCAAAACATATTGTCATGCCTATTTTTCTTCATTTATTCATAATCACATCTCTAATTTCTCCAGATAAGAAGCCAAAGCTAGCTCCATTAAAAGCTAAAGAAAGTCCTCATGCTGAAGAGGCATATCGTGGAAAAGGAAGGAATGGAGCGCGCTAGGTAAAGAGATAGAGAATTGTGAGCCGAAGGATGTTGACGAAAGATGCATTGATAGGGTCATAAGGAAGGTGGTGACACTGACGAGATGTGAATGTTCCCGCTAGAGGACGGGAGCAGCACTCAACTCTTTCATCTCCTCTTCCTCACACTCCTCCTTCTCCGCTACACTGCCTCCCACCCTTTAGCCCTCCTCATCCTTTAGTCCCGTAATCCTTCATCCCTTGGCTTCCGACTCTCGTCACTTTGTCCCCTTTCCCCGGTTCATAGCTATGGACGGCGGTAGGTATTCGGCTGGGAGTTGTTGCCTCGTCGGACGACGGCCACTTCAATACGGGAGAGGTTTTAAAAGGTGTGAGTGTGAAGAGAGCTGGAGGGGCATTTAGGATTGAAGGACGAGAGCGGAAATGGTGGGATTTGTGGGACATGATATATGGCTTCTGGCAAGGGAGTAGAGAAGGAGGAGTTGGGGAGCTAGGGACGGGGAAAAACCATCGTCATTCATCGGTCCTCTATCATAAGATCCTTCCCTCCTCCGGAGGTAAACTCAGGAGAACGGGGAGTTTTTTAATTCCCAAACGAGGAAATGGGGTGGGTGATACCCCTTCGGGGTATCGGCGAGAGGTTTGGGCAAGGGCGAAAAGGGTGAAAGAGGTGGGCAGGTTAGAGATACGAGAAAGGGGGGAAGAGGGTGCTTTCGGAAGGGTGAGGGGTCGGGGGAATTGATAGAAATTCCAAGACAGACTCTCCGTTCCTTTAAAAAAAAACCCTTCGCAGACTTCGAAGTCGTGTTTCTACTCTTTGAGGAATAAAGAGCAGAGGGGTGTATGCGGGGCGAGGGATGGGGGGATTGGGGAGGGAGGTGGGTAGAAGAGAAGGTTGAAGCAAAAGGGGAAAAAGGGGCTTTTGGTAGCGATGGTAAGGGTGGCACAAGGAGGGAAGAGGGAGAAGGGAAAAAGAAGTGGAGGGGGGGCGGAGAAGTGGGAGGAGTCGACTCCACAGCCTTAAAGAAACGAAATGCGAAGGGAAAATAAAATGGCCAAGTTTCTTCTCTCGCTGCCACTCACCCCTTCCCCACTTCTGCCTCCATCATCCCGCGCCGCCACCTTCTCACCACTCCCGCCGCCCCCACCTCCAGCCCCGCCCCGCGAGGCCCACTTTCCGGAAGGAGATGGGTTCGGTTTTCATATTAACCTCACGCCCTCTATATCGCCCCTCCTCTGGTCTCCATCCACCCTATCCCTCGCAGACTCTCTGACGATCCTTCTTCCAACTATTGCTGCCCTTGCCTCCCTCTCTCGACTCGGCCCCCGCCCCCACTGCCCGTTTCATTCTCCTCCACAAGTGTCATAACCCATGTTATCTGACTACCACCCTCTCGCTCCCTCCGGATACGCTCTCTTTTCTTACCTCCCAAACCACTCTCCCCTCTTTCTTTCCTAGCACCCCGACCCCTTTTCCTATCGCCCACCAACTCGCTTTTCCCGTCATTCCACCTCACATCCTCCCCATTCCACTTCCTTAACACAGGTTCTTACCTCTTCCACTTCTCCCTTCTTCCCTTCGTAAACTTCTCCTTTCTGCTTCACCTAATTTATTTTGTGTCGCGCCCTATCCGTCCCTTCCTCCTCCTCAACACTCCTTTTCTATCTATCTCTCTCTCTCTCCCCCTCCATACCTTTTCCAACCCTTCGCCACTACCCCCCTCCGTTTTCCCTTAACGAAATTGTCGTCTGTGCTCTCACCAGACTTCGTAACCCGCACTCCCAACTTTCTGGGTTCATCCCTCTTCAGGACTTTTAACCCTCTCCCCGGCGCCGGCTTCTTAGTTATTCACTCCTTTTCTTTACCTTCACGGCCCTTCACTCTTACACGCAGTTCGACTCTTCTTACTCCACTCGTTCTCCTTTTTATAAGTCCTTTTTGTGTTTCATCTTCTTCACTCCGTATTTCTTTACTATTTTATCTTTCGCTTGTTTTCATTCTTCTCGTCTTCGTCTCCCTCACTTTCTTTTTCATTAAACTGGCGTACTATTTTATGGATTTTTCATGCAATCTTTTTAATCGCTTCACATTTATTCTTGTCCTCATGTACTACACGGTTGCACGTATTATTTATGAGCTCATTTTTGTGTGCTGGAAAATATTTATTAAAGTTGTAATTGTATATCATCTCCGATGAGGATTTTTTTATTTTCAACTGAGATTTATGCCTCTAAAATGTTCACTTCTAATTGGAAACGTCTAGCATAGGATTTTGCACTCGTTAAAGGTTGACATCTTATGGTGTTAAAAAAATGTCTTGATCAGTGATCTTTCACGGCAATCATGGAGATTTGATGCAGCGTTAATTGTCTACATTTTATTACACCAGTGTTAGTGACTATACCATAAAAGGAAAAGGTAAACGTATGCTAGGGCTTTAAAATAATAAGTTTGATTTCGGATCCACTGAGGTGGTACTTAGAATGAAGACTAAGAAGATAATAAGAGGATGTAGAGAGGAAGTGAAAATGATTACTTAGCGGTAATCAGTTTGTGTTCAGAAAGGGGAGGGGCACGCGTGACGCCGCAGCAATATGAAGACACTAATAGGGAGGGAACAAATTGAGTAGCTCCAGGCGTTATGTGGTGGAAGTTGGACAGAATGAATAAAAGTGCTATGATCTATTATTCAATAGAGAGGGACGTAGATTACTACTAGTAGGTATTTGTTTGTATCATAGACTTCGACAAGCTGTTATATAGAGTGAATTGATAAATATATTGTAAACAATGGGAGTAGAATGTATAAACATTTGGATTAAAGTTTAACAACCGAGGTAGAGGAAGGAAAGTAATGGGCTTGCTGGAGATGGAATGTACTATTACACGTATGCCGAATGGGAGGAGGGTTTATTGTGTTGTAAGGTCAGATTTTCTTTTTGGTAAGTCTTAGAAATGCAGCGTCATTGAGCTTTAGTTAATAAAAAAACGGTATAAATAACTAAAACGGCAACCTGCCAAATAATAATAGCAAAATGCCTAATTTTAATAGCTCTAATATATTGTGGAAAAATTATGAATTCGAGATATGCCTCTGGGCCAAGAAAGTTGTTTTCTTTGAAAATGTGTATGATAAGTTAGAATTAGCTATGTATACCGTGCACTAAATATTCTATTATTTATAGCCAACGTTGTTAGTATGAACGTTTTTAGTAATTGAGGTCTTGAAGAATCAAGTCAACTCAACATTCCTTCAGCCTTCTTACCATCCCAGCAAACTTCATTATATTGTGTCGTAGAAATTTCATTCTTGTTAACCTCTTGTATTCTTTTATTCTCATTTCTGTTAACAGCTTACTGTAACCCGCGAAACAATGTTAAAAATATTTGGAAAAGCAGTTTTCCAAATGTTTATAAACTTTAAACTAAAGATAGCTTTTCTTAACACCAGATGGTTTATAAACATGTTAATTACTTGGGAAGAATAACAAAATATTACATGCAGAACGTTATAGAAAAAAACGTCTGGAAATTACTAATTGCTATGGGAAGTGTATTTGGGTGGTAGTAATAGCAACAATATTTTTTCCTGCTGAACGATTCTGATATTTAATAGGCCAGACCTAGTGATTCCGATGGCCGAGTTTGGCCTATTTCCAATACCAGGATCCCGAAGGGACGAATTATGTATCAGCACAGATTTTAAAACACCGGTTCCTTGTGATGATATTAAAATCCGAGGTGTTTCGTTAGAAACTTAGATGTTCTCTCCAACTAACGCAGCGTGGCTTTAGGGTACACATGCAGTTTGAATTTAGGCCTCCAATAACAACATTAAATGCCACAGTTTATGTGACAATGGGGAATTAGTAGTTAGGGCACAATACAGCATCAATGGGCGAAGTGGAATTCGATGGAATACTATAATGATTTCTTTCGCTATTCCTAAGAGTGATGTGCAAGAATAATATGAGATAGCATAAAGTAATTGGAAAATATTAACTTACAAATGCAAAATATGCCATTTTGATTTCTTTCATGTCTTTTATATCAGTTCCCATCCCTTTTCCTTATATCTATATAAGGAAAATGTGTATATATATAAATATTTTTTTATATAAATATATGTATATATATATGTATAAACTTACATGCGTACTTATATATATATATATATATATATATATATATATATATATACACACACACACACACACATGTATGAACACACAAACACGCTGATAAAAATATTCAAAACACAGAGACACAAAGAAAGGACACTCACAGTATGTGTTTTACGTTTCGACGGCATGACCGTAGTCTTCAGAATTGCCGTCGAAACGCAAAATATAGTACATACTGTGAGTGTCCTTATCTATGTCTCTGTGTTTTGAATATTTTTATCTTTGTGTGTCGCCGGAGTGCGCTCTATTTCATAGATATTTATACACATGCATGTATATTTGTACACTCACATGGATATAGATATGAGCAAATGGGAGCACAAATAAAATATAAATAAACAATATAATAAAATAACAAATAATAAATATATGTATGTATATATTTGTAGGATTCAAAAATTTTCCGTGGCTTTGGTAACAAAAAGCGAAAATCAATAAAAAATCTATTTTATTAGGCACTCAGTAAAATGCCAAGCTTCTTTCTATGAAGTAGTAGGAGTAGTAGATTAGGGGAGGTGACCGTCAGCTGAGGTCATTACGACTGAGGATTACGGATGGTTGGGAAAGATAGAAGGGTGGTATAAAACCCGGAGTTGGGATTAGCCTATTCTTAACGGAAAGCACGAAGGGGTCTGCAGTTTAACTTCGTACTTACTCAAAGTACCTCAAGTAAGGATTGGGATACCGATGAAAAACACCTGCCGCCTCCATGATTCGAACTCGGGCCCTCTTGGTGGGAACCTAGTACGTTAGGCACCGCACCACACCATCCCGATCCCATGCTTGTCATGAAATAATGCAAAATGAGAAATGTTAATATTTTAAAATTAGTTTAATCCATTTCCAACTGAAATATGATGATGTTTGAATGAGGAACATAAATTTCTCCGCAGGGAGAGTCTTCCATTTCTCTCTATTAACTTTAGAGAAAATATTAAGATGAAGCTTGAGATGAAATCCAGGAACTATAGCTTTTATGTTAGATGATTTTGGGATGCATGCTTTCCAAGCATTATTTACTTTGTAATTCGCTTTAACTCCGGGAATCCATTGAAATTCAAATACATTAAAAATATCACTAATTGAAATGAAGTTATAGGTAAATTTAATCGTTCATATTGTTTCCATTACTATACAATTAATTGAATATTGGTATGCGGAATTCCAGATCACCACCTTTTACGTGGCTACCCCTATGAAGTAAATACTTAGCCTAGAGATAATTAAATCTGAATCACAGTAATTAAATACTTTTGAAAATCCTTCCCGCTTAGCATGAATTCTTTTACAGTGAGGTATAACTTATTTTAATTGAAGATATTCTACAAAGCAAGCCTGCACGGATATTCTTTTTTCTTGTGCATAGTACTTCACGCCTTGAACTCGTCTTCTTTGCTCTTTCTTTCATAAGTCCATTCTCGTTCGCTTCCGTTCTATGCCAACCTTTCTTATTTCCCTCATTCAATCTTCACATCACCTCGTCCCTGCTCAATACGTACTCCTTCACCGTTCCCCTCTTCTTGCTTTAGCTCGTCAAAGTCAAAACCTCTCTCACATTTCCCTTTCCCGCCACTTTTATCCCTCTCCCCGCTATCACTATGCTGCTCCCTCGCCTTATTCACTCTCTCCATCCAAAGCCCTTCTCGTCTCTCGCACTTCCCCCTCAGCCCGTCCTTTTCTGGTCCTTCATCACGAATTCTCCACCGATAGCCTTCATCGCCTTTCTTCTCGCTCCACAACCAATCACCCACTCCCATCACAAACATATCCTCCTTACCCTGCGCTCTTTCCCACTCATTCCATTCCTCGCACCCCAGCCCACTACTTTTCACTTCCTCCTCCTCCTCAGACCATTCGTCTTCTTCTTCACCCCTCTGCTTTCATTACACCGCAACTTCCCCCTCCTTTCCTGGTTTTTCGGCCTCGTTGGTCCCCCTCTCCCGTCTTTTCCCATTCCTTCTAACTGACTTCGACCGTTTATTCGACATCCGCTCACAGTCTTGTCAACTCAACCACGTAGCTTGATCGTCGGTTCTTCTAGCTCTGGGTTAATTACATCCATCCAGAATTTTTTGGAAAAAGCTTCGCCGTTTCGAGTGAGGGCTGATTATTTAATGCACCATGTGTTTTCCGTTAGCTTCGCTCAAATATTGGGTATTTTTTTGCGGCTCAGAAACAGTAAATTTTTCATAATATGTCTACATCATAAGGGATGAGCATAATCATTTTGCTCTTTCCAGAAAATTAAAATCACCTGCATTTATAGGTGAGCCGTATCTCTGTAACGGAAGTCTTTTGTTTTTGCATTTTCTGAGAATTCATTATATCCCTTATGGGATTCTTACACTGTGACTGCGTTTGCGTTCTCAAATAGGTAGAATGTCGATTTGAATGACATGCTATTCCAGTATGATACTTTTTCGCATTTAGCTTCCTTGGCTAGACCGTTATCGTTTCGCTAAGTTACATTAGACAACTGAACACGTATTCTTTCATTAAAAATAAAATGAATAATTTACAACAGCTTCACATTTATGAAATGAAAGCAGTTTTTCTTTATAATGAATTGTACATACCATATTTCTCTCTGTCAATACATTATTGGGAATATCTAATATGTGAATAAGGTATATATTTATTTCAATAGCGGTTATCCTGCGTGGTGAAACCAATTTCGTCTATTCTTGTTTGTAGGCCTACGTATGTCTTTATCTTATGTAATCCACGCTTGAAAGTTTTTAATTTTCAACAGTTTAAGAGATCATTTTCTGAAAAGTTAAGCCGATCGACGCATGTAAGAATTTTTGTTGATGTGCTCGTTCTTAACTCGGCTAATCTCTACATCCAGAAGGAAAACTTTCAGTATCTGGTTATATAATGGTCTCGTAAGCACTCTGGTCATCAGAATTGTATGCTATGATCTTCTTTCATTACAACCGTCCGTGCATGGGAAATTGCATTCACGTAAGTCTGGGGGCATTTCTTTATGTGAACGCCCTGCCCTGTATTTCAGGGTGTCCTTCGTTCTCTTTCGAAGCCCTCGTCTAAGTCTTTATCGCTATGCGTCTGGACGACCCGGCATGCTAGACACCATTCTGGTGTATAGTTCCCAACACTCACCACCTGGTCCTCTCTCCATTGTCCGCCCGCTGCCCTAGATGACGTCCCTCAGACCGCCTTCTCTAAGCTGCAGGCAGTTATTCGCGCCAACATATTTTCTTTGGGGGAAAACTCGCCCCTTCCATCTGCTCCATCTTCTTACGTTCCCTCCAAATTATTATTATCGCTTTCCCCTACTGTCATTTGTTCCAGGCGAATTTTGTCCATGCACCACTCTCAGTGAATGTTGTCATCCCTGAAACAGAGAAATTATTGATTGCCATGCCGAATTAAGGGATATTTAGTGGCATAACTTTTAGTCTATTGGCTATTAATCTGAATAAATACAGGTATCATTACTTATTTCGACTAAAAGTTTGAATCAAGTTGTAATTATTTTTTCCGAAATGGAGCCACTTTCCAAAAAATAAGAAAAATTCGAGCATTTTTTATTAAGCGTATGAAAGACCTATCTAAGTGCGTGCTCTCATACTGATGTGTTTAAGAGAATTTTCTATAATTACTTTTCTGAATTCTGTTCTTAGTTGAAGCCAATGAATTTGGTAATCGTGTCTTTTAGAGTGATTGGAAATATAGGTTTTAAGGTTCAGATGGTGAAAAGTAGTGAACAGTTATCACTGAGTGATATCACCGAGGAAGGATGATCCCCTACTCCTAGGCACCAGCGTTGATGAATTCACTATCCCACAGAAGAGATCCATTTTCATCCGTCTTTCTTAAGTTTCAAAGCATATTTCTTTTGTAATTTCTGTCCTAACATGTAAAAAAGTACCCGCATGTCTATCAAAAAAATCTGAATTACTATTTTTTTTGGAAAATTTGATTCAAATTTGACAAACTCTTTGATTCATTTGAAATTAAATCCAACCGATATAAATCTGATTAATTTCTTTTAATCTTCCTCCCGTGACATAGCTTGGATTGCAATTAACACATACATAACATAATTAACACTACATTGTTTTCAAATTTAAATTGCTTATCATGGAATCAAGATTAGGTTCTAAGGTTTAATTTCATCGGCGTCAAATTACCCAGGTATCCATTGAGTGGTAGACTGTGACGTCTTTTTTGCAATCATATTTTTCTTGGCTTAATACTTTATAGATTACCATTCTCCAAATAAGTATGGTAAACACGTTTAAATAAAGGAATAAATTATATCTGCGATAAGTTTCAATAGTTGATAGTATTTGGCTTTTAATTTGAGCATGTTTTAGTTAATAATTGTACACAGGTTTTATCATTTACTCTAGACAGGAGAAAATTAATGTAACGTTGATATCTCATGCTCAGAATTTAAATGTCGATTAAATAATGTAACATGGTATATTTTTACATCTATTAGGTTTTTTAAACTGTATGTACTGCTGGAATTTAACCAAGTATTATTTTGCACATCCATTCTAACTCTTGACTTCTCCAGTGAACAAATAGAAAAGTGAAAATCATCTGCTATTATTGGTAGTTTGAGAGCCTCATTCCTGGCGATGCCTCATTTACGAGGAAGTTGTTCTATTTACTTTCACTTGTTCATTTGTTCTTACGGGTAATCACAGGATCAGTTAACCCAGAAATGGGAAGCTTCTAGTGCAGCCAGTTTAAAAAGTTAATTTTGTGAATGAATTTGACAGTAGTTGAGGAACAAAAAGTAAATGCACAACTAAAAACTTATTAATTTCTTATATAGTTTTCAAATACATTTTTACTTAGATCCGATTTAATGTATCTATAATTTGAAAAAGATACACGAAATAAACTTGATTCATTGAGTGAAAGATAAAATAAATATATTTGACCATTATAAAAATATTGGGTTAGTGCTATTTTATAATTATGAATAAAATAGAAGACCAACTTTGCATATATTCTAATTTTAAATTAATTAATACTACAATGTATTAATTTTTGTATCACCATATAAAATCAACGGTCTGATGTAATTTGATAATACGGAATCAATATTTTACCTAAGGTTTCAATTGTGTGGTAGTAAAATATTATGTTGTAATTAGACAAATGCATAATCGACGGCATCATGTAATTAGTCAATATAATAAGTGGGACTGTGCAATTTTAAAATAATTCTCCCTTATTTACTCTTCTCAATCGAAAGAAAAATGAGTAGAAAAATTATGCGATGAAATATATTTTTATTGGCATCTCCTAAAGTTTTAAAATATTTTATGCATCGCGTACGAGTATTCATAAAATGTGCCCTTAAAGGTTTTGTTTTAAACGAATCCGAAGCGTTGTAACTGAGCAATCTTGACTCGTTTCTTTCGGTTTTTACAAAATGTCGTTTAGCGGCCGTAAAAAAAGACCTCTCCCGCTCCCTTCTCCTGGTTTATTTTCCCCTTCCCGATACCTGGCTCTTGAGGATTTGGTTAGTGGCTCTGGCTGAGGATTTGGAATGCCCCGCAGGGAATAGCATCTGATACGGATACGTGAGTTTCAGAAACTTTTCGTCGATGTTCGTTTCGTTTTTTTTACTTCGATGGGACGTTTTCCCCTCCTTTATTTTTTTTCCCTCGCGAGGGCGAGCGGGAGAGAAAACTACATCTCCTATTCCCGTGCTGTTTATCATTTCACTGCCTCATTATTTCGGGTCGGAACGGAGGAGCGGTCCTCGTTTTATTGTTACGGGGGACGCGGCTCCAGCTGTGACAGGCCATCCGTGGTTTCCTCCCCTCTTCCCTTCCCGCCCACACACCCCGACACCACTCCACCAACACACACACGCACATTCACAGCACGCCACCACCCGCCCTCGCCGAGCCCTCCTTCGTATCTCCCACTCCTATCTACCTCCTACCGTTTCCGTCAGAAAGACAACTCCCTCGTCCGCTTAACATCCCCTAATCGATTCAAGATATTACCTATAAAGTTCTTTCCATAATTTTCCCACCCCTTCCTTATACGCTCTCTCTCTCTCGACGGGAATCTTAAGGTGAGGGGGGTATTGGTGTACGCGTCGGTAGGCATCGGATACATAAGTCTTAGCGATGTTAATCCTCTTCTCCCTCGAGTTTTTGAATGCAAATGACACATAACCGATGGAGAAATCATATTTATGCGCATAAATTCAAAGACTTTGCATTGATTATAAATACCTTAGTTTCAGTTGGAAATGAAATTGAATGTTAAGTGGAGCAATAAAACATAATGTTTGAAAAATTTATTGCAGTCGATTTAAAAAAAATCGGAACAGCAGTGAGTGGAATGTTTAATACCCGTCCTCGAATTAGCACTTAGCATTGGTGAAAGTATTAAGCTTTCAAACAGAAGGAGGATACATATTCAAACGCTATAAACATGTTGAATATCACTTAGCTACACATTGTCATTTTCAACATCCATTAGAACTTAGAGATTATTCGGAATGCCAGTTCATTTCTTATTTGAATCTACTATATAATTTCCGATATACTCATAGTATATCATTTGACTAGATTTTTTTGACAAAATGAGGGATATTGCCTGGAACGGCAATTATTCGTTCACGAAGAATGAATATGAAGTGAGCGCGTTCGTGGTCTGTGCAATAAATGCGCAAACTGGTGTAATCTGGCGGCAATGACGCAGACAATAGCCCCGCCGACTAGCGGCGCTACTTGCCTGAGACCGAATGAGCCGTCTGTGCTCGGCGGATCGTCAAGCACTGCGTATGTTGCCAGTTATGTTAGTTTCTGTTGTGCTTGTTGTTACTGTTTGTCGAAAATGGAAATTGACGAAATCACCGTGGAACGAATCAACATCAAGTTTTTTGGTGAAGTGCGGTAAAAGTTATCAAGAAATTACTGAATTGTTGACAGCTATTTACGGTGATCACGCTCTGAAGAAAACATCCGTTTTCAAGTGGATTAAGCGCTTTAAAGATGGCCGACAAGACGCCACGGATGATGCAAGGCCGCGAAGACCTTCAAGCACCTGTGTTGACGACAGCATTGATCGTGTGCGGTCCCTTGTTCTTGTGGATCGTCTAAAAACTGTCCGAATGATAGCTGATGAACTAAATTTAGGAAAATCAACAGTGCACACTACTATATTTTAACCGAACATGATAAATGGATCCTTCATCATGACAATGCACCTGCACATGCCAGTTTCTGGCAAAAATTCAATCACCGTCCTTTATCATCCTCCTATTTCGGCAGATCTCGCCCCCTGTGACTTTTTCCTATTCCCACAATGCAAAAATGTGATCAGGAGACATCACTGGGAAGGTGTGGACACAATAAAGCAAGAAACGACGAGAAAACTGAAAAGCCTAACTACCGAGGACTTCCAAGGGTCCTTTGAAGAGTGGAAAAGAAGATAGAATAAGAGTATAGCAACGAATGGAGAGTACTTTGAAGGGGACAAAATCGATGTAGACTAAATTTTTCAAAGTAAATATGGTCTCAGTTCGCGTATTAATTGGAAAGACCTTGTGCTATGACTCCCCTGTGAAACTTAACCTAAGATTTTTAATCTTACATTAAAAAGTTATCATATTTTGTTGAAAAGCTTTTAAGTGATCTACTTTTATTTGTCGTGAATGCTTGGTAGAACACCTAGAGTAGTCAGAACTTGTTTTTAAAGAATAATGACTTTCATTTACTGCATCCTAGCCATCCATACTGAAGCATCAAAGTAAGTGGATGTTTTGCAGACTTAAATTTGCTTTTTTAATTTGTTAAATATGACGTTTTTATCTAATTAATTGATTCGTCTTTCCATTTTTCCTTTGTAATTGAATTACAGACTATTATTTAACTACAATAACATTTTCTGGAAATTGAGAGAAATAAAGATTATTCTCAATTTCGATAGAATTGGATTTCTGTTGGGTTCACAGTGAGGTTGTTCATTGCTTTTCGTTTGTCTTACGCATGCAGAAGCTATTGAAACGGAAGAGAGTTCTCCATTCAGCGTAACATTTTATTCCGGGTTAGTATATAGGCAAATAATAGTAAAATAATAAGGCACGTATAGTTGTCAACCACCGTTAGAGTCATCATTATGGTCTAAGCAGTGTGCATCGCATTATAATAAAGCGGCTCTGAAAATCAAATTTACCCCAAACTTTTCAACCGTTTCTTGATTTAGTTTTGTCGTAGCGATGAGGTCGGAAATAAATCACTCTTCTTTGAAATGGATTGGTTTGGGAAGGTGACATGTCATTCTCAGAAGAAAGAAATTCAATGGCAATCAAATGGACGTTTTAAAAAAAATGCTTAACATCAGAAATAACCTCGTGTAAAGAAATCGCTGCTTTTTCCAAAAACTTCACATTTATTATATTTCTGCGTTGGTTAAATCACTTGATTATATTAAAAATAATTCGCATTCAAACATTGGATAATTAATTCCATAAAAATTAGAAAAACATCACATGCAATAATATGCCTATTTCCAAAGACACGTCTATGGGACACGCCAAGTCAAAAGTTCTGCAGCAAAAGTTATTTATACGTACCAACGTAAATTAACATGAAGAATGTAATTTACTAATCTGATTTTTGAGTAATTATTCGCAATAGTTACATATCTTATTTTCTCTGCATAAACTTTCTAGTTCCCGTGTGAATTGAATTATCTTTTATAAGTTAAAAAATATGTAGAATTTGCGTAATTTTCAGTTATTACCTTTCGTTCTCATTAAACATTCAAGCATACACCCTCACCAATACCAGTTTGAGAAGCAGACACAAATACAATCCGCTTATTTTTTTGTGGATGGAGTTAATGCGTTTTTGTACCTCCAAGTTAGAAGTCATAAGACTCAATCAACCAGCAAGAGCTCGTTTATTGTAAGTAAATTTGGAGCTATGATATTCTGTTCCCACACAACTCACTAATTTTAATATTTCTATTGGAAAACATATTTTATGTTATTTATAGACGAATGCCTATTGGTTATTTACGAATCTTGTGAAGGGTTCTCAATTCACTTTTACATTTTAAAAGATATTCTCAGGCCAAAAGTCTCTCATTGATGACATTTCCATTCAAGATTTTTATCCTGAGAATTCTGTAGGGTAGCAAATTTCACATGATGATGAATTTATTGAGCGATACACCTATAGTCCCGCTTCATTTCAATTCTGTCACAAATTCATTTATTGCCTGGGAATCCAGTGTAATGTTTACATTTGGTAATGAAGCATTTAATTTCTCAAAATTCGTGTATAAATACTGGTGTACGTATTTTTGGATTAGGCCGGAAACAGCACTTCGACCCTTGAACACTGATATAACAATTCGAAAATTACATACACGCAAGCCCTAGGTAGAGGAAAAACCACCTATCCGGGAATCGAACCCGGGACCTCTTGGCAGACGAGGACGTTACACCGCCGCCACCGGGGTCGGCTCATTAGTATAAATGTAAAACACATTGTATACGTATTCTGTGTATCCTTGACGTGTTTTTCTGCGATACACATGTACGAGTATACATTGTTCATAGGTTGTGTAAACGTGTGCAAGGACACACTCCAGGAATAGTTGGAAAACGATGTAAGGAAAAACTGCTATCATAGGTATGTGAAAATATAAAAGGACAATGAAATGGAGCAGACAAGTTAAACATTTCGTGGTCGTTTTAGCGCTCAGTGTTTGAAATAACTAAACGGAATACGGAACACCCTCTCCTCGAAACACAAACTTGTTTAAACTACATATATGAAAACGACTTCATAGAAAATAATTTTATACGTTCGAAAGACGATTATTTCACGTATTATATTTAAAGGGCCCTATTCAAAGTAATTTTCGGTATTATAAAGGCAAACTATGTTATAACCTTGATTTGGTCCTAAGTCATAAATATTATCGTTATCTTAATTGAACCATTTTAATGTTATTGATAATTGATTATTCAATATAGCGATTCACCAATTTCCGCTAGTACTAGATTTGGTAATTGAAGTCTTCTCCTTCAAAACAATGATTAATTATTATGTGTCTTAAAATATTTTTCATGACGGTAGAACCTTGGAGTGACTTTTAGGAATGGCTTTTTGGCGAGAAGCTAAAAAACCGAAAGGTGTTTTTATGAAAATATTGAATGTGATATTAATAGCTAATGTTACGTTTTTATGGTAAGCATTTAATTATTGGGGTTCTTTGTAAAGTGTTTCACGTGCAATTAGTCTCTTATGAAACAAATTTTATCTACAATAATAAGGTCGCCTAGATATTACGTTGTCAAAGCGGATTTTTTGTTGTTGGTTGATATTTATTTTTGTTATTTGTAAGGATGATTGGATTGATACCAGTTAATAACTTAACATAACATGATCCAAATTCCTGGAACCTGAACTAAAACTGATTCCTATCCTATTCAGAATAGGACATTCCCCTTTTCTGCTACACCTAGTATCGAGAAGATCACTCGGTCCGAGTTTGGTCGAACGAAGGGTCTCGAAGGCATGGCACGGCTTTAAAGGTCGAGTGAACATTCTGATGATTTACCCTATGGGTTAGCGGTGCTCATATAATTGCATTTGATTGGATTACTTTCAGCCTGCGTATTACCTACATTAGTCGACAATTGTGGCCCTCTAATATTTGTTGTGATCTCAAAGCATTATGTATAAATGCAAGAATATGCGACCCAATTTTTTTCAATGAGTAATCGGTCGCCCTCGAGCTGCACAATAAAAATTAATGCTCGCTCAATTTTTATAGTTGTATCTGGCGGTCGTAGCCCGTTGCGTAGTCGTTGCGTTGCGTTACGTAGGGCGTATGTCCGTTAAGAATGGGGAATAATTGGAAAAAAATGTAGATATGAATAGATTGAAATCCAGCATCAGCATAAATGCCCCAAAGAAAAGGTTTGAAACGGTATGTCATGTCATCTTAGGGAAAATTTTGCCGCTTAAACGTTCAACCAGGCAGAAGAGAGTTTAACAGTCCCAAGCCATCGACGTCAGTCGACCGTACATCAACCGCGACACCGATGATACAGGTACTCCATCTCCCGTTCGCCTTGTTTTTGATTTTTATTCCGTCTCTCTCTTGGTGGCCACTTATACAGTGAAATTATAATCCCAAGTGTTTAGTTATTGTCCTCAATATCCTTCACCATCTCCTTCCACCCTTCCATTTTCTTTCTCCATACAACGATTTAAAACTCTCTCTCGACCCTTTCCAAAACCGTTCCCCCTCCAACGCTGCCTCCTTATCAGGTTTTCTCTTTTTGGGAGGTTCCATCACTCCCGCCCACACCCAATGCCCCAATGGAAAGGGACTTTTGATGGAACAGTCGAACGACAACTGCAGAAACGACTGCGAATATCGAATTATGGGTGCGGCGAGAGAGAGGCAGAGTGGGAGGGGGTGGATAAATATTCATTTGTTGTCCCGCGACGTGCTTCTAAACTCAGCAAAACTCAACTCTCGGCCGCTCGTGTGTGAGAGATCGAGAGGGGAGGGGGGGGGGGAAGGGCTTCGCTGAGCGAGTGCTCACGTGTGCGTGCGTTGCCGAATGACGCGGTCCTGCCTCCGCACCAGAATCGTCGTTGGGGATTGCGGGGACCGCCAGTGTGGGAGGGAAGACCGAGGAGAGGGATTATTCCGTAGGTGGTGGGCGAGGGGGTCGTGGGGTCACCCCGGTGCCCCAAGGTGTGACGGCCGGCGGGCAAAGTGGGGAGAGTTCGAGTCAGTAGGGTTTGGGGTGGAGCGGGAAAAGGGGAAAGTCTGAGAGCGGGGGTGGATCCGGAGTAGGAAGGGCACACGGTTTGCTTAGCATGGCGTAGGTTTACGAATGCCAGCGGAAGCGAGGAAAGAGAGGAAGTAGAGATAAAATTGGAGTGTATGTGGGGGTGTGTGTGGGGAGGGTTTGGGGATGGTGGGGCGTGGTGAGATAGGACGTTCTCAGTCGTCGCCGCTGGACGGAGAGTGGTGCTTCCGACTGTTCTGCCGCCATATTGAGTTTATCAAACGGGAGCAGCGCCTCTGGTAATGAGGTTAAGAGTCTCTCCGGGGATGGATGGGAAGGGGAGGAAGGGATGGAGAAATACCGCACGTGACCGATGACCAGTTCGTGACCCGAAAAAGATTTCCTCCGAAGGGCATCAGCGTGTTACCCGTCTCTCTTCCTGTTCCCTCAACCGTCTCCCCTCCTCAATCCATTCCCTCTTTTCCTCTCTCCTGCGTACGGACGAGGGAATCGGGGAGGATAGCATTGAAGAGCAAACTGCAAGAAATTCCCTCGGACCGACCAATCAGATTAGAGGCTCATTGAAACGGTGGCAAATTAATTTTTACGATATACAGCGCGCGTCGCCAGCGGGCATATATGAATCAAGTGAATGACAGGGCTCAATGCTTTGGGGAGCGATGGTCGTACTTGATTAAAGGATAAGTAGTTCACAATATCTACCCTCAAGGGTGTTGGTCCAACCTAGTTTGTAGCCCCTCCTTATAATGGATACCGTTAATGAAAGTTAGCAAATGGAGTAAGGAAATATGTCATCAAAGAAATCATTACAATATTATTTGTCACAAATAAAACAGTTTCTGGCGTAACTTGGTGGAAAATCTTCAAATTGACGATTTCAATTATTTGTCACACTCAAAAATCTTGGTGCGACCATCTTAACTGCATAAAATCTGTGACGTGCATTTGGCGTAATATGTTTAACTAATAATGGATCTCCTTCACCACCAACATTATACGAGAACAGTAATGCTTATCCTTTAAATGTCATTTCTTGAAGGTATTCCATAAAATGACTATATTTTTAGTGTTTGGAGAAAACCTGGCGCCTAAATATGTTGGAACAGTGTTTAGATAAACATAGTCTTTGATCAAAAGATATTATTCAATAGGGTCCTTTTGTGTAAGTTGGCACGCCGATTAGTTGGATCTTATGTTATACAATCGTGCAGTTATTCAAAAGATACGCTCAATGAATTCGTTTAGGAAAACTGATGGTAGCAGCTGGTTTATAAAATGTCAATTGTGAAATCCCGATTACCTAAATCAACTTGTAAGTTTCATAAACCTTAGCGTATTCTTGAATAGATATATTTTGAACACCGCATTCTAATACCATCGAATTGATGTAGTGGTTATTTGAGGTTAGTGGTGAGCCTTCAACCAAGTGGGTTCCAAAAAGAGGCAGGAATATAGTATATCGACGAATAGTGTAATTGACGTCTAGTATAATCTAGTGTAATCATGTAGTGAATTAGTCGGTGATGGTAGCATTAGCTTAAGTAATAATTTACTCTTCTATTTCCAATAATTACCCTGCTTTCTGTGTCGCTTCTTCATTGAAGTAGAGATGTAAGGACTTAGAGATGATATACAACGCACTTGACCGGCAACTTTTGCTTCTTTTTTTTTGATATTGTTTGCCGCTTGTATGATTCTTTAAGTTATGAAATAAATTTTAAAGTTAGTTGGAAAAACAGTAATTTTTTCAAATTTATTTATCTTTTTTAAGAAAGCAGTGATATTACTTTTATGATTAGCAAATCAAATATCAAAATTAATTTATTTGGCATGTAATGATCGGAATTTATTTAAAATAATATGAAGTAATTATTCAAGTTGAGAAATTTTTGATCTCGGTGTTGAAAGATTGTCTATGTATCTGTGGCCCTTTGTGAAAGCATCTCCAACGTTCTACCAATAATATGGATGCAATTTTTCATAGATATATTTGTGTGATATAACAGATACAACATTTAATTTTATGCTTTCATACAGTCACGGATGTCACTGAAACTCTTTTAAAGTGAATTTAAAATGTAAAAGTTAAAAGTAAAAAATTAAGTTATATTTCGGAGAGAAATTCATTTAGAAAAAAAAACGCTTGAGTTGGTGAAATCAACTTGCCACTTTGTATTCACAATTATAATTAATAGTTCTTCATATTAAGTGTAGCTACAGAGACGTTTGCCAAATCAGGAAGGCCGCTTGACTCCTGCAGATTACGATATATTGATACACTAACACATCTCAGTTCAGACATTATATATTAATGAACGATGAAAACGGTTGAAAACTACAAGTACATTGTAATAACTATTGATATTTTAGACAAATTTCCTCATGGACTTCATATCATATTTTTTCTCATTGAGCTGAAAAAATGATATTCATTATGTTTAGAATTCGAATGAAGGTATTTAACACTGGATATATATTGAAATTCGAATTATAAATTCAGTATACAGTAAATTTCATTTAATTTATAAACTAAATTCTAATGAAAGTATACAGACACGTGTGTGTGTATATGTGTACATATGTATATGTGTATTTTAAATATCTATATGTGTATATGTGTATATATATATATATATATATATATATATATATATATATATATATATATATATATAACATTTGGACGGCACGATAGAACACAAATATAATTAGAGATCACATAAAAGTATACTGACATTTCGGAAGGTTTACTGAGTGTGGCCTGAAGGAGGCCTTAGAGAAGGTCGAAAGTTTAAACTTTCTTGATATATATATATATATATATATATATATATATATATATATATATATATATATGCATATATTTGTCGAATTTTATTGTTTGAATATATGAAAGACAAACGCAAGAATGGTGGGGAAGGCAGAATCGAGCAGATCGCAAGCTCAAAAAAAGTTACGTGACTGGGACTTGAACTACGGATCCTTTGACCTACCGCACCCATGCTCTGAGTATATCCATGTACAATTTACTTTTTTCATGTATAAACACAGAATGACATCGTTTTTGTATTCCATGAGTCATTTTACTACTATTGTAATGTAGAAATATACGTAACATTTGAAATAACCGCATTATCGGTCAGTTTTTAAACGAAGCGTATCAGCCATAAAGAATGGGTATCACCTTTCAACGAGATTGGAATATTTTGTGCAAAATATCAAAAGTAGTGAGATTTTTATCCGTGGAGTGTAACGAGAACGCCGACGTGCCAAGTGTGAGGGAGAGGCTCCATCTATCGAATTGAAAGTGATGGAAGGGATGTTATGCATATTTCACTCCTCTTGCTTACTTGGAAAGGACCGGACATTTATGCCGGACCCATTAGGTCGACCAGTGAATTCAGCCTCTTTCGGTATGTTTCCATGTGGAGTGTCGTACGCGTTGTAATCCTCTTCCCTATTATTTCCTATTCCACTTGTGAGCCGCATGTTCTAGCGCCATGCGGAATATGTTTTGTTGTTGCGACGGACTGACTGAATACATTTAATTTTTTTCATACATATACATGTATAGCGTATGAAAGGAATAAAGTTCAAAGCGAAAAATGTACGTCACTAGTTCTATATTATTTCTATTTAAATATTCAAGAGATTGACACTTGAATCTCAAATACTGCAGCATTTGTAAACTACTAAAGTATTATAAGGTTTATGGAAATTCTTCTCCCTAGCATTATCAAAAACCAATTAACTTGTTGGATTTCTTTCTTTCTTGCATGGATGAAAGCCTTTTTTGAGTAAAGGATCTGAATAAATGCTGTCATTCCATACGATTTATTTTCTACGTAAAGGGAGCTCAATAAGTAAGGTTGTTATCAATCAAATTTCAACTGAAATAAAAAACAACTCTCTCGGCATGCAGATATATAAGGATGTAACAAACCTGGAATCCCGGACAGGGGGCTCAGACGCGGTCGTAAACTCTAATTGTGACGTTAGGCTTACAATCGCGCAGAACGGGTTTAAGTTCAGAGAAGAGGGAGTGGAGCAAAGCAATTGAGCCTTTAGATATGCCGCCCTCGCCAGCCCCCCACCCACTCCCACAATCCGTCCATCCCATCCATTGAGTCATTGCCGGCGACGACTGCAAGGCCGCAGGGGAAAGGGAGGCCCGAGGATGCCTTTGGGGAGTGAGCGAGGGTGATATGGAAGATGGGTGGCTCGGAGACGGGTGTGTGCATGCGTTTTGGGTGAGAGGAGGGCAGGAAGGACGGGTGAGCGTAAATCGTGAGCAGCAGTTTCGTTGCGATCACGCAATGCGTCTTCTCTCCCCGTGACTGACTCCACCTGAGCGCCCACCACCAAGCATTCCCGCCCCCACTCTCGTCGGCGCTGCGCGAGCGAATACAGCCATGTGCACCCGCATGTACACATGCAAGAGTGTAGTATATGTCACACCCCGCCCCGCCTCCCTCTCCGCCACTCGCCACTTTAAACCAGTCGGATCCCTCGCGGAGCTAAGCTGCCTAATTCCTTAGGAAGAGGGCCATTGTTGCTGACGTCACCCGCATTGCAGAGAAGGAGAAGCAATGGCGGGGAGTGCAGGGGGGGGGAGAGGGGGACTCCTCTTGTCCCCTCTCCCCAACACACCCCATTCCTCCCAACCACTCTCTCCTCCCCCGATGCCCTTCGTCATCGCCCCTCGTCCCCTTCTCTCTCTATGCCTCCTCTCTGTCGTGTCCCGAGGGCACACTTAGAAACCCCTCCCCACGTCAAACACGAAACTAATTTCCAGCCCCCCCTCCTCTCCCATGCCATATCCTCCCGCTCGCCTTCCCCCCCCCCCCCCCCGGGTCTCCCCCCCCTCCACATCGCGCAGCTAAGCTACCTTCCTCCTTTCCCAACCCGCCCACCTCTTGCTCCCGTGTGCCCTGCTCCAACCCCTCCTTTCATACCCTCCCACCTCACGGGCCTTTCTTTCGCTGTCTGCCGCCGAGCTTACATACTCTTATTGTGGGGCGGGCCCCACACCCTTCCCCCGCCCCTTCTCTTTCTTCCTCCCGGTTCCCCTCGCTCAAAATCCTCCTCCTGGTCCCCTTCCTGCACACCCTCCGTCCCCCTTTGGTCTTCCCGCGCACGACCTCCCACCCGTGAAGTGACATGCGACCCGCATTGAGGAAATTCCAGATTTTCATTTGCATATCTATATCTATTTTATTTAGTTTCTCGTCATTGCAACAGTTTGTGCATTTGTGTGCGTCGTTCATGAACGCTGTCATTCATGAAGATATATATTCATGGATATGGGAAAGGAAAGGCATTTGAGAACAAGAATAAACAGTGGGATATGATCAACAACAGCTAGGATAATAGCAAAAAAAAATACAGACATTTTTTTCTTTTCGAACAATTAACCCCATTTAGAACATATTTACAGTAAATAAATTGCAAAAAAAGAAAAAGGAGGGAGTCTAGTTGAAGATAATAATAATAAAGAATGCGGGAAAATTTTCCAAATATATATTTTGCAACATAAAACCTTTGGAAATTTTGTAATTTTTCCGTTGTTACAGAAAAACTAAATATGTGACAGGATTAGTCCTTCTTTGTGTTTTGTGTTAAAGCGTTTTTGAAAAGGTTTGAAAAGCTGAATGGACTTGAGGGTTGCTCTTTCCATAGACGACCGGACGATGCATTTAACCACCTACCGAAAAAGTCAGTATTCGACATGGATATTTGTTATGCAAGTAGTTCGATTTGGCGTATATTTAAAATAAAGAATGAATTTGCTAAAAGAGAGGGATTATAACATGCCAATAACTTACACATTTGTAAACTCAGTTGGTAATTTCAACATGGAATTATTTTAAACATATTCAGCTCTGCATAGGAAGCCTTATGTTCCGTATGATACGTCAAAGATACACCTACCTCATCCTTTCATTCTCAATCCTTTGTAATTTTAACGGAAAATGACCAAATATATTGTCATGAATTAGAGAAAAATAATTTATATAGTATGCAGTAAAGTAATAGGTTTTGCCAATTTTATCCTTAGTTTTGGAGAAATTAAATGTCGAAAATATTTTGGTCCTGCATCTTTCGAATTTTTTAACACGTACCCGCTGAATATGATTATCCCATCCCATGGCGACGGTTTACGTTCGACATTTACTTTGTGAAATGGAGCCTATGTATAAAGCAGCGCCAATTAATGTCATTTTAAAAATGTCTACTTTTTGATAGATATTATTTCAAGTAAATGGAGCGTAGCTATACGGCGTACGGTGTGGAAACGTGGTCGCTGAAGCAGGAGGATACACGTAGATTGGAGACTTTTGAAATGTGGGTGTGGAGAAGAATGGAGAAGGTGAAATGAACCGAAAGAAAAACAAATGAGGAAGTACTAGGGATGGTCTAGGAGAGGGGTTTGTTGGGAGATATCCTATGGAGACGGGAAAAATGGATGAAAGGCGTATTCAGCGGCAGTGGGATACTGAAGAAGGTAATAGAGGGGAGAATGTTAGACAAACGAGGGAATGGCGGGAGCAGGATAGGGATGTTGGACGGAATGAAGGGAGGAAAGAAGTACACAGAGATGAAGAGAGACCTGATGTAGAGTAGGTTGCTGGATTGGGTTTTGTTTGGAGTTACAAAATATTTATTTGATAGTTGTGTCCATCCATAAACCTACCTTAACCGGTACATTACCAATAATAATTTCATGAGATATCCCAAGACAATAAATCATAATCCTAACGTAAATTGTAAATTACGAATTTGCATAAGATAGATAAGAAAGGGAAATATGATGGGCTATAATTGATATACTTCCTATAAAAAATACAGTTTATTGTATGGTCGTCAATGACGCCGTTTGAGTAACTGTCATAGTCTTTTTGAATATTTTCAATACTATTATTGACTAATTAGTTTTTTGCTTATATTTACATAAACAAGTTTTTTCGGTTGGGGTTATTTTTACCGGATTTCATGACCATCTGGCATTCGTAGGATTAGGGATATATTTATAGTATTTTAAGAGATTGGAAGAATGATTTTCTCCGTCATTAGCGCCAACTTCTATTGCCACTGCAACGCTACATCATTTGATTCCGAAATTAATCGTTTTATAAGGCCTTGAGGATGGGAGCGTTGTATTTTCAGTAGCGCAAGAATAACTCCTTCGAGCCGCGCAATTACCCGGTTTCCCGAAGTTCATGCCAATTTTAACCTTCGCATGAGCCATTATGTGCTGCTAAACGTAGGTTATCAAGTTGACGGTATGCAGTTCTCAACTCGAAATTGAATATTAGTGAAGGTTGCCCGAAAGTTTCATATTGCCGAAAATGGAGAGCGCACGAGATACACGCTGAATAGTTTCATAATCCGAAGCGCGATGGGATATCAGGTAATCTCTTACTGGAAACTCCTCAGAGTGGGATGTCTCTTAAGAGCGTAACTAAAGATAGGTAAGTAGTAATTTAATTTTTGATAGTGATAAAAGGTAAATACTTAAAAGCATAGTATCGAAATGTGGAGGACATATACAACCGAGCGCACCGGAAACCGTTTTATAACTTGAACATTAACCAAGGTGAATTATGCACGCATAACTTATTTCCGAGGTGCTTTCACCTGTGTATATTTTTAGATCGTCGTTATGGGAGATCACAATCAAGACGGGAGTAGAGTATTTGTTATTGTCCTTTGAAAATGAATTCTCGTGTATTTCTCATTATACCTCAGATAAGACACGCGGCCCACGACCGGCGTACTATGTTTGTGGCTGTGACGTGCAAGGAAAAGTCTTCCACAAATTCGTCTTTCAAAAAGGCGTAACCGTATGGATAATGAAATCCCTTTTCATTTAAGGAATTAAATTAAGGTTTTGGACGTTCTCTAACAACCATTATCTTCTTCAAATCGCTAGAACATCCTTCTGTTGGTTCATTCACTTGTTTCAAAGACAAGGTTTTACGTCCATGGAGCACGTCTCATATTAACGTGTTACGTAGAAGTTTCTTTATATACATTATTACTTTTCATACCTGTTATAAAATCACTTTTTTTTTGTAAATTCTGCTTTCGAAAAAGAATTTATTCTCGTAATGTCCCCATTATTTTGTCCATTTTCCTCTAGAGTATTGAATAGATTCCCTGATACGTGAAGTGCCCCACCTGTTCAATTTTATTCCTTTTTAATTTAATATTTATTTTTGCTGTTATATTTCATAAAATTCTATTTGCACTCATTCTCTTTGGATGTATGTTCATTCCATCCTTCTTTCATTATTTATTTTAATCACGCAACACTAAATGTAGTTCCTTGACTGCAAGAACAAATTGCTTGATCGTTTAAATCGGACTATGAATAAATTATATTGCCTTCCAATTTTATTCATAGCTCAAGCCCTTCTAATGCCATCTCTAACATATTTTCAACATACACATTAAGAAGTACTGCCGATAACGGACAACCATATGTCACTTGCCTGCCCAGCACTCTCTATCCGAATTCTCTCACTGCTACCCATAGCCGTACATTTGATGATTCACATGCCTTTTCTACGATTCCACTTAAAAATATTGTCTTATAGTGCTATATTAGAGTACTTATTGCCCTATGTTACTAGATGGTACTATATTTGCTTCATAATTCTGAGATGGGGTACAAAATTGACCTGAAGAAATCTTCTCCCCAAATGCTTTACTCGGAAGTACTGTTTTTTTAGTCCAAATTATCTCTCTTTTAATTATTTCCTAAACTCGTCAGTGATGCTAACTGTTATACTTGTATTTTCCCAACGAACTTTTTCGACATATTTTCCTTTAGCACTTATTTATCTCGTTTGCTAATTTCCCTGGGCCGATGCTTTCCACATTCCAGTACATTTATATATCTAAGCTGGCTGGTCAAATGTTTTTATCATAAAACTTCTTGACGAGTAATTTCCACCTACCCGCCCCTTCTTCTGACTCCATTTGTGCCTTTTCTGATTTATATTTTGTAAGGTTTTTCCATCGCTATGTCGACAATTATTTTACTTTAAAAATATAGCGCTTTTACATGTCCCTGTCTCTGAATTTCCATATCCTCGCACTGATTTTTCCACCACATTTCCTTGTCCCTAGTTGATTCTCGACTTAGTTAATTATTTAGTTCTCCTTACATTAATTTTCCCATTTTCGTGTTAACGCTCTTTCATTTAATCCACTCATTCACTTAATCTCTCCTGTGCTCCTTGGCTTATTAATTATTTTAGTGTTTACCATTCCAGTTATACTCTTTGTTTCTCCATCTATTCTGTTTTTAAGGGTCACTCAAATTTCTTAAAACGCTTTCATGTTGAGTTTGGCAAATATTTATTTAAAAAGGTTTTCCAGTTACTCTTTCCATTTTTACTCCTGCTAAACCTTCAATCTCTGGCTCTCTCATTGTCCTCCTAAGCCTTTTATATGTTAAATTGTCTTTCGTGTCAATTAGATTATGATCTAAATCTGCATCCACACCTGGGAAAATGTGTGACTAATATGTTCCTACAATATGACAATGTACTACATAGTTCTACAAATATTGAGGAACACTTTACTGTTTCTCAATATTTGTAGAACCATGATAGTCTAACTGGTATTTTCCTGTTTCTACTAGCATCTTACATATATACCTACGTTTGTGGTCATATTGAAACCAGGTGTAACTCGAATTATTTCCATCCGTGATAATTTATAATTCTTAAACAGTACTTTCCTACCTCTTTCTCTCATTTCACCCCTGCCTACCACTACATTTCCATCCTCTAGCCTATGGAAGAGCCAAGAGCGATTGCCCCACTTGGGGAAAACCTTTGGCTTGTGATAATAAAATTTAAAATAAATATTATTATGTATATTGCCAAAAATAGTTTTGAGTACCTACTGAACTCTGAGAATAAAAATATATAAATTGCAGGTTGAATTGCAGCCTCTGAATCAGTGTGATTAGTTTAAAATATAATATTATTTTCAAAATTTTATGGATAAAGATGATAAAAATATTTTGGTTCATTGAAAAATGTGTTCCCTTATCGGTTTTCTAGATCCGTTACTGCTAAAATAGGGTCAGAATAAAGTCAAGGTTGGTGGAAATTACTCGTAAAAGAGCTTTACTCGTTTGTTAAAAAGATTTGGCCAACCAGGTCAAACATTCATATATAAGTGGAATGGAATGTGGATAACTTGGGACCAGGAAACTTAGCAAGTTGGATATCATGTTATATTTTAAAATAATCCCGTAAATTTAGAGACCACAACACACTCTGCAATACTTAGTTTTATTGTCAAGGTACCGTAGCTATTCAAAACTAGTTTTGGGTAATTAAATAATAGTATTTAATCCTTTCAGATGTTTTTTTAATGGTTTACTCCTGTTAAATTCGTCATATTTCTTCTACTTGATTGTGCTGTCAATATAAAATCATTATTTAAACCTTTAGACTTCTTCGTCCCTGTAGGCACCTGGACTGCCGCTAGATTAATCGGGTCTATTTTTATCTCTATCAAAGTAATTCTGCCACTAACTTGCTGCATGTCAATCCCATTGTTCTGTTTCCCGTCCTGTACCATAGCTTCTCAACATTGATACGACTCCCCTCGCTCTAAGTTACTCGGTAAATATCGCTCCATTTATCCTCAGTCTTTCCATCTCACCTCACGCAAACCTAAGATATCTATATTGCTGTCTCCATTTTTTCTTGGTATTTTTTTTAGCTTAATTTATCTTAATATCATCTTAACTTTTCATTTACTTATTAAAACTGTTGTGGAAAACAAATTAAAAATGTATTTGAAAAAGTAAAGACGGAACCGACGACCGTATAATGCAACATTTTCCAAATAATATGGAATTCTTGGGATAGAGCCTACCTACGTTTAACCCGTGGAAAAGAAATATATATGTGTGTGTGTATATATGTGTGTGTGTGTGTGTCTCGTATATGCGTGGGTTTATATACACATACATACGTCGACTGTCGGTTTGATAGGTGGAAGTAGGTATCAGCTATTATTATGCCCAACGGCTTATGAAATTCACGCATCAGGGTAGGGGGTGCAGCTCGTTTCCATGAGCCGCCTATGGTTTCCTAAGTAGACCTGGTACACAGCTCGGTTGAAGCTCAGGGTGCGCAGAGGCGTCCTCAGGAATCCAACCCGGCCCTTCTGGTCGGTAGCTCAATGATCTGATATCCTTAAAAAAATTATAAACAGTAGTCGATGACATGCTGTTTTAGGAGATCACAATTTCATGGCTCTCCGTTGACTTCTATTTCACATTACTACAACTCATGAAGTACACCCCATCTGACACCTCGTAACAAAGATGGCGACTGACTCCTGTGGTCTCGAACTTCAGCCTACTGCTCTCTAAGTTAATTAGTGGCATATTATCTGCCATATTCCAGTTGACTTCTTCATAAAATACATTGCTATTTGGTAGGAATAGGTTATCCAAAGGTATGACTTTATGTTTACTACGAGTTCCACCATTAATTGTGTACGATTCATTCGTCCAGTGCAGTCGCTTATTTGGCACCCCTCATATTAAGAGGTCGCCAACCACCCTCGGCTCGGTGGACGGAAGTGGAGGCTAAAGTAAATCCCCGAGGGTTTTATATTAAGTATTAAAAGTAATTAGTTTTCTGATTATTAAATTGAATTGTCATTTTCACTCTTCTTTTTCATTCTGTTGACGGTGCCCTTCCTGTCACCACATCAATTGTGCTAATGAAAAAAGTGTACGGTATTTCAAACACTCTTATATTTATTACTTAGCGCTTTAGATGAAGCTAAGCTCTCATTTTATGAAGTGTTTCATTTTTATGCCATTGTGTTTTGTTTCCACATATAAATTCTTTCTCCTCTTTAGCTAGAATCGTTTATGGTTAGATTTTTTATGGCATATCTACGTGACACGGTAACGTTAGGGAATGAAACTCATAATGAATATAAGGAGAGTTTGCTCTTTTCCACAGATTTAAAATCTGTGGAAAAGTGCAAACTCTCCTTATATTCATTATGAAGAACTTCCACGACCTTAAGCCTGAATCTGTTGATCTTAATGAAATTCATATTTGAAATGCTCATTTAGGAAGAGACAGTTTCTTTATTTCAGTCAATATAGAGCAAGAGCATTTAGTTGGTCAGTTTGGTACTCTTTTACAATATGGTTTTAGGATAAGAAATAAAATTAATTGGAACATTTTTCAAAATAAAAATTCTATGGCCAAGTATAGAATGCAACAAATGCTCTGCTGGTCAATTAACCGTCTTGACTGGTGTTATTTTTTATAAATTATAGACGTTGGGCTGAAACGGTTATTATGATATTGTGACGGTTATGGAAACAAATTTTATTTAAATTATGAAGTTATTGCGGAAATATCTTTAAGAGCCTCGAGTGATACTTGACATTTGTTATAGTAATCAGTAGAAATATAATGTTCGTCGCTAAAGTTTTGAAATTTGAAAGCCTTTTTTATCGCCATTAAAAATTAAGGAAAAATATTGTCTTGATGCCACCTGTGCATTATTTACGTAACCAGTAATATTGTTGACGCAGAGGGCAATCAAGGGATGTATACCACATGTGTACAGGGTTGGATCTAGACTCGCTAGGGAGTTCAACAAAAATATGAGAAACCGTTCCCCATGATTTAAATAATAAAATATGAAAGACCTTTACATTACTTTTTATCTCTTTGAGTTATCTTATGACGCTTGTTTTGTATGATGGATATGTCAGAGAAAACACGATAAGTCTCTTCTCCACGGCTTCTTGTAAATGTAAAATTCAAAGCTGTTTGAGTTTATTAAATACAATCCATATTACATATTATTTCTGGTTAATTTGAAAGTTAAAATTTCTCTCAAAGAACACTGAAGCCTAAATCTTACTCTCGAATCACTTACTGTAAAATATTATTGAGGAATGCCTTGAAATAGCCTTAGAAATACCTTACCCACCTGATCGCTGAGTATAAATATGTTAGGACGTACCTACGATACACCTAAAATTCTTGCAGTAGCGTGGATATTATTGAAGTAATTGTACAAATTTCTTCCGAGGTCATGGTGAGGGCGGTTTGAAAAAATGGAGGAGCAGGAAGTATGGTCGCAAATTGGCCAGTAGTTGGGACGGGTAAAGGCGGGGATAGGAGAAGAGGGTGGGGAGGAGTGCAGGCACGGAGAGTAAAGAGGCGAAAGAAAGGGTAGTGAGGTCGTAGGTCTAGTGGGAAAGGTTTTATCAAATGAAAGGGCATGTTTGGGAGGGTAGCCACGGGTGGGAGCGCGAGGAGGCGGGAAACAGAGAAAGGGTATGGGTAGGGATGAAGCGGCGAGATTAGCGCGGATGGGGAGGTGTCGGCAGTGGGATAACGCCGTGGGGTGGGGCGGAGTATGGGTGGAAATTAGAAAGTCGGTGCCGGAGAGAGAAGTGAATCTTAGGTGAGAGGAAGGGGACGCAAAGCTGGATAGAGTGGAGGGGGGGAATTGGACCGTTGGTTCACGCGCGTTGAAAGGGCTGGAAGTTGGGATGAGAATGAGAAAAGTGCGAATGGGTACCAGAGGTGGCGAGAGAGGGGGTTTTTGAGCGCAGGATTGATGAGTAGAGGAAACAGGGATCCTAATAAGATGGAAGGGTGGGTCAAAATTTGAGGGAATGAAATAGAGCGGAATAGAAGACAAATGGAGATAAAAAAGATTTTATTACAAGAATCTTAGATGAACAAGTGAACGCAGGCGAACAATTTATGAAACATTAACCGAAATTTATTGTTTCGCGTAACTTTTTCAATCATTTTGTGTAAAACTTTTAACGATAGTTGAAAATAACTTTGAAGAAAAAAATTATTTTAAAGGGTGTGCATTTCAGGATAAAATGCAATGGAATTCGAGGAAAATACCATTTAGAGCAGTGGGTTTTTCCTTTTTTAACAGTGAATTTATTTAATTCTTTTTAGAAGTCCTCAGGATTCAGAGCTGTAAAAATATCAGTAATTTTGTCATGGTTGAGTTTGATAACTATAATATTTTAAAGATTTGCTGAAACATTACAAAATCAAATTACACCGTTATCACCGCAAAGCATTAATCAGTCATGTCAACGTATCATGTGGTACCGTAAGCCGTAAGAAATTAATTTAAATGTGCTCAAACTTAGTTGTTCATATAACTTTTCTTTCGATTGATGACGGTTTATTCAAAAGATATTTGGAAGAAAGCCAAAACTCTGACCGATAATTATACGAAAATGTGCATAGGTTTACAGGATAGCCAATCATAAATCGTCACATCTTAAATTTCATTTGACAACTTTTATTTAATAATGATAGAGCGTGAGTCCAGGGAAGGGAAGAAGGAAGGGGGGGGGAGTGGGAACGAGTAAAGAGGAAACCACAGCAGAGAATAAGATGACATATGACTGGAACAAGGATGTTTATTTGGAAAAGCTTAGTTAAGCTTATTATAATGATAAAAAGCAGATGATGCAGGAAGATTTGAGGGAGCAATGACGGTTGACAAAAGTTGGCATTAAGACAATTTACTGTACGAAAATGGAGAGTTATCACTCTAACTTAAGTTTTCCTGCTGGTGTGCGTTAATTATATTGAGAGGCTGAACAATTATACAAGCTGAACTATAAATCTTTTTTGATATGCAGATCTTTATATTATTCCTTTTTCAAATATGGGCGATTGATCTGATGACAAAGCCATTCCGGAAAAAGGAGGGGACCAATTATTATGTTTAATTCAATATAAAGTTTTATTGAATGGATATATTAAAAAATGTCTCGGCATGATTCCTTCATGAGGGTGTGCGGGAACGTAATGTACATTTTCTTGTGAGGCGTTTGTTTTGTGGTACATTGTGTATTGCCATTTCTCATGTGTTGATATATGATAGGTTGATATTGATATAATTCTTATCATTTCTGGAAAGGTTTGATTTATTTATTGTTTACCAACTTGTTTGCCTCTCCGTTGACCTTTATGACCAGTGTCATACGTGCATTCACCTTTTTTCGGAACTCGAGGTATCAAAATATACAGTGTGCTTTTTGTACCTTTTGTTTCATCTCCCTTATTTTAATGTGAAAATCAATCGTAAAGGGTAATATAATTTATCTGTTACTGTTACCTATGCTATTAGTTGAACTCTGTCCTTTCATTACGGATTACGATTAAATTTCCCAACGCGTCTGAGTTGGTCTTCTAGCTAGTTCGTCTGTTTGCGCGACCAGTGAACGGGATCACAATTAATGTAGGCCACAAAAATGAATTTTGAAATTTTTGAATGAAGGATACCTGATTAATAATTTTTTTATATGATAAAAATTGTTACTTAAGATGCATAAACAGGGCCATTATTTGACGTCTAACCTATAAAATCTGGGGCAAATGGATAACTTCATATTTCTGATATTGCATTTTCCATTATATTAATATGGAAAGCGAATGATATTTTAGAGAAACTGCTGTTCACTCTTATTGGAATAACTCTTGGGTGAAAATTTCAGTTGAGTGAGAATGAAAATTTGCACAGCGAGTGCAAGTTAGTAAATAGCACGCCTTGCAGCAATGCAGTATCTTTCCGCCGGAGGCAGCCCGCAAATTGTAGCCGAGCGTTTATTTTCTTGGCAGGCAACCAGGGAGGATTTCGAGTCCCATCAAAGGAATGTACGGCCACATCGGTCTTTCTCGGATTAACAGCACTTCCCTTCCAGGGCAGTCATGCAGTGAATCAGCCGTTCCTTTCATAGAAAAGGAATATTTTACGTTGAATCCGCAAATGAAATTTTTTCCATAGCATATTTACGACGGAACATCATTTTCACGAGAAGAAACTGAAATTTAAAATTATACGGGGAGAAAATTACTCTTGATTTTTATAAAATATTAGTTGCGTTTACCGCATTATTTAATGTCCACCACAGCAGGTGACTATCACACTGGCCCCATGCTTATTAAAAATTGATGCATAAGTAGTTTTGAATCTATATTTATACATTAAATCCAAGTATCGTTTCATAATTTATCTACGGCCTCAGATTTTTCGTAGATGAAAACATTCTAGCAACTTTTCTGCGCTTGAACTTAGATAATCAATACAAACTAGATGAGTATGATTTTAAAAATTGGTATAATTTGCTAATTTGGAAAAGATACCGGAAAATGGAACCAATTTGCCCTACAGACGACTCGGTTATATACGAGATATAGTATCGTATAGATTCGGTTCTTCTAGAATGGATGGAAGTATCTCTAAATATTAGGTGGAATGATTTCCATCGGTGTAAACACTCTGATGGCATACAAGTCTCTCTATTTTAAATACTTTCATTTACCTTCCATTAATTGTAGTTAATTCATATACACCCAGATAAAAAAACGGTCTGAAGACATAGTGATCTCCACTCTAATTCTACAGGGTTCGTCCGGAAAATAAGTGTACTGAGCTCAGGAAAAAAATTTATTACACTTTTACATATCTTAAGCTAATATTCCTCAAAATAGGACCCTTGTGAGTCGGTACACTTGTTCCAGCGGCGTTCCCATTCCTGGAATGCTCCCGCGAAGGCATCATCGGGAACATCTCGAAGACACGCCATCACGGCCTCTTTGACGGCGTCCAAAGTCCCGTATCGCGTTCCTTTCAAAGTCCTCTTTATCTTCGGGAACAGAAAGAAGTCCGGTGGTGCCAAGTCCGGGCTGTAGGGCGGGTGCGGCAGAGTTGCCACGCCTTGCTTGGCCAAGAAGTCCGACACGACAAGCTCGGTGTGAGACGGCGCATTGTCGCTCAGGTTGTCAGTCATACGGCTGATCGCTGGCCGGACGCGGGCGACTCGTTTTCGAAGCCTGTCGAGCACTTGGACGTAAAATGCAGCATTTACAGTTTGTCGTTCAGGTACAAATTCGTAGTGGACGACACCCCTTTTGTCAAAAATCATCTGGAAAAAATCAGTACACTTATCTTCCGGACGAACCCTGTATGTGCGAGAATTGTTAACTACACTTTTTACTAATTAATTAAAACCTGTTCTTGAAACAATGGGCGGTTTTATGAAGGATCGATGAGGCCAGTTGAAGAAATAATCTTTACTGACTGAAATGTATTACCGGAATGATTAAAAGGGTCACCGTTTCCTTAAAACCTCTCCTCTTTTCCTGACATCGGAAGAAGGTTTCACGGACCCACCGCCGCTTCGGAGTGAGGAAAGCTCAAATGCTGTCCCGGCCATATTGAGTTACCTGAGTACAAGACGGGGCAAGGGAATGGGAGGTAAAGACGGCGGTTTTGATAGGGAGTCCCTAGCTGCTGAGTGCTTATTTCACGGAGGAACTTGGAAGGAGGTAAAAATAAACACAGCTTATGGTAAAGCTATATGAGTAACTTTTTATGCATGAAATTAGAAGTTTGGGGAGGTCGGAGGGGAAGATCTGGGAGAGGATGCAATAATTAAAACATTTCAAAACGTTTTAGCCCGTGTCAGAAAATAAGATACGTTAAAAATGCATCAGGGTGGCATAAAATTCCGTTTGATGGGGAGTAGCAGAGGAGGAACGAGCGGTTTGGAGGTAGGCGATGAGAGGATGCGAAGCTCATGGTAGGAAGGGTGCAGTGTGTTTTTGGATAGGGCTGAGGGGGTGGGGGTTGGTGTAAGGGGCGTAAGGGAAACGAGGGGGAGAGGAAGGGTGAAGAGAGGTGGGAGCGGGAGGGTGCCTAAGGATGGGGACCACAGCGTTGCTGTAGAAGATTGCAGATGGGTATTGGTTCACGGTGGAAATAGTGGGAAGGTGGTCGGAATGGGGCTTTAGCCAGGAGGGCAGGTAGAGAGCTTAAAGACAAAATTCAGGCGTAATCAAGACTATGTTACAATTCTGCGTACTTCAGTCAGGGAAAATGAAGCAATTGGAATGGAAATTAAAATAAGCGATTTCTTCGGATACTTAAAGTTTTTTTGAATAACAGCCAAACACCAAGCATTGATTCTTATTCATACACAAGCGTCAGGTGAAGCATCGGGTCGTATCATCCAAATCTCAAAAATAAAACGAAATATTTAGCAAAAAGTTGTTGTGAAAATCAAGAGATTGTTTGGATAAAAACTCATTCCCGTCTTCAATTAATTGCTGAGAACCATTCAAAATAGTACATATATAGCTTTGATTACCCCTGAATTAGGATGGTTGGTGGTATCACTTTGTGGAAGCGATTCGTACTGGAAAAGAACAAAGTATTTTCTTTTCCAATATCCCTGAATTGAGTCTTCTAGCCGTCTGCCTACCCTTCCCCCGCGTCTAATACCCCCTTTCAATATTTCCTCTCCGTAAGCCAACACCCATATTCTAATAGACATTATTTCCCCACTTTTCCAATGTGAAACATAATTGGAGGAAAAAAATTGAAGGGAAAACTCCGTGAGGAAGACCAAACTACTTGGAAAAAGGACTTAAAAGAATAGGGTAAAACAAAGAAGCTAACATTGGGTGGAGGAATTAAGAGTGAATAGAGAAAAATGAGAGGCTGTAGTGAATCAGTTTTAGGAATGAAATACGGATGATTATCAATGTTCCAATATGGGTAACATGAAGAACAGAATAAGGTCAGAAAGTTCGAAGATGCCTTATGAAAATTAATATTGGCATTAAAGTAGGTTATATTAGAATCGTTGACCCCAGAATGAAGACTCATCAACTTGGAGAAATATGAAAACTCTCGAATTGCTCCTAATAAATCTATCAAGGGCTCAAAATAATTTTTATGATTTTCTTATTCTGTGAAACACTTCACAAAAAATCATTCATGAAGTGAGGTTTCTTAATACATTTCCGCTTATCTTTTGGAATATATCTAAGTTAAATTTTAAAATAGGAGAAGGTGATAATCGTAAACATGCAATTCTTGAGAATGCATCTTAGGGTTTTATTAAATATTTGTAGTACATGATACGGGGATACACGCATGAGATTAGAGGAGTATAAGGGATTAGTAGGGTCAAGAAATAAAACTGATTCCCAAATATATAAATGCAATTGAGGGGATAATTGACGATAATGTTGCATTTGAATAGAGGTGTAATTCCTAAAGTGAGCGTCAATGTTTATGTGAATCTTGGATGCTGCGTAAACGAAAGATTTATGGTTATAACACTTCTAGTTATCGTTCCAACTAAAGACATTTTGAGTTACGCCTCTCACAGTTTTTCTCGCCATTCACGTACTTTTCGTTTTTTCAACTAATGTGTCTCATTAAATGGCTGTGTATGAGATAAAAAATCATTTAAGTACGTTTATGTCACAAAAAAATTACAAAAATACTACCAAAAAGTAATCATCCCTTAGAAATTTACCTTCGTTACTCTTACGGTAAGTGTAGAGCAGCCCTGGAAATTGCCAATCCTCCATCCAAATTTACAACTCAGTAGTCACAAACATAAGGACGAGCAACGGCAGAGAAAGGAAACTGGGAGGAGAAAAATGAGAACGTGAAATGAGGAAAGGAAGGAAGGCGAGACGGAGTGAGAGAGTAGGAATTACAGTCGAGATGGAAGTGTGGGAATGTAGGTACGTACCCACGTACTCGTGAGAGAGGGAGACGGCGCGGGGAATGAGGAACTTTTTTTCGTCGCGAGGAGTAGGGAAGTAGGCTTTATATGGGCCTCTCGAGAAGGGGGTTGGAAAGGGTGACCTGGAAGAGGGGTGCAGGGTGGTGGTTACGGCAGGACAGGGCGAGAAAGGCGGAAAAGGGCACGCTGGAAAAACTTAGGGGTACGTGTTGAAAAGGACCAACTCAGGGCACGAGAGGGAGGGGGGGGGGAAGGAATGCGAGAATGAAGGACGGGACGGGTAGGAACATACGTGGTCGCATATATTTTGACTATGGTTAAACGTCCGAGGTAGTGAATGGACGAATGAACGGAGCGGTTGGGAGTTGTGCGGGGAAGTCCGGAGAGTTGGAAGAAGACGGCAGGGGGGGGGAAGGTTTCGACGGTGTGTCGGGGGAGGGAGGGTGGCAAAGCGGGGGGTGCTCATTTAGAGGCGCAGCTTGGGGGAGGATAACCTTCCCCCCTTCGTTCTCGAATTAAGACCAAGTGCTTTCTCTGCCTCTTGCGCTAATGGTGGAGTGGCGTCTGCGGGAGTATGGGGTGGAGGGAAGAGTTTGTGACAGAGATGAAATGCGACGATTGAAATGTTTCTTGAGGCTCGAGTAATTAGTTTATCCTGTTGGGCTGGGGAGTCGGAAGGATGACAAGAAGGGGGTTGGAAAGAGGCAGTGGGTGGGAGAAGGGATTATGGACGGGAAGAGGCGGATAAGGGGAAAGGCGTTGTCAAGTGTTCGCTTAAAAGGACTGCTTACCTTCTGTTCCTTCTCTCTCTCTCTCTCTCTCATACCTGTGACCTCCCACCAACTCTCTCTTTACTCATAATTTACCTGTCTCATCTGACTCCCTCTCTTCCCTCTCTGTTCTCTCATCACTCGTCCTACTGCTCTCGTCCTCCCCTCTTCCTCCATTCTCTAGTTGGTGGGGGATCTTTCCAACCGTCTCACCCTCTTCCTCCTCGCTAATGAGCCTTATGCCATTAATCATGTGCGGTTTGCCACGGAGTCGTCATAATCGAAACAGTACCGCGCCGACACACGCCTTATTGCGCCTCCATGAAATAAAAATTACCCTCCTCCATCATTACTTCTCACGTGACGCACGCACATTCTGTGCATTCGTTTCCTCTCTCTGGAGTTTCCTGGAGTTACGGGGCTGGGTCGCAACTCTTGGTGCATAAAGGCGGGTGTTTAAGTAGCCGTTATGCCTGTCAAAAGAGCTGGACGGATTAATTTCGTTATAAATTGTCGCTTTTAAATGCTAACATTTTTTTTCTTTCCCCTATCTTTCTGCTTCCGGTATCCGCCTACTCGACTTCGCGCTCGTCACCGTGTTTCATTTTTCTTTCGCAGTAGAGTTCCATTTTTTGCGTCCATTGTACGCACGCCCTCAACCCAACGGTTGCCTCATAAACTCCATTTCTAACCGCAAATTCAATCTCGAGTTTTATACATTTAGTCACTGCTTTAATTCTAACCCCTCTCCTAATTTTTACGTCTTCTAAGTCGTATTCGCTAATGCTACTGTCTTGTTTTCTTAAGGCAATAAGGCTGTTTGGGGGATTTAAAAATGGCAATGCTAACTCAGTTTTAAAATGCATAGCCATATTTTCTGTCATAGACCTTAGTCCTTGTTGAATACTTTCTTATATTCAGTTTTCATTCTAATAGGTTGAATGGGCCTTCTCCCTTATCTATACCAATATTGCTGTGCTAAAACTTAAAAGTTACGGAGCCCGTGGATACCAATTAATGCTATGCCATCTTAAATTTCATTTAGCTTTCTTTTTTAATTTTGAAATTTATTTTTGTTTGCTTTTCTCATTACGAATGAAAATGACGGGTGACGACGCACATTTCTTATTGTACTCTCTTCCGATTTGTTTCTTTTATGCCTAAGTGCTCAGGTTCATTTTGCTAATTTCATTCCCGTTTATAAAGTTAGTGGATGACAAATCATACAGATCCACCCGCTCTTGTCTGGTCATGCTCAGCTAAATACGAACGGTGGTTGAATATCTCCCATTTTACTAGTCTAGTTGCTCAAGATAAACAATCCTCCCAGTATTTCACTGCTATTAGGTGTCGGAAAACAACTTTTGTTTCTTTTACTACCATGTAATTGCATATCTAAGTGAATACCGGATTCTAAGATCACTCTGTAAAACTCTTCTCATCTGTTAAACTCTTTTTCCTGGGCATTACATATGCTTGTCAAGCCCATTACTTTGACAGGAAGTGTGCTTGAATCCAATCCGATGGTTAGATTTTTACCTAAGTATTCAAGTTTTTCTGTAATTGTGGTTTTTATTTCGTAAAATCGATTCAACCGGCAGAAAACTGGAGTTTAAAAGTAGTGCGTACAACTAATCATGGCTGGTAATTATGTAGTGGAGTTTATCATAGATAAGAAGCTTATGTGGAACGTCAGTTTATTTGAGCTTTTTTGGGAAATGTACGTTAATGCATGCTTATTTTTGTGAAATATTTTCTAGTGATTGACTTAGATCGAATACATGGGATCAGTTCAAATAGGTCTGCGAACGTATTGTTTAAACTTAATTGGATTATAACGAATTACAGGAAACGAAATAAATAATATGTAGCTCATGAATTTCCATAATAGCATCTACTGTAAATTTTGAAATATACATCTTATCTAACCAAACTTTAATTTATCGTTGAAATTGCAGTAAATGGATGATATGATGATCAATAAATAAATGATCGGATGATATAATTCTAATGTTATTATGAAGAACTATGACTTAGGAAGAGATTTCACAGAACTGGGGAAATTTTACAATTATTCAAGTCAAAAATCAAATAACAAAAGACATCATTTATTTGCCCAAGAAGAGTTAAAAGATGCTTGAAAATATGGAGTGAAAGATTGATTAACTTATTTTCCTTCAAATTATTCAGCATTTCGTAAGTTTTTATGCTCATAAGAGGATGGTGGTAATGTATATCTTTTCGTACCAAAAAATTGTTTATTGAGTATTGAGTGTTTAAGATTTATGGGCTCCTGTGGCTCGTTAGGCAGCGTCATAAAAAAATGACGATTTAAGATAAGCAGTCATTCTTTTCGAAGACAACGCTCTAGTGCAATCATTCCAATCATTGATTTTACGACCGGAGTAATTTTCTACATGTTTAATTAATTGTCCTACCATTTCGGGGAGGTGTGAGGGATGCATAATATTGCATCTAATAGTAGACTAATTTTATTTTAAATTTTCTTCGCAAAACAGCCGGATGAGGTGCTGTTTTTCCAAATGAACTGTCACCACAGGCTTTGGAATCGCGAATCAAATCATTCTTTGCTTCATTTCGCGAAGTTGCTTTAATGATGATTATCATTTGAGTTCGACCATGCAATCCGGTAAGAGCTCTTTAATTGTCTCATATGTGAGCGCGGTATTAATTGTCTCAAATAATGATAATGGACTAGATTGACAGTGCATAAATGCAAGCCATCCATCCTTATGTAATGCGGTCATAACTTTTCTTTCCAATATATGAGTAAGACTTCGCATGTCCTGCACTTGCTTTATTTCCTTATCAATGCTCCAAGACTATTCTTGCACAAAATATTTTACGTTATTGATGACGTAGCGATTGAAAAATGAAACATTATTGAAGTGGCTTATAGAATTTTAACGTAAAGAATAAAAAATTAAATTAAAAATTTAAATTTTAATTCTGATCTCTTATAAAATTATTTGAAATATTAGAAATTATGTGGTAATTTTTTATTTTGGGTATATAATACAGTTCACAAAGAATACATAGCAGTCTCGTCTAATTAACGATTTGCCTCGTTATAAATACCATGATTTAAAAATTAATATTACAACATAAATTACTTTGTAGCTTGGACTTAAATGATGGGGACGATGTAACTTATTACGAGTTCTTATCTTCAGATCAGGCTTCGAGCTCTGAGCTCGTAAAATGCAAGTTGAATAATCCCTTGATCGAAATATTTACCCGATTCCAATCTAGTTTCTCCGATATATACCTTCATTGACCATTCAAAATCATCCATTGTGCTTTAACTCTAAATCACCGGAGTTGTTTTCACGGTGCTAATTAAGAGTGATTTGGAGAGAACCATTCAGTCAAGTGGTATGATTCATCCACATTTCCCGTATTTATATTGTTGACGATTATTCATAGAAAAATAGTCGGCCTAGCGAGAGCAACATCCGTGTGCTCTTATGACGTGATTAAAAGATTTCAACGTTTAGGTATTCAGGTTACTATTACATATATGGATAAATTGTCTGTCTTCTGTATCTGAGTACAGTTATTTTCCTTTCGATTATTGATATTAATTAGTATTATTTGTTCAGTCTGTAGATCAGCTGGCTTCAGCCATATATTTTTCCTCTTTTCAATTCTAGTTCTCTAACGCCATTAATTATTCTTGCGCCTATTTTTCCTTTTAATACTCTCCCAGTATTTTTTCTTGAGGTTCATTCACTCAATCGATTGGGACTTTTTATCGTACCGTTGTGTCTTTTTCTTTTCTTCCCCTGTATTTTTTTCTTCCCATTTAATCTTCAGCATTCATCTCCACTGCTAGGTTTTAAAGGCCTTCATTCTTGTCAGTTCTGATATTTCACTGGTTCTTGTTTCTAATGCATAGGAAACTACAGTGAACACGAATGTTTTCACATGCCTCTTCCTTGTTTGTCATTTTATCGCCTTTGAACATAGTAGGTGCCTCTTCGTGGCAATTGCCTTTTGTCGCATGAGCCATTCTGCGCTACATTTCCGACGAGCTCCTCCGTCCCAAGTTATGCTACTTCCAAAGTAGATAAAACACTACAATTTCTTTATTCTCCTAACTTTGAAACGAATAATGTTATACCGGGTGTTGCGAAACATCGTCATGGTGGTAAACTTTGAAAACAAATTAGATATCGTTCTGCCCTCTATACTGAAGAGGGAAGGAGACTTCATGGTTCCCTAAAGAAATGGACAGAACGATATCTAATTTGTTTTATAGTTTTATCATCACTATTCCACGTGGTGCATTTATATGTAAGGAACATAATATTTTTCTTTTTATTCTCTCTTTCTTCTTTTACGATTGCAATTTTTTATCTTGTTTTTCGTGAATTATTTTTGAAGGGATTGACTATGCTTCCAATTTGGCCGTAAGCGTTTCAATTCTTTGCCCTGGCGAATGTCACCTGCGAATTGGAACACGTTAATTATTTTGGAATTAATCCGACTTTCTTTCGTGCTTAGTCAAATTTTTGGTTTTTATTGCCTATTTCATGCGACTCAATCTACTTTAGGGTATTTTTACCAGAGTTAATTGCATAGCTTTAGCCGTGATCCTGTGGAAGGCGAACATAGCAGCTTCATATATACCTGTAATTATATCATTGTCATTAGGCGACATTAATCATGGAATTGTCTTAATATGTATACCCCTATGGCGGAATAGTGTGATATTTAATACGTTTAGTTACATTAACTGGAGATAGTGACGAAATGTCCAAGAAAACATTTATTTATCGTGTAAATGTAGAAAATATCACAAATTTAAATTTACGTAGAGTAAAACCCAGAAAATTAAATATTTAAAATGCAAAATGTGGTAAAAGCGTAAATTTTCCAAACCAGTAATTTTTATCCGGTCTCTATTGAGTTGAATAAATGAGTGACAAATTTTTCTTCTTTTTAAGAAAAACTACTTTCATGTAAAATTGATGTCGATTTTATCGCCTTCATGAAGATGCATCGCTGATACCGACTTATTCGTCCGCATTTAAATGGAAACAAGACAGCCCTGCATCGAGCCTTATTAAGCAATATTATTATTATTATTAAAATTTACATGTGCAAATAGACAAATGTCAGGTGGCACACAAGTCCCAATTATTAAGTTACTTTATTGCTATTATATTTATTGCTTTATAATAATTAAGTTAATTATTATTAAGTTACAATTATCTTTCATGATGTTTTACATCTTAGTTAAACTGACGCGGATACAAAATATCCCCAACTCAAAATCCATCCAAATCCATCAACTTGATGGTTCATTTAATCAACAAGGGTAGAGGCCATCTCATAATCAGCCAAAAAACTTGTACTTCACACCTTAAATTACCATCACAATGCCGTCGAAATAATTGCAGGTCATTGGTGAGGTCTCAGCTGAATTTTAGCCGCTGACCGCACTTCTGTAATCGAACGACGTCCAAAAGAGCATTTTACATAAATATACAGATATGAGAATTTATAAAAAAACACAGTTATTCAACCCGAAGGTCGGTTTGGTAGGTGATGGTAGAGTTTACCCAGTACTAAGTCCGACGGCGTGTGACTATTCACACATCAGGGTTAGAGGGGCCAGTTCCTTTCCCTGTGCCGGTCATGGTTTCCCAGGAAGACCTGGTACCCGAAAAATCACATAGCTTGGGTGGAGCTGTAGGTGCCAGAGTGTCTTGCCCGGGAATCGAACCCGTCATTAATCCCCTGGACCACCGTGACCCACGATGAGAATATATATGTAATGAAAAAATAAGTCCATTGCATTATAATTAAAATTAACATACCAATAGGCCAGCAATGTAGCCTGATGCATTAAAAACATGTATTTAAATAAGTATTTTAATGTTAAAAATAAATTAGCTGTATGAAATCATTTAGACAATTTTAAACGAAGATTGTGTCCAAAGGCTTATGTAGTTATGGACACATCGACTTCTATGATTTTCTAAGAATATTTGAATGTACCTTTCATCTCCCTACTGTTACCACAGTCATAATAAAGCGTTCATACTTTACTTAAAGTTTTTGGAACAATTTAATATTTGAGGGAGCAAAGCATTGAAAATGAGAAGAATATTGAATATTGCCTTAAAATTCATGGAAATAAAATTTCCAAATAGTATATTATAACTGGATTTTATCTTAAAGATTCGCACTGTGTTCTATCGAACTTTACTAACCTCAGTAACTTTGGTTGATGAGTTTTTGAACAAAATCATATTAAATGTGTATCAAATTCCACATACATATATGCTGATCCCATTCCAGCGCATGCTTCACACAATGACGTAATAGGGTGTTCGAGCCGCCCACTGTTGAACTGGAAAGTATTAAATTATGTCAATTGCAAACTGGCCGGCTGGCGATACTTCAACTTATTCCTTACGATGTCATTGATTCATCATTCTTTCCTTTTTCAGTCAGAATTTTTTTTCACATGAATAATACTCTATGCCGCAGTCTATAATCCCTTTCCGTTTTCTACGCAATGGAAACTAACACCAAATTATTCTACATTGCTACCCCTTGCCAAAGTGTACCCACCGCCATATCTCTATGCATAGGGTTGAGATATAAAAAGCCTGACCTCAAGTACAAACTCTTTTTCTTGCGGACAGGATCTAAAACTTCGTATGATCATCATCTAAATTTATTACTGACCTTTGGAGCTTCTTAGCGTAAACGATTTTGTGCAATTTTTAATGAAAAAATACCACAAAATGGATGTTTTTATGAAAATATTTGCTTAAAGTAGTAAACTTGATTGGTTTTGACGCCGACTTCTCTAAGTGATTTATATCTTCCCTTTTACTTAAACCTTTTGAATGTAAAACAAAAGAGAAACGTTTCGACGCATTAAATAGAATTGATGATTCCATCGCTCTTCTGTGACCGGATCACCTCACCGCCATCGTGTGACGCGCATACGTAGTTTGGAAACGCGGTATATACCTGTTTGCTTCGTCAAGGCAATTTGTGACATACCTGCGTTGTAAACCGCTTAAAGTCAAGACAATTAATGTAGACGCCATCGAGAACTTCAGTCTTAATACGGCATATGGCTAAGCTAAGAACTGCGTAGAATTAAGATCTTACGGGCATTACAAGAAGTAGCACAACTCCACACCTTCATGTCGTCTTGGTCTTTGGAAGGGTGCGTGTGGCATTCGTTGCTTCAATGAATTGTTTCTCGTACAAACGCAGTCTATCTCGTAGCCAACAGCTAACAGTTGGTGTTTTGCGTAGAGTTACCCAGCCAAAATGCCTAGCGAAATGGATCACCTGATGACACCTTCAAATATTGGAGAGGTTTAAAAGAAGTTAAATATTATAATTCTGTTTACATAAAAGAATTTAGCCTCATTTTCAAGAATAGCATACTTTTATTTGGACCAGTATTACTTCAAAAAGAATTTAACGCCTTTGCCCTTGTAATTAGTATTTGTGATTGTAGTAATTTTTGCTAGGATACTAAAGGTAGAAGGACATCAAATGCTAGTTCTTGGGCGATAAAAATTTTATCTTGATGTGATGTCTGTTTCAGCTCACATAAGTCGAACATTGTCATTGCGAAGAATAAAGAACCAAACTGCATCTCAAAATTTCACGACACCAGTCGCCGGTGCCAATCAATTGAATAAAATCATTTCGCGTCCCTGGCGGTCGCCAAAAGTGGCGACCGCCAGGGAGTTTCACATTTTAAAATCTTCAGCATATAGAGATATATAAATTACTTGGAGAAGTCGGCCTCTAAGCCAATCATTTCACTGCTATTGGAAAAAATTTGAATAAAAATAGTATTCGCCTTATTGTTAGATGAAATGAAGAAATAATTGCATAAATCGTAAATAAAAAAAATGAATGAAGGGGCCTATTTAGAAATTTTATACTGACGGTAACTGCGCGTATCCTACGTTAGGATCAGTATCAACCTGACTGTGAAAATTTCGGGAGAAAATTGAAAGCTTTTGTTTGCGAAATCTAGTTAAATATGGAATCTTACGTATTTTAAATGTATGAGAACCATGAGGAAGACTTGCGATACAAAATGCATCATCAATAAAGAGTGATCGTACGAATCATCAAATTTCATTCGCAAAATAAATAAAACAATTTTGGGCTTTTGGTGAGATTTTTTTCGATTTTAGTCCGTTTCCTCCATTCGTCTTACTATTCCACTTATTTAGATTCCAATATCGTCAGTTCTATCATTTCTTCCCCTTAGCATCTCCGCTTTTCTTTAGGGAATAATTTCTATATCATTCATTTACTACTCTACAATTATGAGTGCGGACTTGAATTCTTCCCGTCCCATTTTTTCTCTCCTCTTTAGGTCCCCCCTCTCCCTATCCCTGATCCCCTTTTTTCCTCCTTCGCTTCTACCTCCTATAAACCCCGATCCCCAAAACCTAACCGAAACGTGGATCGTATCCAGGAACCTCCTCCTTACGCCCCTCCTCACATTCTCCATACACCGTTCTTATTGGATCGCTACCATTTCCTCCACGAATGATGAATGCTCCGAATCTTCTCGAACTCCCACCCACCCTCCTCTTATCTGCCGACACTTTTTCTCCCATTTCCCTGCCCTTGGAATTGTTTTTCTCCTTCTCTCCACTCATTTTCACTCATTTTAATTCACACTCTAATCCTGTTATATTCAGCTTATCACTTGTCTTATCCTCCACCTCCTCACAAGCAACGTTCTCCACCCTTCTCCCCTCGTCCTCCCCATCCCGCTTCCTGCGCAACCCTCACACTTGGCTCCGTCTTCCTGTTTCCCTCCCCACCTCCTACGCCCGTCTTTAATGTCCCCTACAGCCCTTTTCCATTGCCCCAATCTCCCCTTTGCTCTCATTCTGAGCGGTGAAAGTTTTGATAACTCGTTTTTCCGTCTTGTCGAGAGGGCGAGAGTGGTCTGGAGGGGTCGAGGGGGAAGGAGAGAGGAGGATAAGCGGGCCACGGAGAGACAGGAAGATGCCATGTAGATTGGGGAAAAGGTGGCTGGGGAGGGGAAATATAGGGTGGGGGTGGCGGTAGAAGATAGGGCGGGAAGGGGTGGGTGAATGCTCGGGGGTGGAGGTCGGGAAGGAAACTCTTTATGAAAAGGAGCTGAGCGGTCTTTTGACTTTAATTAAACCTCTCTCCTCTCACGGCTGCCTCTCTCCCCTCACCCTCTCCCCGCCTCACCCCATTCCATCCCCTCTCTCTTGTTTCCTCATACTCTACTCCATTTCCCTCCCCTCTCTCTCTTACCCCCGCCCGGACTCCTCATTCCTGCGAAAACCCTTTTCGAGGACTCTATCCGCCCGCCCAGCTATCCGCACTCCGCTCAAAAGGAAAATATTTCTTTTTATTAAAGCGTAATAAAAACCCGCTGTTCCGGAAAGGAGTTTTGTACCACCGTAGCTACATCTGAAATTCTTCTCTCTTTCCTCCTCCTTCCATCCCTCCCTCTCTTTCTCCTTCTCCCCTTTTCGGTAACCTCCGCCAAAAATTCCATCGTGTTTATCGTCTCCCCATCCTACTCCTCTATGGCCACCGTCCCGATATCCCGACCTCCCCACCCCTCCGCCGGCCCAGGGTGCTTCCCGTTTAGCTCATTCCCTCAGCTTCCCTTTTCTCTGCTATACTCTTCGCCTCCTTCTACCCCACTCCTTCCCGGAGACTCCTTATTTACCCCCCTCCTCCTGCTGCTCCTTAGTGCCGGCACCCTGTCTTTTCCGTCCCACCCATCTATTCCCACCCTCCCTACTCCTTTCCTTCAGTCTCCGTTGCCTCCCTTGGCGCCGCCTTTAACCGGCCCATATCGCGCGCTCCCTCTCACAGCCTCCATCCTCCTCCTTTAGGAACTCTTCATCTTCCCATCTGAGCCCCATTTATCCACCCTCCGCCGCGTCCCGCCTCCCTTCCACCTCCAGCCCTCACCCCTGACTAGCTCCCCCATCCCAGACGCCCTTCTGCTTCATTTCTCACGGCCGTAGTTGCCCCAAGGGGGTCGACGGAGGACTCTTCCCACTCACCCGCCCCCCTCCCGATTGTATTTCCACCGACTCCTCGTCAACACGGAATCTTCATACCATAACCTTCCCACCTCCTTAACCTCTCCCCGTCCCCTTCTCCCCTCCACCACCTCTGCATCTGCCTCATATCCCGCTCCTCTTCCGTGCGCGTGGGAGGTCTTCCCCGTGCTTCTCTCCCTCCTCACCTCCCCTGCTTCTTACATCCACCCCAGAAAGTCGACTCCGGAGTGACTGCGAGCTTGGCAATTTAAGGTCTATTCCTCTTCCACGTTGACGCTAATCGACTTTTAAGGCCGTCCCGCATAAACTCTCCTCTCTTTCTCTCGGGAGGGTGAGGAGAATGTGAGTATGCTGTGTTTTGTGTGTGTTTATTTTTGGGGATGGGGAAAGGGGCAGAGAGCAGATGAAGTGGATTGGTGTTAGAATGAGTGTTTCTCTCGCGTCACTGAGATGAACCGTGGTCGCTCGTTTAAGCGAATCCCGTTGAGTGCCAGGAGAGCGCGCTCGCCCCGTCCCACCCCTTCTCTCCTCTCGCTCTCTTTACCCCCTTCAGCTTTCCCTTCCTCCTTTCCCTATGTTTTCGTTTCTCTCTCTTCCTCCTTTCGTGTGGTTTTTCTCACATGTCTTCTCGTGGCCCTTCTCTCAGACGCTGTCTCCGCTGTTCATTACCATCTCCCGATTCGGATATAGGAGAGAAGAGTGAAACTCAAGGGGAAAGTTAATGTAGTGGTTAAATTAATGAGAGAATTGATGCTACACCAAATCGCAATTGATTACATTTTCAGCTCTTGGAATCGATAGACGGTCGAAAGTATGCTACTTTGTGCCGTTGAAATTTGGTTGGAAGGTTTAAGCAAGCGTGTCGTGGGAGCAGAAGTTTTATATTATACTTGAAATTTTATCCTTAAGAATATCCAAATATTCTTTTTATTTCAAATGGTTGCTTCTAGTTTCATTATATTCGAGATTGGAAATGTTTGGCTGTCCCTATTGTTATAAACCTTGAGCTAATATAAACAAGTGTAATATTTTCTTAAAAATATGATTACTCTTTACATACCCCTGATGTATCCCTCTCGTACCTTGTAACTTTTTGATTCTTAGCCTGAGTTGGAGTTGTTGGTGGACATAAACTAGCAGAGCTGTGGCTCCTATGTTTTTCTTGATTAGCTGGGAAAATTTACATGAGTTATAATGGTGGTATTTTAGCAGTTTAAAAGAATCTAAATTGATTATTACCGATTTCGGCGATTAACTTCTTATAAGCCTGCTGAGCTTAGGAAAAATGTACATTCCTATTAGTACGAAATCGCACAAATCTTCAATTTCAAAATTGAATTTCTATATAGTTAGCAAGATTTTGAAATACTATGTCTCTGAACGATGGTAGAATTTATCATTTTTTTCCGTATTCTCCATTCAAGTGTGCTACGTAGTTTTAAGTAAATACATACGAATAAAGTTTAATTATTTAGATCTTTTTCTCAATTTGCATGAACCCGATGTATTTTTTCCCATACGTTTTAAAAAAAATTAACTCTGTAGGATGTTCTAAATTTATTTTGTCTCCATTCGAATTTCGAAGGGAGAGGAGAAAGCGCTTTCAATGTACGGTCCCGTTAAATCTTCCATCTACCCTAGTTTTCTTAACTATATTCAAATAGGAAGATATTGTGTCGACTTGGTCTCCTTATTAGGCTAACAGATGTTTCATTGCTGTCACATTTTTTGGTTTCTATGATTATGTATCTCCCATTTCACCATTAAACTAATTACATTATCTTAATTTTACCCTTATGTATCGCATTTATGACTACCCCTCTCTTTTATCCTCCCCGGTTTCCTCTTCCCCTCCTCTTCCCGTATAACTGATTAATTGGGTAGATAAGGTAGCTCAGGCCTCTTGTTTACGAGGCTCTACCTAAGGTTCACTTTAACGGTGAAGCGATTATCTTTTTCATGTACTTCTCCCCAACGTGGATGAGAGAACATATGCAAGTTCTATACCCTTCTTAAAGATAAGTGACTGCATACTCTCCACTTGGTCATTGTGTAAACTTCACTCATGCAATTCTTGAGAATGTTAATCGCATTACAACATAAATGCTACCCTCTTCAGCTGTTGACAAATCTCCATTTATGTGGAGATATTTTCACTGATGTACGAGACACACATTTCCATCATTCTACCAGTCTGTGGATGTATAATTTTCTCTGTTATCAGAGGACATTAACTATTTCAAGATAGTAAATATATTTTCCACGTCTGCTTCGTATTCTCCCAAAAAACACGGGTTATCACGGTTACGCGGAGTTTTTAGACTGAGGCTGTCTAGAAACATAATACCTTACCGGAAGGCAAAGTGTCTTAGAGTAGATAAAAAGAGAAAAATATTCATTATTTGATTACAAATAAAAATCAGTGAAAATATCTCAAAGAACGTTGTTAAATTGTTCTTTTTCAAAGATTAACGATTATAATTTTTGGAGAATATTTTTGTGATTATGTAGAAGACGGAACTGAGATTCATGTTGACTCCTTTTTGAATTTGATGCTATTTTATTTTCTCTGATGCAAACTGAATGAAACTTATGCCTTCTATTTATGAAAAAATCATAGCTATTAAATTTTGAAGGGAAAAACAAAAAGTTAATTTAAAATAGCCTGTTGATTTATAAACAGAAATTTGTTATTTGCCTTGTTTAATTGAAAACAATTAACAAAATTAAAATTTGATAAAGCAAAAAATGAAGCAATGAACGTCATGTGAGGCACTTTATCAAATATATTAGAGGTTGGCAATCACGTAGTCATGACCAGTTAAGTATAGCTAATTGGCATCTGTTTGTTTTATTATTAGGCTAACAAGAATAATTTCTCGATTAGAAGAAATTAGGCGTAGGTCTTAGGCCTTGAGTAGACCCGCGGGGAGTAGCAATGGGCAGTTTGCAATTTATGTGCTATAGTGAATAATTACTTCTGGAAGTACTGGAGATGGTGGGTGAGGAGAGGGGTTTGTTGAGAGAAATCCTATGGAGGCAGGAAAAATGGATGAAAGGCGTATTGAGCGGTAGTGGAATGTTGAAGAAGGTAATAGAGGGGAGAATGTTGGGCAAGCGAGGTAAGGGCAGGAACAGGATAGGGTTGTTGGACGGGATGAAGGGAGGAAAGAAGTACACAGAGATGAAGAGGGACCTGATGTAGTCTAGTAGATGTAGATTAGGTTGCTGGATTGGGTTTTGTTTGGAGTTGCAAAATGTTTATTTGATAGCTGTGTCCATCCAAAAAACCTACCTTAACCGGTAGATTACTTAATAAGTGAATAATTGGTAAAATGGATTTTCTCTCTCAGGAATAAAACCATTAATCAAAGCTTTACAGCTTTTCAGTCCAGTAAAAATGAAAGAAGACTGTGCTATTTCTTTTGGATTGGAAATTAATTAAAAGCGTTTTCAATGGCAGCAATATACAGTACTTACTCATTCGTCCAGAATTAAAGCAAGAAGAATCTTTTCCTTGGTATCCGTTAAGAATGGTTATTACTAATTTAAGGTCAGAATTTCTCCAAATATCTCATCTCATCGACGATGGCTTAACGTTGATGAATCAGACATCAACATTAAACTCTTGATAATTGTGCATTTTTAGATTTTGATTGATGACATTAAAATGTCATTCATATTAAAAAAATAATCCAATGTAACCAACCTAATTAATGCCGTTTTTTCAAAGATGAATGACTTGGAGCTATTTGTTTTGTTGAGGTATTATCAATAAGCTATTCACTTAGCGTTAGGGATCATAAAACTGCAAAATCCTTGTCACTTCCAATATAAAATTGACTGTTCAAAGTGAAATAGACGACAAACACATGTGTGAACTTTTTCTTGGCGTAAAAGATTGATCACTTTTTAAAGAAGTTTAAATCTTATTTCGAGTTTTTTTCCTCGTATGGCAATCTCTAAACGTTTTTAGTGAATTCAAATTCTCGAAATCACATCGTCAGCGTAACATGAATGCGCGACATAGCTATGAAAGAATTTTAATGCTTCAAGCGATATAAGGGGAATATTTTTTTAAGGCGAAAAAAGTGCACCCTGTGCCATTTGTACCCGAGTGGACTACCAGCGAGAGCGCTCTCAACAACGCTTTCTTTTGCATTGAGCGACATTTCAAATCCGCTTTCTCCCCTGGGGCGGACCACGCAGCCCATGCACTGCACGGTTTGCCATGCTTTTTAACAATCGAACCCCTGATTTCAGTGCTGCTTCTTCGAAAAATCGCAGCACCTAAAACTGTACTTTCGTCTCGTTCTCCCGCCCTCTTCTGCACCTTATCTTTTATCTTCTCTCTTCATCCGGACGCTTTTTCAGTGCTTTTCCATTGGATACGCTCTCACTTCGCCTGCGTAGCTCCGTTCCACGTTCTACGAGATTGTTGTTAGTGATAAACGAGTACTTGATACTGTATTTACGTTTCGAAGAAAGATAATGATGCTCATGAAGATGAAGTAATTCTTAAGTATGTTGACTAATAAGTAAGACTTGCGATGATGATCAGTGAAGGATGCCTGTATTTCACTTTTAACTCTCAAAAGTTTAAACATTCTTCATACCACTTATTTTATCAGTAAGATTGTTTCTTTCCATTTCTCTCCGCATAGAATCCGGCAGAAGCCATTATGCACCCTTGATCTCCATTAATGCTAGCGATACTTGAACTCAATTAAGTGGCCCTCGGTTAGTTACGAACACTTGAACTTGTTGGGTAGCATCCCGACCAATTTAACTTCTTGGTACCGAAACTGAATTCTTTTACAGTCATGTTCGTCGTTAACTTTGCGTTGGGATTACATTTAGATTGCCACCTCTTTTCTAACCATTGTTTGCCTATCTTTGCTTCCTCCTCTTTCCTCTTGCTGAGTATTGAACGTTTCTCAAAGCAGAATTCTTATTCTCGAAATTCTGTGAAACGCATCGCCTCTTCCGACCTTTGAAACATTTTCACTTCCATTTCCTCCGGCGTATTTTCCTTCTTTCTCTCTATATTCCTCTCTTCCTTCTCCCACTTTTGAACGCGTCTGCCGTGCGTCACTCTTTGACCTGCTCTCCGTAGTTTCCAATCCTCTCCGGTTTTCTCCATTCTGCCCCTTCTCCCCTTTTCGGTCCGTCCCCTCCCCCCTCGCACGCTATCCCTCTTCCCCCCACATGCCTCTCCATTTATCTCCCTCCGTTTCCAGCGGACCCCTTTTCTTCCTCGCCCTGCGGCTAACAGCCAGCGGGACAGGGACGCATAGACCGGCAGCCATTAGCGAGATAAAATGTTTTCCCGTGGAATCAGATTGTCCGCTCCCGTAAAGAATTTAATTTCGTTCTTTTATTCTCCCGCCCGTTCCTCCTCCTCTCTCTCCCCCTTCTTCCCCATCTCCCAACCTCCCCCCCCCCCTGCCCACATGCACGGACTCCACAACACACCCACACGAACTCGCTCATTCTGGACTCCCCTCAGTCCCAGTCTCCGTCCACTCAAACATCCCTTCCCATTCATCCCCTCTTCTCCTCCTCACCCTCCCTTCCCGACTCTCTCCGCCTTCTCCCTCTCTCCTTCCCAGCACAAACTCTCTCTCTCTCCTGCTCTCACACTCCATCTTTCCCTCGAAGGGAATATGCCGTCCTTCTCTCCCCCTCCTCCTCTCTATCTCGCTCACGACGGTCCGAGCACCTTGTTCGTTCCCTTCCATCTCTCCGTTCGCAAACTCTCCAAACCAACCCCACCACCTTCGCTCCACTCGCCCTCCCCACTCACGCCTCACCGTTTCTGGTGGGCTACCGTTCCGTAGCCGCCCCCGACACGGCCCACCACACACACTGCTTCCCCCAAACCCTTCGCCGTCCCCGTCCTAATCCCTGCCCTCTGGGTACCTTGGGGTGGTGGTGGTGGAGAGCGGTAGGAGTCGGGGGACATGAACGTGGGAGGCGAGTGCGGGGTTGGCCGGTTGGAGAGGAGAGGTGACGTGGGGCCGAAGGGAATGAAGAAGAGCACGGCCGAGGGAGGCATTCTTAGCTGCCCGTCCCACCGATGCTATATCGATTCAGTTGTGTGATGAGTAAATCGGCACTTTTCTGTGCGTTGGTCTGATTCTTCGAATTCGGAGCCTACTTTAAATGATGTTTTTAAAGTATAATCCCACGCGAATTACCTGAAGCTTTGTCCTTTCAATTAATTGTTGTTTCATCCAGTTAAAATTATTTATTGTTGATACTAGGAAGGTAAGCATGTGAATGGAAATTAATTGTTTCAGAAGAAACCTCTCTATATCATTATAATCGGTCTTACGTGGTGTCAAAAAACACAGTTCAGCTTTTTACTGATATTCATCGAAAAAATTGCTGTTAAAAACTCTCTACTGAGAAATAATCATTTTGGAGATAACATATTTTACTCATTTACCGGGATCTTTAACTGAACTCAGGTTATACATAATAAGAGAGTACTACTAACATAAAGGCATCCCGAGGAAGTGCATCTGGCGATGTCTTTATTTTTAGTAGCATGAAGTGCCAGAAAATATTTTCCTCTGAACTTAGCAAAATTTTATTAAATATGTTGTTTTCAATCCGATAGGTTTGTTTCCCTGACTGTGTACCTTTGATTCATCCCGATTCGATCGTCGTAGCGATGCCACCGGTCGAATACAAACTTATTCACATATATGGCGCTGAACACTCCCCTCTTTTAGGAAATTGGGGCTCTCGTCGATGTGCGTCGCGGGGGAAGCGAGAGGGCGCAGGGAGCGGGTTAAGGGAGGGCAGTGGAAAAAATAGAAAGGGGCGTCGCGGGAGCAAACCTTGATGCCCCTCTCCCCCTGGAAAATCCTACCCATCTCCCACCTCCGTAACCCTCCCTCACTTTATCCTTCTCTGACTCTCTTTCTCGATGTCCTGTTAGTTATCTACACATTACTTACCTCTCTTTCCATCCTTGTCCATTCACTTTTCCTTGCCTATTCGCTCGGTCCTCTTCCTAACAGTCTTTTCCACTCTCTATGCCTCTCCTGCTTTTCTCTCCTACTTCATGTTCCCTAATTCCTCGGAATGGCAGTCTTGCGGAATTCTTCCTAAGCTCCCTTCTTCCGACTCTTCCCTCTGCCTCTCTCCTTTTCCTCCGTCCCCCCTCCCGTTATCGCCGGTTGCCCAGCTCTTTTCATCGTTTTCATCTCGCCCTCAGTTCTCTCTTCCACTCTTCGTCCTCTCTCATCCCCATGAGATGCCCACATCTACCCCGTTCACTTTCGAAAGGAAGTCGTTTACATCGACAAACAGGCGTGATCGCAGTAGGTCAATTCGCAAATTATGAAGTTCAGCAAGTCCACGATTCCAGCCCTCGAGAGTAGTGGGCATTATTTTTATTTCGGTCGAAATTGGGTTTTCAAGTGGTCATATTCTACGTATTGCAAGCGAAAAAAATATCTCCATTTTGGATATTTTTTCTTTATTAGTGCCGATAGAAGGAGCGTGAGAGGTAATTTTTCTGCTGGAGCAGGGCGCTCACACGAATAATACTGGCGTTTTCCCGTAAAAAAAAAGGTTTCCCTCACTTTATACGCATATTTTTTCTTATTGTTCATAGTTGTATGCACTTCTTTCAGTTGTAATTTTTTGGATTGCAAGAACTTCGTCACCTCTGTTGAATGCAAAAATTCTCTTAACTCGGATAATGAAGTCAGAGCATTCCTTACCAAGTTCTGTGCAGCATCTCACCGGATATTTGCATGCTCTACTTGCTAATTGGTGGTAGGTTTCGTAGTAGAAATTGCCCCGGTTTTTACATCTTCAGTGTCGGCATTTCCTTTGTACTTGGTTCCATTTTCATTCATCTGTTATGATTTATTGACAATTATTATGGGAATCCATTTGGTGGAGATTTGGAGCTCGGTGACATGGAAAACGCCAATGACCCCAATGACCCTTCGGGGTCGGAAACCATGCTCTCCTTGTGACGTCCGACGTCAACATTAGATGTGACGCAATGACTCTAGAGTTAATTTCAGTCAGAGAATAATCTGACATTTCTTCGTCGATACAGGCTCATTGAAGGTACATACCATGGGATTCCTCAGTGCTTTAGGACATGAACCTTTAAACACGCTAATCAACCCAAAGGTCGGTTTGTTAGGGTTTCGGTGATGGTAGAGTTCACATAATACTAAGGCCGGGGGCGTGTGAAATTCACACCCCAGGGTACGGGGGCCATTTCCTTTCCCTGTGCCGGTTATGGTTTTCCAGAAAGATCTGGTACCCAAAAACTCACACAGATTGGTTGCTCCATACAATACTTCCAGGTACTTAATGATGTCGCCTATTCCTCGACACTAGTAGTTTCATAATGAATTTATTTAAAAAAATACCAAGTTGTTGCTCATTCGGTGATCTTAAGTTTTCACTAAATCTAGCCAGAAAAAATTGAATCCATCTTCCATAATAGAATGTTTTACACTTTATTTCGGCATTCATGAAGAGATACTTCTCAGTAAAAAACTGGGTTAAATTTTATGAACTCGGAAGTATTAACGCAACTTAACCCAGTTAATCTCCCCTTTCGGTTTATAAACCCCAATGTGAAAACGAAGTCATTCTTGCAGTTCTATTTCTTTTCGTGGTTATGTGTCAGTCTGCTTAGCGCTGGGGTAACTTTTGTAAACCCAAAGATTATTGTATTTTAAGGACTTTCCTTGTGTCTTTTTATTTGATATTTGACATAATTTTATTTTTTTGAAATCGTTATCGCTTTTCATATTTCACCTCCCATATGTGGATTTTTTTAAAGGCTTTACGTTAATTAATATTACGTTTGTTTTTAGAAATTCCCAAATTTTAAGAAAAAATATCCTTACTAATCGAATTTATTGTTCATTTTCGTACCAATTTCGTTCCTTATCGCACCAAATCCTCTTTGTCACATAGCATTTAAATATTTTTCATTTTCTCCTGCAATGGACTGTTATCTCCTCAGTTTCATTTTCACTTCCTACTTCCCGACCTTGCATCTTTTACGCTATTCCTGTTAATTTTTTTTAGCATCAACAGAATGTCTTCTTGTATGCGTACGTATTCGCTTCCATATCATCCCTGAAAAAACTTAAAATCCAATGATATGTTTCTGATTTGTCATTGAACATTTTCCCTTTCCATGCGTGTTTTCTCACAAAAAGACGATATGTCGAAGTTATTTTACTAAAATATTACTCTTTTGGTTTATTAATCCTCGTACTGTATAAAGTGAATGACATTCATAATGGAACCAGTTCGTAATTACTTAATACGCTGGATCTAAATGTGATTATAATTAAAACATAGGATTGATTAAATTTTAGTTATTTTTTGCTTTGACTTGGTGGTAAATGAGTACGTACGTATCTTCTCATTTTCAACCAAAAAGTATGGCTGAGGGTGTCTCATTGAATTTTTAGAGGGTTTCTGGCCTCTTTCCCTTGCTCACTCGTCTTTACCCTCCCCTATCCTTAACCTATGCACTCGTTCCATCTCCTTGGATTACCCATTTTGCTTCTGCCCAGTGAGCATTTTCAAACGTTCCGCCGCCCCAATCCACCACCATCCCTATGAACACACCCACAAATACCCCCCTTCCATTCCTCCTCTCTACCCCAAATCCATCGCTTTCCTCTCATGCCTCCCCATGAATCCCATCCTCCTCCTCAGTCCGTGTGGGCCTAAGGTCTAAGGAAGGTGAATCTGGATTGGATTTTGCTCACTCGTTTCTACCCACCCATCCTGAACGTCTTCGCTCCCGTCCGCTCCCCTCTACTTTCCTTCTTTAGATAATCCTTCCCGCACCCTCTATCTCGCCCCTTGCCTCATCCACATCGCTCAAAATTTAACTCCGCACTATTGCTTTCTTCCCGTCCGGTTAAAAACCTTTTTCGTATAGATCTAACTCCTGAAAAAAATATTTCCTTGATATCAGGCTTATTTCCATTAAGCGTAAAACCCGTTCATTTTTTCGCTTTAAGTGTTAAAGTTACAGGTTTAAACTTAGCTTTTCATGGACAACCGAACATAAACTTTCTTTCGGAGGGCGGATAGGTAAAAGTACCAATATGCAGCCAGAGAAATGGTAGTATTTATACGTAAGAATTGCAAGAGTATAGACTTTTATGAAGTTGGGCAATGGCAAGTTATTGATGGCAAATTATTTGGATTGTGAGTTTAAGATCAAGTACCTCCGTACCTCGGATCAGTAGTGTTTTGTGGCTAAAAATAAAATTTTAATAACGTTCTTTTCCTGGTTTATTCGAAGTGAAAAGCAAAAAAAACATGGTTTTTCGCCATTGAATGCAGTAGGAAGTTGAATAGAAAATTAGGCTAACATTTTGAGATATTTTTATGCTGACTGCTGATTTAAATACACTTGTTTGCATCTTAGTTAACTATAAATGGTGTTTACTATGTGAGGGAAAAGTTTTTTATCGTAAGTGTTTCGAATGGCGTTTCATATATTTTAAATAAGTTGTTGGGGATGGTCAGAATCAGAGTTTTAATGTTAGAAGGATTTTATTGGAACGACCATCCGAGACTATACTAGTTTCCCAACTAGTTAGGCTCAATATTCCGAGGTAATGGATTCTTCATCGATTCCTACCAACAAACGTTCTACATCTAAAGAACTTCAGACTGCGAATTGAATGGAAGGGTTTTGTGCGGTCCACTTGGCGAAATATGTTATAACTAGTAAAATAGCGACTCCGAGTGCTTCTTCATTATCTTCTTGGTATACATTAAGTTTATCTTGTCCTATGACACTGTTTTAGTCATTACTTGGTGGAATTTCTCCATTGCACAGATAACATAAACACAGTAATTACAAGATTAAAGGTGGAATTGCTATTTTTCTGTTAATGTTTACCTTTCCTATTCAAATACTTCTGAATGGATATTATGAACTTACCAGTCATGGCGTCTGCCACAGTAATTAAAAATAGTGAATAATATCATCGTCTCGCACAAATAAGATGCATTAGAGATATTTAGTTGATTAACTTGGTGCATCAGACAGCTTGCAAAATCTCCCTTCTACCAACCGACTTCCATGTACACCTAAAAGGAGACATGTAACGTGGTTTAGTTTTTCTTTATTAAGGGCCAGTATTTAGATGACTCACTCTCTGTTAGAGCTATTCATAGGCTTAAACTATCTGATAAATATAACAAAGTGTATTGCGATACTCTTTTAGGATCTTAGTTACTGTTAAACACCTCGTTTGTTTATTTTTTAGGATAAAACATAGAATAAAAATAAGATCTATTAATAAAAAAAGATCTGTTAATGAGTTGCTGTCAAAGTAAAAATAATATTTTCTTTGAAGAAGTGACCTCTTAGTATTAATTCCATAAGTTTTCGTTACATTAATGCGTCAGTCTATTGAAATATTGTTTTTTAAAGACTTTGTCATATCACAACCAAATTAAGTATTCGCCAAGGTTTTATTTGAGCTGGGTCGATCAATTGAAGTGAAACGTAGCTCATGAGTCACTTTCCGCAGAGGCTTTGTTAGAGTTGGCATGGGGTGAGTCGACGACCAGTTTACTTCACCTCCCTTGAACTGGGGGTAGTTGGAAAAGGAAGTGCCGCCTTACAAACCGCTACGAGGTGGGGTGGGGACTCCTGGAAGGGGACCCAAAGAAAGCAATGGAATTGATCGGCGGAGTTTGGTCACAGCAGGTGCATCGGAGAGAAACAAATATATCTCCCCTTGATAACTGCGGCGCGGCCTCGAGTACATCCGGGAGGAATCACACCGCACCACCACCACTCCGGCAGCGTTAAAGGGGCTACGGGGGCGAACGAACTCGGGGTAGTTCGGCGGTGGGGTGCAGGGGGGAAGGGGGAGAATGTCATGGGACTTTGTCTCCGGAGTTGGGAGAAGGGAAATACGGGGAAATCTTGAATGAGGGGAGACGTAAGGAATTACGGGGAGTTAGTCGGGAGGGCGGGCTGTTGTGGGGGACGTGGCATTATAAGAGTGGGGTCGTGTTTCCGTCGGCGTACGGGTGACGAGGCAGAGGGAACTGGAGTCGTCGCGTGCTCGCCCTTCCGGGGCAGTTGGGGCCAGGTCCCGTGTCGCCTCAGCCCTCCTCTCTATTCCTCCCACCACTCCCCGCGACCCACCCTTCCCCTCCTTCGCCATCTCCGATTTATTACCCTTTGGCTCCCAGGATTCCCTCCACCAAAAAACCACAGATCCCTCCTCTTTCCCCCCCACAAACCTCCTGCCCCCAAACGCCGAGATGATGAGAGAGGAAAGAGGACGGCTGGTATTCATGCCTTATGCATTGCCAGGTGGGCTGCCATTTTAATTCCTATTATTTTTTTCTCAGCATTTGACCTATTTAAAATATCGAAGGGGACTCCCTCTGCTGTGTATACTTCGAAGGGGGTCAAATAGTGGTCAACTGGTTATCGAGTTGACAGCTCATCACGGTGCTCTGATTGAGTCCACGTTACAAAGGTAAAGCTTGTCACGGCATTACGAATTCGTTGGAGGTGGAAGCCATTCTTATGTGTTAATTGGTGATACTTGGTCGTGATGAACGTCTATTTGAACAGGAAATTCGCGAAAAATTTTGTGAGCATTAAGTTTTCATATTCGTTAGCACCAATCGGTTATATTTGTATGATGGTTTGTTATCCTTCAAAAGAAGATGATTATATCAAACTGGGATTTTGAAAATAATTACCCATTTGCAGATATAATTAAAAATTAAAATATAATAATATTGCAATTGTAATAATTTTTAAAGGCATAGGATAATTTTTTAATTAATATTTTAATAGTATAGCGAAATTTATTCCATGGATTAGGAATTTTTCCGGTGATAATATTATCCGGCGTATGAAAAACCATAGTCATTAACCGAAATGTTTGTTAGAAGATTAGAGTTGGGATTACCTAATTTTAAGATTAATGGCATGACCTGTACCGCTTACAGTTTCCTAGGAAAATTCGGTTCCTTTGAAATCACTCATATTCGATGAAGCTGGTGCGGCTCAAAGTAAACTGGCGCCCATCGGTCAGTGATCGAACTCTCTAGTTTCATAAGCAACCTTTAGGACACCTCGATGAAAAATACATTTTGAACTCTTAAAAACTATGTTTGATTTCTATATTTACTCATTTATTTCCAAGATTTTAAGAGGTATTTCAAAGAGTAAAAAGGAAAACGCACAATACTTGGCGTTACTTCCTCATGAGTAATGAACTTCAACCAATGGAATAATAACTTCCTCTCAACTCAATAATATCACTCAGTAATATCCCAGTAATGTCGCTTCCACGCTGTTCAAGACATTGGAGGAGAGAAGAGAATCCTCCATAACTCTTTTTTTGCTGCGCGCTAAAACGTCTTAGAAAAGGAAGATGCAGAAGAGTGAGAGAGATATAATGCTATTCATAGTTAAATTCAATATTTTGATTCAAATCTTAAATTTTACAGGAAAGCCAACTATCCATTTACCAAGATTTTGCCTTTTTTAAAATGATATGATACAATAAAGCTCCCTTTATGGTACTTACATGTACATCCATTGATGCAGATGAACGAATTGGTTTATTTAAGTTTTCTTGAGCATAGTAGATTCAGTAAAACTTTTCTGTTTTGCAAAAAAATCTCATAGTAGAATGTAATAAAACGTCGCTATTGAACAGAGTAGTGATGACCTGTGTCATGCTATGAGCAAGAAGAGCAATAGCCTTTGGGCGCATTATACATGACATACGAGCACATAATCAGTACGAGACACGGGGACAGGCAAAACCTGCCAGCGGCGGGGCGATCAAGGGTGATCAAGTGGATCGGAGTGATTATGTAACCTTTTTATTTTAGAAGTAAACAAATGTCTCCTTTGGAAGATCGTACGAAGTCAGTCTTTCGGCTTTCATTACTGTCCACCTTATTAAACATTTTTCCAAGTTGTGATAGCCTTATCTCCAAATATTTCCATATAAGACAATATATATATATATCTATATATATCCGTATAATATATATATCTCCAATATAAGACAAATCTTTCTCTCGCTAGGCGAGAGAAAGAGTTGTCTTGAAAAAAACTACAAAAACTTGTCACTTTTTATCATGCAAATGATGAATCAAATGGTATATATTTTTTTGTTCATCACTTCAAGTTACTATACATAAATTATCTTTACGTTGACTAAACAATTCAACCAATGGTAGTCGTGGGAATCTCCTTGATTCGGTGCTCTTCTAAATGTACAATATCACCCAATGCCTCCCTCGAATTCATTCAGTTCATTCCTAAGTATTTTTAACATGCACAGAATTTTTCCGAATGAAGTACTACAAATGAGTAACACGATCATTTTCGTCCTGCATATATTCGCTTTGCAAGATAGTAGTCTTTCGACGTTACTGCCTTTTATAATCTCCTAAATTTTTACGTGACGATGCATGGAAACTCTTACTCGATGGTACGCGTCAGGTTTTGAAGCAGTGGTCGTTATTCATTTATCCCTCCTCCCAGATTCTTCGTTATGATACTTTCGAGAAAATAAGATCCACGCAAGTAGATTGTGGGTGGCATCATTAAAGTGAAAGATGGCGGGCCCCCCAACAGGCATTTATTGAATGGAATGAGTTCCCAGCATTCCGCGCGCTTTGTTCCGCTATTTCACTAGACTCCACCATAATTGAGATTAATTGGTACGCGTACTTGTATTTCGAACTATTGGCGAAAATAAGGGCATAGAAAGCTCGAGTGTCAGAGATGACGCCGGCGTATGAATAAAATTACTAGAGAGAAGGTCTAGGAGCTGTTAGTATTCGTGATTTTAAAGCTTCTGATTTCCCTGAAATTTTAATTTATTTATGAATTGAAATTTGGCCTTATATTACTATATAAGAAATGTTTTGGCACAGAACTACTTCAATTCCTGTATTCTATGGGCACTTATCAGAGATTATTTCCTTTTAAAGCCGTGCCTTGGCACGGAATATATAGAAATAAGGAGTTTTTAAAAATAAGATTTTTTCGGCCTTCATCTTAGTACAAAATAATCGAAGAAGCTCGACCAACATCATGCAAAGAATAGCCCAAGCAAAGAAGTTCATTGAGAAGAGGCAACTACTGTGTTCAAAGAACATAAGATTGCAAACAAGGAAGCAGTTCGTCAAAAAATTCGTGCGGGGCACGGTACTCTACGGATCGGAGACATGTAATATTGGAAAAGTTGACCAATGAAGAAAAGAAACATTTGAAACTTGGTGCTGGAGGAGAATGCTGAATATTAAACGGACAGGTAAAGTGAGGAACAATGAATTATATTGAAGGGCAGAAGGGGAAAGGACCATATGGAGAACTCTACGGCAAAGAAGAACTAGATAGATTGGTTATACCTTGAGGCACAATGAAGTGATTAGGAATATAATAGAGGGGAAGATTCCACGAGGAAGACCAAGAGACAAGTACATAGGGAAAATTAAGAAGGACGTAAAACGGGGAACCTATCAGAGGGTGAGGGAATTAACAATAAATAGGGAAGACATGAGGGTTGCAGTAAACCAAACGTAGGATTGAAATACTGATGATGATAAATATAGAGTGCAGTAAAAATTGAGTTGCTGATGGCTGGATGAATAATGATCAAATTTATAAACGGTTTACAGTAACTAACGGTTTGCGGTAACAGTACATGAGTCAGTCGGACCGCTTTCATGGTCCGTCTGATTTAAAAAAAGATGATAATTACGTGGTTTTTTTTCCTTATGTTCCTTTTGTTATGAAATTAAAATTGGAGCATAACATTCGGAGATCGTAAATTCGATTACCCTACAATCGTAAATATAATAAAGTGGGTCTATAACTCCTGCAATATGAGCTGACACGATTGAGAGACTGATACGCAATGGATAAGTGTAAACCCAACATTTCTGTCAATTGGGATATAGTTTTCGTTCTGAAATTTGGGTATATTATTCCTCCGTTACAAATAAACCACTCCATCAGAAGGGAGCTAACTTTATGAGTTAAAAGTAGAGTCTTTAAAATCAATTCCTACAATTTCTGTCACATCTCTCCAAAAGAAACGAATTCACCTCTTTCCCCGAAATGTGCTGCGGACATTCGATTAGTGTCACTCGATTCCGATTGAGGTCGATGAGCTCCTTGACTCGCCTCACTCCCCACACACAACCAATCGCCACACGCCTTCGCCCACTGCCCTCTCTCTCTTTCTCTCCCCTCACGAAAGATCCAATCAATGGCCCTCCCCCATTTCTCTCTGTGAATTGACATAGGGTGGCTGGTTCGAAGGGTCGCGGCAGTGAACTGATGGGGGCCGAGAGGACTTCCCTCCAGCTTCAAACGGTTTTACTCCGTCGGACTACCTGAATCGGACCCAACCAATTTTACACCATCTTGCTAATTAGAATGTATTTGATTGTTTGCGATTACCGGCATTAAGACCTATTTCATTTTGGGTCGACTTTTTGATCGAATGAAAATAATTTGATCCAAGCCGTCTAACTTTCAGGTTGTGTTTTTTCAGCCCATGACCTACTTTCACTACTGAGGGAACGCTTAGACAGTATTTTGGGAAATAATTGAATCCAAATAATTGTAAGTTTAATTTAAAATGTTAGAACTATTAAACTTCTATCGTGTTGATTGACCAAAAGTCATCATCGGGCATTTGAAGTCGGGGTGTTATCAGTTATCCAGCTTTCTTTAATTCGTGAAATCTTTTTATTGCTAAAAATAAAAATAGTAATTTTGATATGTGTTGGAATTAAATGATAAAAGTTACGAAGCAATCGCCAAAAACTTTCGATTTTCTTCTATATGTGATGCCGGTTTTAAAATTTTCGGATTGCTCTTCACGATTAGTTCATAGAACATGGGGGATTAATAGGATTAATTTATAAATTCCATTAGGCTTTTTGAATCAAAATTAAAGGATTAAGTTATTTCAGCAATTATAATCGCCGATTAAATCGGAATGATAGTTTTGCTTATTTATTTGGGATCCTTTTCATTAAATAAACCGATTTTATAGGTGGATTTTGATTCCCACATTTTTGTTTTACTCTTTCAATTACCTTTCATTATCCAGTGTTCTCACGCGTAGGCACTCCAATTAATTTTTTTCGACCAAGTACATCATTCCTATTTTATACTGAACCTCTGGAATGATACCTACTCAGTTTCTCACCTATTAAACATCGCCTAATTACGGTGTAAAATTGAGAAACTCTATATGTTGAGAAAATTTTCTTTTCAGCTTAAAATTTATGAAAAGGCTCTTACTTCTCCGCTCTTTAGTTGGTCCTTACTCTAGAGCTAAATTCGACAGGGCATAGAGGCTCCTTTTAGACCACATTAACCACATAACTGGCCGATGCGAACCAATCTTATTGCGTCAATATTCTCTATTAATGGCAAAATGGCCGTGTTACTGCCATCTTGCCATTCCGTCTTCCCCCATAGTTGAGCTGTTTCACTTCATACACAGTGACATTTCGCGAGAATTTACAGAAGCATATATTGCTACCAGTGTTGTAAAAAATAAGTATTTCCCATCCTTGTGAGTGGAAAGGACATTTGAATTTGGTAATGTATATTCTCAGGATAAAGCAAAGGTAATTTTTACCAATCTGTAGAGTAAATACTACCACGGATGACTTTCTGTGTTGACGAACGAGAAAAGTGGTCGACGATGGCTTGAAACTGTCGAGAAGTCATTTATATACCCTTAGCGAGGTCTGAATTCCGCTGGAAAAAGTGTTCGTATTAAAGCTGAATGTTTCGTACTTATTCACTCCGCAATATTGAAATCAGTATGAAAAGACTTTTGAGTGCTAGTTCCCATGCTGTTTCATTGCGGCACGTTATCGCAATCGCTATTTTCGTTGCTAAATTTGACTCTCTTGCCCAATTTTTACTCATGGAACTTTGCTACCTAGCTCCAATGAATTGTGGGAAATCCAGGTATATCGTTCGGAATTCGAAGAAAGATAAAAGTATGATAAAGATAAAAGTAATCCATCGCGTTTACCGCGTGAGTTATTTTCATGAAAGCTGCGTTTAGATATAGAGAGTGGCACTTTTTTCCATGGGTAGTTCGACTAAGAGACGGATTGATATTAAAGGTCAATTATCTAGTAGCAATAAGATCAATGCATTTTAAAGTGTCATCGCTGCCTATAGAGAAAAAAAAGGTTTTATTGTCGTTATTGATTCCTTTGAGTGTATTTTATAGTGCATGTTAACCTATCTCCTTGGCAGGAGATTCAGCTGAAGGGAGGGATCATAGTGGAATAGGTATTCATAGAAACAACGAAAAATTATCTTGTTGATAATTAAATGCCCTCCTCTAGAAAGGATAAGCAAATGATGAGATGAATTACAAAGAAACCTCACTTCATCTAATTTTCATAGCCGTTCACTCGGCTCCTCGTGGCTTTCATCTTTAACGTTTACGACAAGTAGACCAGAATAATTACCGATCTCGGCCACGATATCCGTTAAAGATGACTTCGTCATGCGTCATCTCTTTCACCTTTCGACCGAGTTCATACTCCCGATTTCACCGTTGCAAACCCTTTCCGCCCTTTGCCAATGTCTCTCATTTATCCTGTCCCCTCCTTTCCTTCTCAAAGCTAGCCTAAAAAAACCCCTTCTCGCTCATCCTTTCGCGTAGGGTCCTCTCCATCCCCCTCGCACGGTTCACCGCCTTCAATTTTCCCTTTTTGAAAGGCCATTCGCCACACGACCACGTTTCATACGACGCAAATATAGGCAAAACATGCCTCTCGCCTAATTAGCTGGTACTGTGACACACTGTCTCCCCATCCTTCAATTCGCTCCTCTCTCCTCATTTCCCTCATCTTCCCTGGTTTCGGGTTTCGCTCGAGGATTCCATCGGATCGTCCGCCCTCCCGCTCTCCTCCTTTTACCTCCCAGCTCTCGCCCGCTCCCTTCCTCACGCCACCAACTCTCGAACAGTGGGTTACCTTTCTCTTCAACTCCCAAGCCTTTTATTTCCGATTCTCTTTTGTCTCCGTCCCGATCGCCATTCTCTCTCGCGACGTTTCTCGCGGTCACGTCCCCTACCATCTTCCCCTCCTCGCTCAACCCGAGCACCACGGACTCCCGTCATCATCATCACCGTCCTCTTTCAAAGGGACGGGACTCTGCGCGCGCTCAGAAATAATGTTTTTCCATTCCCAACCTTTCCATCTTGATCCCCCTACTCCCTCGCCATCCTTTCGGTGTCTCTGCCATTCTGACTCTTTCTCTGCCATCACCCTATGTCTGCACGGTGGTTTTTGTTTGAATCGAGGCCATGGGTTTGGATGCCTTGCAATATGGTCCTCTTCTTTGCGTCGGAAAGAATGTTAGGAGTAAATTGAGCGCATGTTGTTTCGAATTTGACTTTAATTATCTTCCCATTTCTGTTTGGAAGTTTCATCGGTGGGATAAAATGCAATTTTTTATTGTAGTGTCCTGCTTGAACTGTTCATATTGGAATCCAATGGGTACGTGTGGAGTCTCTCAGTCAGATCATTATATAGGTGCGTGAGGGTGAAAAGTTATCTTCTTATTAAAGGTTATTTTGTACGATCCCAAACAAATGTAAATACCTAACGTGTGGACTTTTTGTTTGTTGTACAAGGTGTCTTTCTTCAGTTCTTCCTATTAGTTTCCTATTAGTTTATTGCATAAGTATCGAAATATGAAATCAGCCTGTATGTTTTCCTTTAATTGGATTCATTTGTTTACCTTAAAATCCTTAATTTTTCGCCAAAATGGAGATAGAAGTCTTTGCGAAAGTAGTCATCACAATTCTGAGATTATATTTTTCTGCAAAGCAGCCGCTATGAAGCTTTTTTTGTGGCGTGTACCAAAACATTTATTTGTTGAGTAGACATTTTGCTTTACTATAAACACCATAGCCTTAAAAAGTTTATGCTCCGATGTGCAGTGATAATAAAAATGAAAATAGTTCAGTTTAAAGTGAGGTAGTTCGACTAAAAAATGCTATTCAAGAATATCTGTAGATTGTCATGCCTCTTGGGGGGGATAGGCAGTTTGTTTAAATATAATTAGTTATCCTTTAATATCTAAAAATAAAGTAACTTTATAATATATTTTAAAACAAATTTCAGTTGTATTGTCTGAATACTGTAACCATAAACCATATTCATGATGCTAAATGATAAAAATTACATTTCTATAATATTAATATTGAGATTTAGTGAAATACAGGAGTTTAACATTAATAATTATAATAATTGCTGTAAAGACTAATCACAAGATATCCGTCCCGATTCCATACCATATGTATAATTAACCTTTTTTAGAACAATAATGACGGAGGGGCCTAGAGGTATGAACAGGTTGATGGAGGAAGAATAACGTCAGGCTTAACAAAGGGAGAAATTTCAGTAGACATACAGACAATGAATGTTGTTGCAAGGGGAATCGAAACCATGACTGTCACTTCTTAATATACCCATGTCAACATGCGCATGATGGGCAATGCTAAGAAGGAGCGGGTGCCCAGTATAGAAATTAATCATTTATTTTTGCCGTGATGAGGCTGACAAAAAACTTTATGTCACTGATACCTTGAAACTAACAAACAGGTTCACTAATGAATTCATATGCCGGGATGGAGTTATGATAAGGGTTTTTTATTAGATGCTTCAGCGTTTGATGCGACACAGGCTGATTTTTTTTATTTCGGCCTCCACAATTTATGAAAGAGATTTTTTTTTCAGTTTCTGCGTAGTTCTAGACTTTAACCCCGAAACCCCTTCTTATTGCATTATCATAAATTATTGGGGTGGAGGAGAGGGGAGCGTGGCAGGGAGAGGGAATGCGGGAGAGAAGGACACAGATAAAAAGGGGAAAGAGGAAGCACGGAGGGCGAAGACCTTGGAGGTTGGGAAACCGAACGCCGAATGGAGAGGTGAGACCGGGTGACGCCGGGTCGCAAGGAAGAAGAAAGAAGGGCGGGAACAGGCGGAGTAAATAGGAAGGGAGAGAGAGAGAGAGGGAGAGTGAAGACCGGGAGAATAAAATTTGGGACTACCGCGGATCAGTTACGCCGCCCGTCATGAGGTTTTTTTTATATCCATTTGTAATCTTTGGATCTTTATTGTTCGTGGGATTTTTTCCATTATTTTTTTACCGTATCTTCGAATCGGTAAGAGCGTGCGCTATTAACGAGCAGTCGGCAGTTGGATGGCTGTGGGCCGGGAATAGCGCTTTCAATCACGGCTTTGTGCGCGAGGAGGGGAGGGGCCTCGGGCGGCAGGGGGGGGGAAAGGACAGGATAGAACGGGAGGGGAGGAAGGAGAGGGAGAGATGAGAGGTCAGAAGGAGATGGGAGGTGAGGGGGGGGGAGAGAGCGAAAGGGACGGAGGCGAAGGGTTATACGTATGAGAATGGGGGAGGGTTATAGGTTTGGAATTGCAGGAATTAAGGAGAGAAGTGTTGAATGGGAATGAGTGATGGATTGGAGAACCGACCATAGTGGATTTGCACGTTGACAGAAAATGGGCCTCAATTGGACGAAATTAAGACAAAGTAATCACTCCTCCATTACCTGCTCATTCGTTATTACCTCGATGAGGAGCATTTTTTACCGCTGAGTTCTTTCTTCAACCAATCAGTACCATTCATCAGAAGTATGCCGGACATACTTCTGATGATGAAGCGATTCATTTGAGGACTCCCGAAATAAAAAAAAATATAACGAAATCAACTACTGAGTAAGACACTTTTAAAATTATGTTTTTTTTTCAAAAATAAAAACGTACCAATCACATAATAGATAGATGTAATGAAATAAGGGTCATTCAGCGGTTCGTAGTGGTTAGAAATGATCTTTAAGCATGTTTGAAGTTGTGTGTGTACACTTCCGTGATCGTCATAAATTATTTATTCAAGTTGCACTACTAGGTGAAAAAATAAAGCAGAAAAGTAATTGGCCCAGGAGGCATGGGACGCATTTGAACGAAATGAAATCAGGTTAAACAAAGATAATACAGACATGCCAACTCTCCCGATTTAAGCGGGAGACTCCCGATTTATCCTGCTTACTCCCGATCTCCCGATCGTAAGGACTTATCTCCCGATTTTCAGAGCAGTTTCGGTAATATTCTCGTATTATTTGAAAATCCCGCGCCTTCGATATATCGATAGACGACGAGGTAATCGATAGTCGTTCCAAGCGAAGCGATAGCGTTGTTCTGGCGTTAGTTCACGTTGGTTGTTCACGAGACCATTGTGTATTGTGTGCTCGTTTCCGCTACATCGTGTGTGTATTGCGTAACCAACTGTAGTGCTTGTTGGCTGTGTATCCCGTAGGCCGTGACTATTTTTCGACCAAAATGTCGAAGAAATACAACGCAGTGTTTAGAAGCGTGTACAAGGAAGAGTTTCCGTGTTTAAGTGAGTCGAGGAAGGGACAGACTTATGCATTTTGCAATATATGTAGATGTGACTTTTCAGTGTCTCATGGCGGGAAAAGCGACATTCTTAAACATGTACAAACAAAAAAACACAAGGAGAGTCTCCAGTGTGTAGAAAGCAACCAGAAACTGAGCTACTTGTGTAAATCTCAAAGTGTAGATGCGGTTACCAATGCCGAAGCTTTATTTACGTCTTTTATTGTGGAGCATAACTTGCCTACAAACTGTGCCGACCACGCGGGGCCTTTGTTTCGCAAAATGTTTCCCGATTCGGAAATTGCCAAGCGATATGGGTGTGCCAGAACTAAAACAACGGCTATTATTACAGAAATGTGCATGGAAGAAAGAACGAAAGTTATTACGTGCATACAGGAGAATCCATTCTCTATTGCTACCGATGGTAGTAACAAAACAGACTTTAAGTTATATCCTATTGTTGTTACGTTCTTCAGCCCTGAGCTCCGTGAAATTCAAAACTTCCTCCTTTCTGTGCCTAATTTAGAAGGGGATGCTACTGGCGTTAATATTGCTGACCTCCTGCTTTCAACGTTACGGGAATTCCATATTCCGCTAAAATACTGTCTGGCGTTTGGTGCCGATAATGCTCCCGTAATGGTAGGGCAAAAAAAGGGTGTGGCAGCATGTTTGAAACAGGAAATCGGCAACCTAATCATTGTAGGCTGTCCTTGTCATCTGATTAATCTTGCTGCAGAGAAAGGGGCGGCATGTTTACCCTTAAATGTTGACGAAAATATTATCGACATTTTTTATTATTTGGAAAGAAGTGCAAAGAGGAAAGAAAAATTTAGAAAATTTCAAACTTTACATGACACTGAAGTGAGGAAAATTCTGAAACATGTGCCTACTCGATGGCTATCATTGAAAAGATGTTTGGATAGGATTTTAGATCAGTGGAACCCTTTACTTAGTTTGTTCAAGGATGAAATTGTGAGCAACGATTCTGGAGAGGGCACTTTGAAGAATTATAAAATTCCAAAACACATTCAAAGTGCAGATGTGTCTAATTCAGAACCCAAGTCTAAGCACTATGATACGAGTTCGGCACACTCCTCACTTAAAAGGAAAACACCATCAGCATCAGCTTTACGGAAAACCATTGAAGCCACAGGTGACAGTACGAGCCATGTTTTGTCACGTGAGGAACGGCTGTACATGTTTCTCTCATCAGATTTATATAAATCTTTCTGCCTTTTTCTGTCAAGTTTTATGCCTGTCTTTGAGGGACCAAATGTGGTTCTTCAGTCAGGCGTTCCACATATCCACTTATTTAGGACAATTTTAGAGAAACTTTTGAAGAATGTGATGGCAAGATTTGTGAAACCAGTTGCTATTAATACCTCCAGCTCTCTTACTGGTGTAGATTATCACACTCTTGCAAATCAAAAGGATGATTGTGATCTTCTGATAGGAAATGCTACATTTGCTTTGGTGACCACTTTGAAGCCTGAGGAAAAGAGTGTATTCTTCAAGTCTGTAAGGAAATGTTTTTCCTCCTCATGTGATTACATGATACACAAATTTCCATTCAAGGATGAAGTTCTCATACATGCTGAGGTGGCAGATATTTCTAATATTGGCAAGGCATCATTTTCCAGCCTTAGATTTTTCATTAATAGATTTCCTGACATTCTGACTAGAGAAATGGAACAATTAGATGCAGAAGTTGATATTCTGCACTCTCAATTCTGCAACTTTCAGCTACAGGAAACCAACATCACAGCAGAGAGAATTGATGTTCAATGGGCATTGATAGGTCAGATGAAATCAGCTGATGGTGTTCTCAAGTATGATAGACTTGCTAAGGTGATGCTAGCTATTTTATCAATTCCACATAGTAATGCAGAATGTGAAAGAATTTTTAGCACAGTAACGAAGACAAAAACTCAGTTCAGGTCCATGCTTTCAGAAACATCTTTGGAGAAATTTTTAATCTTAAAAACCGTTCAGAAAGGTAAGTGCTTCGAGCAGAAATTTAGTCCAGAGTTTTTGAAGAAGGCTAAATCAGCTACTACGAGTGTGCTAAACAATTAACAATTTTAACAAAGAAGTATTGCAACGTTATGAGTAGGCTATGTAGCCAACAACATAAACATAGCCTAGCTACCTACAAAAATAAAGTGATGTTTCTTCTGTTAATCAGATATATTCAAACTGATGAACTGTTCAAATTGTGTACTTAGCTTAACATGTTAATAAAGTGTGACATTCATTAAAAATTGGCAAAGTGTCATAAAGGGATTAAGGTGCCATGCAAATATTGTGGTAATTAAAAGTGATTACTTCGTGATACACTTCTAAAAATCTCCCGATTTTTCATTTTTGAAAGTTGGCATGTCTGATAATATAATAATGTGTAAAGTGATTGTAAGAAAAGACTAAATTGAGGATTCGTGGAACTGCGAATTGCGTGTGGATTGAGCGAGTTTTATGAGAAATTGCAAGAATTGACAACTGTGAGGCTGAAGCGAGATGGGGTTAGAGAGAAACGGTGGAACAGAAATAAGATAGACAACCGAAGTAAAGGAAGAAGAGATAGAATACATTCTTTTGGAATAAGTAACAGGATATGAACCTTGGATATGCCGAGAAAAGAAATAAATCGGTCGCGTATAAATATATTTGAAATTAAAGAAAGAATTTTTCATGGAAAAATGTTTGTTTAATCCATAGAAATGAAGATAAAATTTTAGCGTTTTGACTTTATAGTCCTGTTGTTGTGCTTTCTTTCATTCGTTTTTCTCCTATTTCCACTCACGTTACATCGATTTCCTTCCTTTCCATCACCTCTTTTGCTTCCCATCGCTTAAAAATTCCCTTGTTTAATCTGAGCGTACTCTTGAAGATTTCCAACTTTTTTTCATATCCCTATTCTCTCGTCCTTTATCCACAGCTTTGTCGAATGACCCTTTTCAAAGAAAATTTCATTTCGAGGATTCTCCCTTTCAAATATGGTAACAGAAAATGGGGATTTGACCAACGGTGTCGTGTGATTCAAAGACAGATTAATTTTCCCTCATGGGGATGACATTCTTTCGTTTCAATAGCTCACTTTTGGGCTTGCAATGGCAGATTTCTCTCCAAATCATAATATATATTGGGCGTGTTTTTGTTTATGAATAGAGAATAAGCGGATCGCCGTTTACTTCTCAGACCTTGTGCAAAGGGATGAAATTAGTCTTTTTTTCCATTTTAACCAAAATATTATATTTATCCTAAATTTAAAGGCTTAAAAATGAAGGTTCAGAAGCAAAAAAATAAAGATTAACAGGTAAATAAATTAAATATTCTTCATATTTTTAGCGTGGCTTTCTAAATTAGTTAAATATTATTCACTTTAAACCGAATGAGTTATTTAGGTTTACAAAGTTCGAAAAAGCATTCTCGTTTTTTTGTGGCGTTATTGAAAAGCTTATAAAAGTAAAAGGCTTACATTTCCGCAGAGTTTGACAACCCTTTTAATAATTTCACAGATAACGATATTACGGATATATTTGAATGAATCTTTATTCCACTCTAAAAAATTGACCCGGTGAAAATGAAAAAAAAATGCTGAACTGTTTAGAAAAATAATGCATCATGGGATCCCATAAAATGTATTACACGCCTAGAGTTAAGGTATGCGTTGTGTGCTTTTGAAAGTTCGTCCGCTTTGCTAATTGAATTCGAAAAATTACTTTCGACGAAAGCAATGAACTCTCAAAGGCGTCGCATAAAATCTGTTGTAAATCTGAGCCGTAATTCTACGTGATTACTTTGCAGAGACGTCTCTTCAACTAGTATCGATTTCACGATGTCTATTTTAATCTACATGGCCCTATGTAGGCCTACATGAACGGAAAATGGACATCACTGTGCCTGAACCTTTGGAAACAACACTTGCATTTCTACTCTTTGTTTTTGCTGTTTCAGTTTCATTTGAAAATAGTTTATATTAGGCCGGTTAGATAAAATTAAATTTGGAATAAAGGCAAGAAGGAAAACAGGAAGAGAATGCTAGAGTTAACTTTTGAGGCTTCGCCCTTCATATCTGTCTATTACATATTTAAAAACAATTGGAATTATCAACCATATTAAACTGTAATTCGGTTTTGTGTACATACTTTTTCCACCAGTATACGTGTTAGCCAAGTTTACGGGGCATGCAAAGTTTCCATTTTCCACTAAATCCCAGGAAGAGAGCAGTATTTAACTTTAACTATAACATACATGTATAGTTAGTACATGTAACACAGGCCAACAGTGTTTTTGGTGCCGGAGCTTTTAATGTTGATTTAAAGAACAATTGGGGTGCTGAATCCAATTATGACACTAGTTTTTTCCTATCAGCTATAGTTTTCAAGATATAGATATGTTGTTACTTACGCAAAAAATCTTCTACATGATGATATGGGAATATTATATTAATAATTATCTCATTGGCCTACAATATAGAAATATGCATAAAACTTATTGACAGTTTATTGAAAATAAAAGGAACACCGCAGAGTGGTTATAAATTAGTATACTTATAGATTTATTTAACTTTGAAAATTATTTTCCGGAATATATCAAATATTAAAAAAACTAATCGTAAGATGTGCCATATCTAAAAAAGTAGAGCTGTTAAATAAAAACGGATTTCATATTTGGATTCAGCTCTACAAATATAGTTAAAATCATCACAAAGATTCCCGACACCAAAAAAAAATATTTTTGTAGGCCTGTGTAATAGTTAGTAGTTAGGTATAGTAGTATAGAACATATTCTGAGTAAGGGACTAAAGTCCTTTGAATTGACACACGGCCATTTAGAATTGTGAAATACAAAAGAGAATCTTTTAAGGTAGGTACTTATAGCTAGCGGCATTTCTATCCGTATATCAGATGAGTGTTTCCTGGTAGAACAATTAAATGGAGAATGAATAGTGGAGAGAAAATTGAGATCCACCACAAGTTACTTTCAAAAACCGAGCCATGACCAGTTTGGTTAAATGCAACAATTCGATGTAGGAGGTAATGCAAAACAGTGCTCCCTCAAAAGCAAAAATATACCACAGAATACTGCGGAATGTAAATGCAACATGCGGAATTTGAACTCGCGTCTTTGGTGTAGGTAACTAATAAACTAAATTCTGAGCCTAATCAATTCGTGTAATAAAAAGTCATTTACTTGCATGAACATTTTATACAACGTATTGACGTTTGGTGCATTTTATTATAAAAACTGATCAGATTGGCTTACGTTAGTGCTCGAAATGTTTTCGCATAACATAGGAGAAGGAATGGCCACAGTGATTAATTGAAATTGATTCCGTTATTTAAACCACATGCTTTTAACTTCACGTAAAATACGCCACAATTAAGATTGCTACAAAATTAAAAACCCGCTGGAAATTCCACTAAGATGAAAGTGATGGGTGATGGTGAGTGTTGGAGACCGAGAGCGAGAGTAAGAGGGCAGGGGAAGAGAGAGTTGAGGGAGGGAGCTGCTGCGAAGAGGGATTAAGTCAAAGACCGGAACGGGACAAATCCTCACTACCTGATCCGCGCACACAAACGGTGACTGGGGCTTAGGAGATTGAATAATGCGCCGACGATCGTCGGATAGCTCACCAGCGACTCGCTTCACTTCACTTTGGAGTCCATCAGGGGCGTCGCGTTTTTAATAATCGCCCCCATTGGGATGATCCCGCCGTCGCCCGCCTTTTGTCCCTCCTCTCTCTGCACTCGTCCCCCTCTCGTTTTTTAAAGGAATTTTGCCTTTATTTTGAGGCGGAATTTTTAACGCCCTCGTATTTTAGGGACAAGGGTCAAATACTCTGGAAATGGCAAGGAAAAGAAGTCGTGCCTCCCATTGGGAATTATTTTTTCTAAATTCCCTGTAGGATTTCTAGGAGGTGAGAAATGCTGGTTAGGCTCCTTGTGGGCACGTTCAAAGGTATTCAGTGATGGGAAATAATTTGTATCATACGTCTTGGTTGCGCCACAGTATTTCTGTTTAATTTGTCACGTTTTATTACTGCAAAGAACATACTTTTCAGTTTGTTGACATAGACAGGAAAGTCCTTTATTAATATTTGTTAAAAAATGCTAAGGCCATTTATAAGCTTTAAGGTTGGTCTTATGCGTGTTTTAATTCTTAAGTTAGTGAGAGAATAGTTCCTTCATACAAGGTCAAAAGTTAGGTGCTTTCGTCATGGTGTATAAAATAATTTTATGCTATCTTTCGCGTTCGGCACTGAACCAATTGTCATACCGCCACGGTGCATTAATGCGGCAATGATCTCCTGAAAAAAATCACTGAAGAGCGCGCAGGTGAATTAGCGGAGTGGGAGTAGTGGCGTTAGCTGGGGAAAGCGACATCATTTTCAGTAGTCACCATGCAGTGGTCTAGTGAGCATCGAGGCTTTGTCGTAGAAATGTTCTTTAAAAGCAATGATAGTGTGGTGGCGTCGCAGAGGGCTTTTCGTAGCCGGTTTGTTTTGACTCATCATGACGGGGTTCCTGATGCTAAAACTATTAAGAAATGGATTACTAGAGTACGGGCGACAGGATCTGCACTTCCGATAAAACCAGCTGGGCGACCTAAAATGTGCGGACACCTGAAAACATCGTGGCAGTGAGAGCGTCCATTGAACAGTCTCCATCGCGCTCTTCGCGGAAACATCCTTCTGCTCTTGGAATATCACCCAAACGCTAAGGGGAATTGGACACTTTGACCTTCATTTACACCTCAACAAGGTGATATTCGTTCAAGAATTGAGTTCAGAATATTGAGTGAAACGTCCAGACATTTGCAACCTGAACCTTTGTGCAACCCGTCACTATTCTGTGGCCTAGCGATGAAGGGCATTTTCACCTCTCCGGCTCAGTAAATAAGCAAAGTGTTTGTTACTGGGCGACTAAAATCCTTCGCGAACTTCACCCAAGACCTCTTCATACCCCCAAAGTGACAGTTTGGTGCGCTGTGCCCACCATAAGCATTATTGTGTCTTACTTTCTTCAATCTCTAGATTCAACTGCTACTGTGAACTATGTGCGCTATTGTGAGATGCTGGAGGACGTTATAATCCCCAAAATGGAAGAGTATGGTGAAGAATATGACACAGAAGCCCTCTGGTTTCAACATAATGGTGCCACGGTTCATACCGTCCGTAATTCACGCAAATTCCTGCAAGAACAATTTCCCGGCTGCCTGATCTCCTTACGAGGAGATGTCCCATGACCCCCACGATACCCGGATTTGAGCCCATATGACTTTTTCTTCGGGAATATCTCGAAACTTATGTTTACAAAGTTCGACCAAGGACCTTGGAAGCTCTTAAGGAGGCAATTACAGATGTCATCGCTGGAATAACGCAAGATGGTAATCACGAAAGTTTAAGGAGCTATGCATCACTGAAGTCGGACTCTAATAGTTTATTGTATTCACGTCAATTTACTTATTATTTACGTAGAAACATGCCTAAATATTTAGCATGGTATTATCCTTTAACGATTGGGCTCTCTTAAACAGTCTCAGTCAGTTATTTAAGCGATTGAACTCGCTTAAATGACCGTCATAAATTTCAAAACTACGCATGAGTCGTCATGGAAGGTACTTTTAGCCTCATTTTAAGCACTATTTTTCAGGTTATTATTATGTATTACGTCATTATGAAACACATTGGACTACTTTTATTACTACTATTATTAATAGTATTACTATATTAATTTAACTTATTAGCATAAATCTTAGTTTTACCGCAGTTTTTTTCCCTATAAATCACAAAAACAAGACCTGGAATATCGTAGAAAAACTGGAATTACCCTGGGGTAGGATCCGGTCCCTCGATTTGGAAGATCTTTACTCTACTTTGAGCTTGAGCTTGCCTAAGTATATTTTTGTGCGGGACAGGGTTAATAAATACAAAAAGTAAAATGTAAAGAATAATTTGAAGAGGAGTAGGGGAAATCCGTCCCTCCTCCCTCGCGCGCTGTCCGCACCGCCATCCTTCCCGCTAATTCCCCTTTGACCCATCTTGAGTCCCTTTCCGCGACGAAATCTGCCTTCGGCTTAATCGAGAAAGGATTGTGGGGGTTGGAGGGGGAGAGGTTTAGGAGGTCAGAGGGTATTGAAATGGAAGCACAGCCTTGAAATGCGCCGAAGAGATTTCCTGCCCCTTGTGTCATTCTCGAGAGAAGGTTCAATTTTTCCCTCCCTGCATCTGTATGCTTTCCCCTCCCACGTGCTTCCACTCGTATTTCTCGCCAAATCCTCTGTGAACCACCACTTCCGACAGAGACTCCTACTTCACTCATCTTTTAACCCCCTCAGCTCCTTCCACTTCTATTCTGGAAACCCTTCGCACAAGCCCCCTTTAACCCTCTCCTCTCTCTTCCTTCTCCTGCGTGGCTATTTGCCAAGAGGCCACTTGTGGGTAGAGCACATCTTTCAAATTGATGGCAAATATTCCAAGTTGTCTCCTGTTCGTAAAACCAAATGATACACTCCCCTTCGCATATCGCCTGTTCTACCATTAAGGAGGTCTGTCTAGGTCTTCCAACTATTCTGAAATCGCTTCAAAATTTTGAATTCCTGAAACGAGAAATCCGTGCCGTAAAAACGAACGAGATGAACATTATCGAAAACTAGGATCAAAAATACTGATCAAAATATTAATCAGAATTTAAAAAAAAGTGTCCACTCGGAATTAAGGAATCTGAATAAAGATATCAATGAGAAGAACTTTATCATTCATTCGGTTTGAGAGTTATCTGGAAAACAAGTACGACCATTTAATAGATATTGGTTTGAACAAAGACCTTTAAGGGAATAAAGTAATTGGCAGAGAGCATAATATTTTAGAGTGCTGCTACAAACCAATCCCATAAATTGATAACCCGTGATGACGGGCTAGGTGTCTCTGTAACCGACAATTCCCCTATATACAGGCAATACCCCCCTGTAACTAGCTTTGCAACTGGATTTGCATTTGTACATGAGAGTAATTGAATTTATGCGAGTGAGATATATGCAATATTACTTATGATTCGAACTTTCTTTGGTATTTTCATAAAAAGATTTTTATTAGTGGAATTTTATGAATTCAATTTTAGCTCCAATATGAAAATAGCTTTCGCCTCGATTAATGCATGCTTTTCATACGAAAAGAGGGAATTATATCCGTAGCTAAGGTTAAACAAGTATTGAATAGCGCATCTTTTGAAATAGTTAGGGTATGCATTTAACTTATCACGGCAATAGTTGGCTAAAGGCTTGAATTTTACGTGCCATTTTTAAAATAAATAAGAATGGCACTTCTAGGTGATCACTTAAAAGAGGATCAGGTAAGATTGTTAGGTGTCATTGAAAATTACTTTCATACAAAATGAAAGTGAATGTCGTATTAGCCGCGAAATACAGGGCTCGTCCGGAAAATAAGTGTTATTGTCTCATTGTCTTTTTTGACAAAAGGGGAGTCGTCCACTACGAATTTGTACCTGAACGACAAACTGTAAATGCTGCATTTTACGTCGACAGGCTTCGAAAACGAGTCGCCCGCGTCCGGCCAGCGATCAAAAACATCTGGCGGCTGCATCACTACAATGCGCCGTCTCACACCGCGCTTGTCGTGTCGGACTTCTTGGCCAAGCACGGCTTGGCAACGCTGCCGCACCCATCCTACAGCCCGGACTTGGCACCACCGGACTTCTTTCTGTTCCCGAAGATAAAGAGGAGTTTGAAAGGAACGCGATACGGGACTTTGGACGCCGTCAAAGAGGCCGTGACGACGTGTCTTCGAGAGGTTCCCGATGATGCCTTCGCGGGAGCGTTCCAGGAATGGGAACGCCGCTGGAACAAGTGTATCGACTCACAAGGGTCCTATTTTGAGGAATATTAGCTTAAGATATGTAAAAGTGTAATAAATTTTTTTTCCTGAGCTCAGTACACTTATTTTCCAGACGAACCCTGTATAGGCTAGTCAGAGTTAGCACAGTTGCTAAGCCTGTATAAGTTCATTGCAATGCACGTGATTATGTTTTATGCCCCAGTCCATTATTTTTTGAAACGAAACAGTTATTTTGCATTCCTGGGGGATAGAAAGGGGTTTTTGAAGGCTCATCATGATCTTTAAGCTTGAAAAACGGTACGCCTTATTTTTAATAATGTGGTTGACAAATTAACTACGCAGTTATATATTTTTTGGTGATTTTCGTACGGGTTCGTGGGAAGAGTTTCACATACCTTAGTACCGTATAAAGATTTATTCAGTTATAAATGACTTCATTGTAAAGACTGAACGTTCAGATTTTTAACCATTGCTTCCCTCGATAAATCACTTATTTAGTGAGGAAGAAATGTCCTAGCAATCTTAAATCACGAGTCGCAGTAGCAAAAGTTTGGTAAGCATTGAGATTTTTTATATTTTGGGACATCCCCCTTTTTCACCTCAAGTTGAGGACACTTTGACTGAATCCTAATTCATTAGTAAAAATGTGGATGAGATCTATTCTTCATACGGAAAAGAAATCGTGCCGACCAAATTGATTCGGGATACGATAACCTCGGGACCTCCAACCTGCACGTGCCGCATAAACAGCGTACTATGCGTGCCCCGGCCGAGCAACGTTGAAATCGCAAAAGAATTGCATCGAAGGAAGGCGGCGAATGCAACTGCCCGCGGTGGACGCCGAGAGGGAGGTGTGGGAAGGAAAGCGTTAGGCAGCGGCTGCCAAGGAGACAGAGTTTCCGGGGAGGATCAAGGAAGTGGTGGTGGGATGAGTGAACGGAGGAAAGTGGTTTAGGGGCCGAAGGGCACAGAAAGGAGAGAGAATGAGGAGGAGGGAGGTAGGAACTGGGAAGCCTGCTCGAGGGGCTCGCCGTTCGCTGCAACACCTTAGGATTGTGTGAGGGAGAGAGAGTCCGTTGAAATGATTAGCGAGGTAGTTAATCATCAGCTTCCTCACCTTGGCAGGGGAAAGTAGGATCAAGCACGCGAATCTTGGTGAGGGCGACGAAAGGAAGGAGGCCGAGTCGGTGAAGAGGTAGGGGGAGGAGTCGAGCGAGAGGAGTGTGGGAGTCTCGTGTTGTAGGTGTAGGTATTGAGTGGGGGAGAGGTGTGCGGGAGGAAGGAGCGAAATACTCAAACTGGAGTCACTTGGGTCGATTGGACGACCCAGAAAGGAATCGGGAAGAGGCAAGGGTCAGGTCACGTGTTTGTTAGGATGCCCTCTTTCAAATGGGAATCAAGGTTGAAGCTAATTTTCCTTAATGTATACTCACTGAACGTTTATCAATTAACACTCAGCAAATAACGTAAAATTTAGGATTGGAGGAGTTTGGCGGAATATAGCAATAATACATGTAAGTCAGAGATGGAGAAGATTGTTGTGAAATTCTGAAAAGATTTTAGAAAACAAATTTCGTCATTTTCACGTGATGTAGCGATTTTACACAAGAAATTACGCTTTGAAAACAGCTATATAAACAAATGTTTCGCACTTGCCCTGGAATCTGCAAAATAATATTTCAAACAATTATTAATGAGCTGGGAATACATGTACGTATCTTGATTATGGCGAATTTATGAGAATTCAATGAAATCAGTCTACTATGGAAGTATGTGTGATTGGTCACCTAAATTGGTACTGGAAGGTCTTGTTCGTTGTGAAGATTTTCTTTCTAGTTTCCTCCCGTTAAATTTAAGATTCAAGATTTGACAATGAAATGAGCTTTACTCTGGAGCGTATCTGTAATTATCAATAACCCGTTGGTTACTTTTCAGCCTTAGGAATTTTAAGCGTGTTTTATAAATAAATAGCCACAGGGTTATTTTAATGTCATATTACTATGTGAGGAATGATATGTGTAAGTTAACTGTGTAACAGTACAGATAAACTAAACCAATTTGAAATAAATAATATTCTTTGTAGAAATGTTGCACATTAGGGCGTTTGGCGGGGCTGTCTCAGGGAGGCTCGTTCAAGTTCGTATGGTTTTGATTTTTGAAGGGGTTGTAACTTGAAGACGAATACACAGACTTTTTGTTTATCGAGCCGGTAAAACATTTTCTGTATTTTTTAGAGTCTAGGTCCTAGCCAGGGTGATCAAATAATTTGAATTCATAGAATGTTTTGAAATTGACTTCATAAATGTTAAATGCGTTACTTTCTCCTTTCTTCCTATTGGAAACCATCATGCATTGTTTTCTTAATATCAATAGGCATTTGGGTTTTGATATCTGCTGTAATTCTTTGCAAGCCTGTTCTAAATACATTTGTGTATTATTATGATTTTACCTTCGAAGTAAACATACACCCAAGGATTTTGCTCCGCACTGAGATTAGCTGACATCAATTGTGCTCACTAATATTTCTCACGCCCTTTTTAATACAGCGTTTCCAACTATATAAGACATCCTTTTATTTGTTTGGAGATTTTTGCAATATTTGGTATTTTTTTCCTAGTGTTACTGTTGACAATTGAAAAAATATACCTCTGGTAACATTCATATCTTTACAGCTATATTTAACCTCTTATGTATCATCCAACAGTTATTGCACAAGTATTGAGTAAATAGTAGAAATATTATCTCTATTTAATGTGCTCAACTTGGTGCTAGTCGTTGACATTTATGCCACCTATAGAAAATGTCCGAGGGAAATTGAAATTTATGACATCCTTATTGCACCAAAAATATTTATTGATATTAGATATGACATTTCAATTACCTTTGACGTTGAGGAAAGTCATAATAAACATGATGAAACTATTGATAATTCCAATGATATTTTATTTAAATATGAGTGTTATTCCCTTTAAAATTCGCAAACAACATAATTGGTATAAATACGCGATTAAGGAAACTTAATTTTTGATAAAATATTCCGAAGAGTTCCATATCTAGTAGAGCGATTGATTGTATTTAATATATTAATAGGTTCATTTAATACATTTCTATGTTTTTTAACATCTCTTTGAGACGCCCGCGTTTGTACTCCAGCGAGTACGGGGATGGAGTGCTTTATTGTTGTGTCACTAATTACAATTTCTCTTTCTTCAATTTTTGTTGAACGTCTATAAAGTTTAACGTAATTAAAAGGGCCCTTCCACATATGCATTTTTAGAATTCTAATGCAGAAGAGGGAAACGTTTTTATTCAATAAATTATAAACGTGAGAAATGATTTTCAATTACTATGCCATCAGAATAGTTATTTTAGCATTTAAAAACATATAAACTATTTAGTTGGGCAGGAGACTCCCGCTTTGATTTATTGAACAAGTAATTTTGTTGGAAACTCTGTAAATGATATTGGATAAATTTAAACTACTTTATTTCTTCACCCTTAGGATTACAAAAAAGGTTTATGATATATCCGTTTATTAGGGTCGGGACATGAATTAATGTAAATCATGGAACTGTTCGCAATAACCGCGTTGTAAAAACTTTTGAGGAACTCTAAGCTGTATTCACAGGAGACGGGAGTAAGGGAACGGTATCACGCAATATAGCCCTTTAATCAATATATTTCCCCGTTATGAGCTTTATTTGCTATACACCTTCTAGTAGAGGGCGAATATCTTTCAATATATACAAACAAAAGTGTGGCTGGGTAGCGAGATGGTATGGGGGAATGAAGGTGGGAGGGATTTATACTCGGCCATTTCCATTACGCCTTATCGCGATGTTCCAACAAATCATGAGATGGTTGTCTGCCCAACCGAACCTCCCCCTCGCGCAAAAACACTCCATCTTCCGCCGCGCTCCTCCCTCCCCATGCATACACCTCTTCCCTTCCCACGCCTCCAACACTCCGACGCAGGCACCCTCAGTACCTTACCCGCTCACTCCCTCACCTTAGGGTGGCTCCCACGGACCTCCCACCGCATCCCTCCCCACTCCCTTGCCCGCAAAATCCCCGACTTCCGGCGTGGAAGCAGCGATGATCGGTCTGGGAGAAGCAGTTTCTCATCGGAAGAGAGGGAAGAGTGAAAGGGATGAAGAGATACGGGTGGTGGGGGGAGAGGAGGTGAAGGGTAAGGGAGAAGAGAAGGGGATGCCGGGCGTGGGAAAGTGCATAAGGGGGGGATGGAGTTTTCGAGGGACGGGCTACAGTGGAGGAGGAGAGAAGGGCAGGAAGTGGGGAAGAGGGAAATCCCTTTCCTTTATGAAGGGAAGGGATTTTGTGTAGATGGGAGATGAGATTGAAAAGTGAGGCGAGGGTGGGGGAAAGAGGAGTGAAATGGGTGGAAAGGAGAGAGAGATAAAGAGGGGGAGAGGGAGGTAGAAGGGAGTTGTGGTCACCTCAGAGTCGGGAAGAAAGGAAGGATAAGAGAATGCGGTGGGGAAGGGTAAGGCATGAAGTGTTCGAAGAACGCAGTGTGGGAAGGGAGTGAGTTTTCAGGAAAGGGTTAGTTCATAAATGAGAAGATGGAAGTGTTATATAACTTATATAGCATTTTTGTGAATTCATCATTTTAAAAATGGTCAAATATTAACATCCATTGAAACTGATTGTAAATTAGCTACTATTGAATCAGTGACCGAAAATGTGATAAAATATCATACGGTAGCGTTAGATTTTGAATAGCAATTTTTTATAGTATATTTAATAAAAGTAAGTTGCACTACACAGTTGTAAATGTCATAATTATTTAGTATTTGAGAAAAATATACTTGCTGTAGGACGGGTATTTGTCCTGAGATATTTTTTTCAATGTCGCCTTCAGTTAGGTTACTTCTCGGAGATGAAGAACAAACCAATTAAGAAAATATAAGGCGGCCATACACCAACTCACTCTTCACTTATGAAAAAAATTCCCCATCCTTTTCCAAACTTGCTTTACTCGTTAATTTTTAATCAAACCTTTCTATAAAATAAAATCTTGATTCTTCTTTCCACAACGTGCCAGATTTTGCCATAGGGTTGCGTTTGTGAGTTGTCTGTTTTCATCATCAAGCTTTAAGAGATGAAAGATGACTTCAAATTATTACATTAGCAAACAATGCCTCAAGAGAATGAACGTGTCCATTACGTACTATAAACCACTCAGTATTAGTCCTAATTAGTGTTTTATTTGGCTCCATATAATCTCAAACATATAAAGATTTAAATGCTCAATATATAAAACTTGTTAATATACTTTACGATCTAATTTGTGTGACTTTTAAAATAGCTGAATAAAATCTGACCTGTATTTATCATAATAATGGCCATTAACAGCTCAATGCTAAGATGCTACATTGCATCTTGTTCCAACGATACGGTACACGATATTATCTTTAATTCTAACTTCTGATATGAAAGAACTAAATCCATTTTCAAAACTTTATCAAAGGGGTTTGAATTTTCACCCTTAGACTACACCGGTCGATCAATCATAAATCTATCGCCATAAAAAATCCTATCTCAAACATTTGCGAATGTATGTCAAAATAGTCTTTTAGCTACATTTTGTTGATAATTCTGCTATAACTTATTTTGCGATTAGGAACTGCAATTCCAATTTAACACATGTAAGTCTAATTATTGTAGAAACTCCTGTTCATTTGAAAAAACTTCTCTAGATTGAAATGATTACGCAGGAAATGAACTGTATCAGCGACTATACAGTGTAAAGGGATAAATACTACCTGCATTTATCCCTCTCTCTCAGCACAACAGGATTGTCATTCGGTCCCGTGCAGTGAAGTCAACTTCTTCACATTCTGCTCCGTGAGTCGCGTGGCTCCATCAATCCTTCGCGCTGGGAAATGGAGCGGAGGGAGGAATCGAAAAATGATGGTAGTGGGGGAGGGTGATAGGGCGATGGTGATGCTCCTGGAGCCGGAGGGAAAGGGCGTGTGGGGTCTCGGGCAAAGAAAAGTGGATCGGTGCTGAGAGACGCCATCGCAAGAGGGCGGAGGATAGGAAGAATGCGCATTTTTGGATGAAGGAGAAGAGGAGAGGTGGAGGGGCAGGGGACGGATGGGTGGGTCGGTCCAGATTCTGCGAGAGATGAGTCCCTCAGGGTAGCTAGCGGTACTGTGTGTCGAGGTTGGGCGTTGAGTTAGGAGGTTCCAGGTGGAGGAGAGTGGGAGGAGCATGCTTTGGCGGCGTTCAGAATAGGGCCTAATATACCTTCCGGCACGGGGCGTGCGTCGTGGAAGACTGCGCCTTCTCCCGCCAGAGTCCACCCATCAACCTCCCGCTCCCACTTCACGCTCCCGCTCACCCCACTCCACTCTCCCCCACCTTTCTTTACCCCATACTCCTCTTCTTTCCGCCTCTTAGAGAAGTCCCGCACTCCTTTCCCCCGTCCTCCACCACATGGAGATGGAAAGACGTAACACACGCGATTTCGTATTATGGACGGTAGACTCGCACGCGAGACCGCACGTAGCGGAGGTTTCGGGGTGGCTGCATTTTGGGAGGATGGGGGGGTGGGCGATGAAAGAGCCAGGGGTTAGCGGCTGTGATGGGGCGAGCCCCGGGAGAGGGTGGAGGCATCGGCGGCTGGGTTGTGTGAGACGAGCTAAGGTAGGAGCTTGTTAGTACGAAACGGGTGATGATTTCGCCACGCGTTACTCCATGGTTCTGTCCGCGTGCGTAGAATTGTATGGTTCTGGTGGAGGAGGGAAAGAGGGGCGATTCTGTGCTTTTGGCGCGCGCGAAATTGAGAGCGTTGGTTACTGGGGCTTGCTACTGGAACTCTCTCTCTCTTACTACTGTTCGTTTTCTTGTGCCCCTGTCTTTCTCCAGGAGAATCGCATCCTCGCGTTTTATGAAAATCCACTTCCTCTTCGCGCGATATCGCTTATTACGCCCACGCCCGCAAATACTCTGTTCGCACGGCATCGTAAACAAAACGGTTTTCCGAGAGATCGTTTAGTCGGGTTGCTTATTCTAAGCATTATTGATTGCCTACTACGGGTACCACGGAAGTATTATGGGGAAAGGAAAAAAGAGCACATGTTGTCGTCGTAAAAATGGCGGTTTCAATGAAAAGGCTTGTCAAATACCAAAAAAAAATTTTTCCTTCCCAAGATTTAGACTTCAAAAAACGGCTATTTATTATCTTCATTTTTCTTGGTCTTATCTGTGATTACCTACTTAGTGTTTATTGTAACGTTTTTGAAAGTATAAATGCACTATTAGTGTTTTTTAAATTCTCTTGCTGTTTAAATTTTCTCACTAAATTAGAATCATTATTACATTCTTAAGCTCCTTGCTCAAATATGTTTTTGTAAACCAGGCATTCAACATATATTGTTTTAGGCTTAAAAATATTAATACTCCAAAAGAATAAACTTGCTGGTTACAAATTTATGATATTTTCTCCGTATAAGGGGAAAAGAGAAAATAATTTTATTAAGAATTAATATTCACTCTTGAGTTCAGTAGCTTAATGATTCTTAACCATATATAAAATAAAAATACTAAGGATCTTACCAACTAAATATCATTATTTGGTGTCATGGTGAATTTTACGTCGTAGTTTTGGGCTGCAGTGGTGTTGTCGATGGCGTCCCTGAGGAATTACTCGTTTGCATTGTAATATGATAATCATGATGGGAATAAAATAAATCGAATCCCTAATCAAATATACGTTAAAAAGCTATGATTGTGTTATGATTTAATCAACAGCAGGTGAAACTAGGTGAGATGACATAAAGATTTTTAACTGAGATTTCGTTATTCCATCTTTTCTCATAGCGATGGAAGTCAAACCAAGGGAGCAGGTCGCTGAACTAATGCCAATAAGGCTTTTTGATTTAGAAGGATATATATATATATATGTCTATGTATATATATTTATCCTTCTGTATGCGGATGTGTAATTTGTTTATTTATTTTTTTCGTAATAATTCAGAGCAGCACGAAGCAATTGTAACTTTAACATACAGGGTTCGTCCGGAAAATAAGTGTACTGAGCTCAGGAAAAAAAATTTATTACACTTTTACATATCTTAAGCTAATATTCCTCAAAATAGGACCCTTGTGAGTCGATACACTTGTTCTAGCGGCGTTCCCATTCCTGGAACGCTCCCGCGAAGGCATCATCGGGAACCTCTCGAAGACACGTCGTCACGGCCTCTTTGACGGCGTCCAAAGTCCCGTATCGCGTTCCTTTCAAACTCCTCTTTATCTTCGGGAACAGAAAGAAGTCCGGTGGTACCGGGCTGTAGGGCGGGTGCGGCAGCGTTGCCAAGCCGTGCTTGGCCAAGAATTCCGACACGACAAGCGCGGTGTGAGACGGCGCATTGTAGTGATGCAGCCGCCAGATGTTTTTGATCGCTGGCCGGACGCGGGCGACTCGTTTTCGAAGCCTGTCGACGTAAAATGCGTGTGTGGATCATTTTTGCAGTGATCCGCAAGTTGTGTCGCGATTTCCAAACGATTGAGTCATTGATCATCACTGAGCACTTTCGCCACCAACTTTGCACAAATTTTTCACATCTGTAATTGGTCCCTAATAATCTCGTGCACTATTGTTTTTGGCACATTACACTGCTCTACTATCATCCGAACACTAAGACGACGATCAGAGTTCAGTACATTGCGAACTTTTCGCACATTTTCGTCGGTGAGTGTCGTTGATGGACGTCCAGGCCGTGGTTCGTCGTCGACCTCTTCTCTGCCCTCCACGAACATCTTGTGCCACCGAAATATCATGTTTCTGGACATGGCTGACTCCCCGTAAGCCTGGTTAAACATACCGACAGTTTCGGTAGACGATTTCCCAAGCTTTACCGCAAATTTGATGGAATAACGCTGCTCCAAAAACTTCGGCATCGCGTTCCTTGACGTGGGTCGAGCGTGGAGGTTCGCGTTAACAGAGCTCCTCACTACATCACAGCTCAGAGCCGACTGCCTTTTTCAGCGTCGCTTGCCAACATACCCCCCTCCAATCGCAGCCCTTCAGAGCCGTGCTGGGCGCGCCTGGAGCGGCGGGAAAAAATCAGTACAATTATTTTCCGGACGAACCTTGTATACCTTGTATCAGAATACCTATAACGTAATGTCCGAAGACTGTTTTTGTGATGCTTGTATTTTCTTTTCTTCTGTCATGCTTATATTTTCCTACAAGGAATGATAAAGAGTTAAAATGTACCTTAAATGTATTCAATGTATACATAACAAAAATGTATTCAATATTTTTAGATGCCATTATTTCGCTAATTATGGCAGAAATTCTTTTTACGTTGAAAACTAACAAATTACGTATGCCATTTACTTCTATAAAAATTATGTACTAAATTATGGCTTTTGTAGATTAAATTTGCTATGATATAGTAACGCATGGATATAAAGAATGTAGTTTTGTTGAAAGCAAGTAATTGCATTGAAATATACTAATATGTACCTAAATATCAATGTGCCTTTCTGAAAGTATTTTTCCTTTTCCAGATATTGGTTTATTGCTGGTGTTAGTTCGCTGTGAAGTACGACAGTGGATTTGACATCGTTGCTACAGAAAGTAAGTGAAGAAATTTCTTGAATAGAGGCAACAGCTAATATTAAGATGTAATTTATCCTAAATCGAAATTACACTTCGCATTTCAATGAGTAATTGCCCTGATTATTATTTTTCCGTTTTACCTAATCAGTAATAACAGGATATACGTATTCTGTTATTTTCTCTCATTGGATATGGAAAATCGATCGTCGGATAGTTTAAATGACTAATAATTCTGTACTCGTCGCTTCATTTGTTTGCAGAATCAGTGATTGCGACAATATAGTATGTGAAGATCCCCAAGGGAAATCGGATCGATAATATCTTTTTCGCGTTATTCCTACAATACGCTTCAATGGAATTTTTTCATTTACCATAAATATTTGGATACCTGGCATGGAATTAATGCACTAAAACGTTGGTTTACCAGTTGATATGATACAAATTTGCACGTGTATGATTATTAAATAATCCAGTGTAAATTGTATTTGTTTTTCTAAGTGCATAATACGGTAGCCGTAGGTACTGTCTCCTGTCAGGTGCCTCCCTCTTTTTCAAATAACCCGACCCATCTCCCGCAGTCGCCGTCCTACCCTGCTATCTGAGATATGTCTCTCCGCCAGTTCGGCACCAAAACCTTGTCCCATCGGGTTCCTTTCTTCGTAGATTTTCTTCGTTCCCTTTTTTGGTACACCCACCCTTCCTCCCTCGATTAATTCCCTTATTTCATAAGCATTCCCATTTCTTCATTTTGCGCAATTTCCTCTCCTTCCCCTCCTCATTTCATTTTACATCTTCAAAACCTTCGCTAATTCCTTTTTCCGTTCCCTAATTTATTCGCTTTTCCATTCCGGCACCCTCTCCACCTTATTTCAATTTCTCTCTATCCTTCTCTCTTACTTTCCCTTTCTCATATCATTTACTTCTACCACCACTATCCCTTATTCCCACCCAATTTCCATGTATCTCGTCCTACCGTCTTCTTTTTACGTAATTTCGGGAATCATTAAGCGGAGGGCGATTTCATCATTTCCTCTCAAGCTGTATATAATACACTCTTTAATGAAGGTTATCCAAGTGAAGGCGCTTCGAAAGTTCCTGGAGCATCTTCGGGGACGCCACGATATGAAATGGCCGTAGGCAGTGTGTATAAGGAAAATTATGCAAAGACACTCAGATTATATTGTCGAGAAGGAAACGGAGCATTTTCCATTGCATATCATAAAATTACTTTGAAAATTACCCGATGGATATTTCGTATAATTACTTAATTGACAATGGTCTCAATAACTCAATGAAGTCACTTACGAGGGAAACCATAATGAGTTTTAAGCCAAGAATATTTTCTTTCTTTTTGACTTTGATATAATTAATGCTGTTATAGTATTAAAATTGTAATTTAATAGTTGTAATTTTTAATTCATTGAGATAACGATAGGGAGCAAATAGTTTGAAACTGAGGAATGCATGCTAAGAATTTTCAATAAAGCCATTACAGAACTTTTCTCTAGCAATGATAATGCGCTTGACTAAAGATTCCTATTTTGGTTTAAGGACAACATTCCTGGCATTTATCCATTATTCATCATATGGCGTGATATAAGCCACTTTACTCAGACTTCATGGAAAGCATTGAAGTATTTATTTATTGAAAAATTTTCTCCGTGTCTGGAATTACTTCTTAAATCGTATCTTATCTAATATCCTTCCTTAACTGCCTCCTGTCCGTGCCTTTTCTCCATCATTCTGTTTCATAAATTTATCTTCTCTCTCTCTCTCTCTCCAATCACCGTATCCTTAGTACTCACTTCTTTAATGTTCCACGTCTTCTCTCAATCGTCCTATCCCTTTCCCACCCACTCTTGTGTCCTTATTTTCTCCGTCTCGATTGGACGGCTTCGATCTGCACCCCAATTCCCTTTCATGCTGCCATTTTATTTCCTACCGCTCGCATTCCCCACCTCCCTTTATCCCCCTTCCCTCACTCATTCATTCATTACTTTGAAATTGATATCTTTCGGCCCATTCAATATACTCGCCCCCCCCATTCGGACACAAACGCGCAGTCAAACCCGCGCGCTCTTTTATTTCATCCACGTCGCTTCCATTATTTCCCAATTCCACCCGCCTTCCCTCCCTCCGCCCTTTCACTTCACCTAACCTCTCTTTCCCCCTCTATCTCCCCTCTCTCCCCATACTCCCACTCTCTCTCACTCTCTCTTTCTCCCTCTCCATATTTAGTTTCCTTATCTTTGTCCCCACTCCGCTCTGCCTCCTTTTTCCCTCTTTCGCTCCAAAACCCTTACCCACCGCCCATTTTTATTTCTTCATAACCTTATTTTTTCAAATCTTCGCACCCTTTTGCTAAAATTCCACTCATCTGCTCCCTTGTTGCTCCTCCCATACCTCCTTCCTTTTATTCAGTTCACGCGTTTGCGTTTCCCTCTCTTTCTCTCTACCCTCCTACCCATGAGCTCCTCCTCTTTCCCCTCGTGACCTTATCCCTTATCTTCACAAATCTCTTCCTTCCCCCTTCCCTCTCCATCCTCTTTAACTCTCGTCTCATGATCTCTGCTCCCTCGTAACCCCAATTACTTTCCTCTCTTATATTCTGCCTTTCACTCTTTTCCTCCCTGTCTCATTTCTCCGTTTCGGCCTTTAGCATCCTATCATCTCTCTCAGTCTTACCGCCCCAAGATATTTCGCGACTTTCTTTTTCCTCCTCCTATTTCCTTCTATTGTAATTGGGGCATTTCGTCATCTCGCTCTAACGTCGGGAAAGTGTCCACCTGCTCGGAACGAACGGCTCATCGGGAACGGAAGAATCATCCTTTACCGTTCTTGGATTGCGGCTGCTCTCGGCCTTGAAATTTGATACATTTGGGACGTTTTAAAGTTCCATTTTTTTTCTTTTTTTAATAGGCGATCAACTTTTATCAGTCATTTTATTCTCTTAATGTACAAAAGCTGAGTTAAATTAATATATTTCTGTCGCTAACCGCTATAATACGCTATAGGTAAAAACTGAGTCAAACATTCCTCCTCTGCAAGCAAAATGCGCATTTCATCTCTTGTATCATCATAAAATTTAGGGACCAATGGCTAAAGGCGTTATTATATTTATGGTTTTCAGCCAACTCATATGCCTATGTTTTTTGTGAACCAAGTTGTTTCAACTGTGTTTGTTTTTGTGTCAGGGAAATATTATTAATGGCGTAAAATTTGTGATAGTGTAGACCAAGGACTTCCACAATTACTCGTATATTATTACACAATGCATTTTTAATAAATAATAGCTAAACAAGACATTTTAAGGGTTTAGTGCAGTTACTTAATTTTTTCCACACATATATTTAATGAATCCTCGCATTAGTATACAAATTTACTTCGCCATGACAGCGTGGTCATAAATTGTAAAGTAAAGAAATGTTGAACTATTAAGAAAACTATTAAAAATGAGTCGTTATACATTTCGTGAGCGTCCTCCATTATGTTTTTAGACAGCGTCCTATAAATTTACATAATGTAGCTCATCCTTCACTGCCAAGTAAAGGAATAATTTATTTTGTTTAGCCCGTGTCCTTCTTCGTTTTGAATTTAAATTCCGTTTATCCTACGTACGTGTCATTGTTTTTACTTCTTCAGTCATCAATTTTTATTTACTTCTCTGTACTCATCCCGCTTAGAATTTCATTTAATAATTATGCTATAATGTTAATAAATATTTTTTTTCCTTTTGGATACAGTGGATCGTCCCTCTATTCTACTCTCACTTCTACATTCACTTTCTACCTTCTGCGCCGCATGCTTATCTACTCTCTGTTACCGCTCGTCCTCCCGTTCTCCCGCTCCTTGCCCTCTCCAAATTTTTATTGCTACTCACTCCTCCGTTCTCTCATATACTCCCTGCTCTCTCTCCTCGCCCGCCTCTTGGTGGATTATTCTCGCCCCAATTAACATTCCCCTTTCACCCCAGTCGTCCCGCCCCCCTGGCGCTCCTTGCTCCTCTCCCTCCCTCTCATTCTCATCCTTCCGTTCACCCGCTTCGTCGACTGCTTCCCTCCATGCCACCCTCTTTAGTTTCTCGACTTTTTTATGCCTTTTTTATTTGCATTCCTCCCACTCATTTATATTAGCTTATCTCCTGCCGGTGCCCACGGGATCAAAATATACTTCGCGGCGCACTCCGGTGGTCAGATTGCTTTTCATAATAATAACAATGCCATTATTTCCGCATACCAGATTTTATAATTCACTTAAGAATTTTTTATTTCAGTTTCTTTTGATTGCATTATTCGGCTTTGTCTTATTTTGTGACATTGTCTATTGTTTTATTTGTACTTAAAGAGAGGTCTTAACCACCTGAGACCATTATAAGAGTATTTTAATGCTGAAGGGCTTTTTAGAACATTTTCAAACTAAATCCCTTGCCTCGATTATTTCAATTGTTTGGGAAGAAATAGTCTGCAAAAAATGCCATTTTCTTTCAATCAATAAATTGTTGAAATATTGTGCACCCGAATGCTATAAATCAATTATTAATGTCATTTATAGTAGAAAAATCCTTGGACACTTTTTTCTAAAACGTATATTTTATTAGGGAGAAGGACTGAGGAACATTATAAGTATTATTTAGCACTAATAGCGTGTTCGTTTTAAACTCTCTTGAAACTTGTCGTGACGAAACATTTATTCACATGGAAATAATTATGCCACTATGGGAACGTGGCTATTGTCTGAAAAAACTTTTTGGTAATGATGGAAAATCTGGGTGAAGCTGATTTTAAATTAAGTGAGAATTTTATTTCCCACCCATTGACTCTTTAGAGGAATACGTTTACTTCCTTTCTGGGCGCGATTTCCAATTTTAGTGCCAAGTGCCCATTTAAACCTTGGTTCGTTTTAGCATAGGAAATATTATTTCAACGCCTTTTCAAAGATTTTTCCATTTCGTGTAATTATACTCTAGGTGAGCTGTATTCACGTTCGTAATTTTGTAAAAATGACTTCATCTTCATGAGCACTTACCCAGTACGAATCTACATCGGCTGCGAGTAGAGTAACAAAGTGATGTTCTCCCCGTTATCTTTTATCTAATGCCCAATTACAAAAGGGTAGCCTATTATGTTTCATGCAAAGAAATATCTTAACCAACCAAATCAAAAAATCATTTTATAGAAATTGACGGGTGGGACTTTATTTCGTTCGCCAGATGTGTTAGCGAACGTATACTTAAAAAGTGAGGGAAAAAGAATGAAAACAATGAGAATAATGGTTGCTGGGAATCGAAGGGAGGAATAAAGAAATAGGTTACTCAAAAATATTTCACACTTACCTAACAATTGTAATGACAATTATGTGAATATATTTCGATTTAACTTAATTATAGATTTTTCTTAAAATCATCTCTAAATGGGTGACAACAAATTTTTCATAAATTTATTTAACGACTTTTAAGCAAGATTGAGACTTCATATTCCCGTATTCCTCCTTATATATTTTAATAAAGACAATCACAAACATCCATACCCTAGGTGGAGGAAAACCTATCTATGCGAGACTTGGATCCGCGACCTCTGAATTGGCAGGCGAGGGTTTTACCCTGCCGCCACCGGAGCCGATTTCATATGGGAAATATTATTTCAAAGTAAAATCAAGTGTATAGATGAGAGATAAATAAGGATATTTTATATTGAAGGAATAGAAATGATATTGGTAGGTATATACCTGGTTGGAAGGAAGGAAGCCAATAATCATATGTTATTAGAAAATGATAAAAATTTTAAACAATAAAATAGGGTGATTTTCTTAAATCTCAAATGCTGGGCATGGAATATTATGCATTTGTATCACTTGCATTTATTTAACAAGGATAAAGATAAAGAAACTTAAAGTGTGCGCGCCTTCTCATAAAATGAGAAAACACAATATGGTTTTCTTAATTTTAAAATTTCGTAAAAAATATTTGCCCAGAGTGAATTAATTTGACACTAAATTTATTATATGCGTACACCATTAGTACATCCACTCATGAAAACAAGGTTTAAGATCGTTCCGTTTGACTATGAAAGAATTGACCACAGTTACGTACCAACCCGAAGGTTGGTCTCATTTGATGGTGAGGGTAAAACTCGCCTAGTACTAAGACCGATGGGTGTGGAATTCCCAAATCTGCCAGTTCCTGTTTTGTACCTCTCATGATTTCCCAGAAAGATCTGGTACCCGAAAAATTACTTTGGTGAACTTTGGTCACTTTCAATCTTTGGTGAAGCTGAGGATGCTAAGAAGCGTCACCAGAAATCGAACCTTAGTCCTCTGACTATAGTCCAGCACTCTACCCAGTGGACTACCGCGTATCCCTTCACGTAACGCTTCCGATTTTTTGTTATGTAACGTTTGATTTATTTATTTATTATTTAACAAAAGCACCATGATATTGTCTGTTGTAGGAAGAAGTCGAAAATGGGCGGGAGAAGCTAGTGCTAGTGGAATATTTAGTGTATTTTAGAGTATAAAAGCTATCATGATCATTGACATATCTGTCCAATCACGCTTATCTTATTGCTCAACCAAGCAATAAGTTATTTTATAAATAAATGAAAGGAATTCGTTAGAAGAAGAGGAAAAATGAAAAGCGTTTTGTAATTGTATATTTCAATTAGTCACAAAATGGAGGTTCATTTGGAAGATGAAAGGGAAGAGCTTATCTGGTACTAAGTCCTTTTGATGTTAATCAGACATTAGGCATAGGGGCAGAACCATTATAATACATAATATAATGAATATACAATATAATGAATAAGAATTTAAATAAGTCTGACGATGAAATTTGAGAAATATCAGCCAGGTTATGGAGAATAAACTCTTTCATTTTGAGGCCTCGATAATTGAATGGTTTTTTTTTAACTTGACAGTGCGGATATTTTGGCGGTTATAAATGGATAGGTATATAAAATAAAGTTACACAGTCATTGGCGTCCATGTGATTGGAGCCCCGAGGGCCTTGAGGCGGCAGAAGAAAATGAGAAAGAGGAGAATCGACGGGGAATAGATCTAGATTTTGGAGGGAGGGTGGAGGGTTAGAATAAAATAGTAGGGGAATGGTGGAGGATTTCGGGCGAAGGAAAAGAGAGGAGGGACAAGGAGTGGGGTGACGTCCGTTTAATTCCCTCGAGGGTCTCCCATTCCCACTGCCATTTAGCCCCTGCCTTCGCCTCGCGACACCGCCCATTTAGTAAAACTCCCGCACGGGGTGATTTCGCCTCTTACCTTTGGCCCACCTCTCCTCCCCGGTTTCCCAACACCCACACTCGCTCACTCCGCCTGGTGTTCTCACGTGACATACCTTATCTCTAGCGTCGTCCCCCCGAGCACTCATTCGTTTCTCCCGGACGGTTTCGCTTGTCCCCCCCCACCGACTTCCCCTGACCCTGCCCCCTGGGTCTCTCGTGCTCACCCCTCAAGACCTCTCCCAGGCCTCTCCGTAACGACTACTTGAAGGACGCTTTTTGCCGTGCACATATGTCCCTCGGCATCCCAATCTCTTCCCTCTCTTCCTACTCCCCCTCCTCTCTCTCTCTCCCTCCCCATCTCGAGGACGACTCCCTCCTCACTTTTTTTTAACCCTTCCCATCCCTCCCACCGTCCTTCCCCCACGGAAACCCTTCGTTATCCCTTCCTCGTCGTCGTCCCCTCATCCCAGGTCACAGGACCCCTTCAGAACTCCTTATTTACGGCGCTGCTGCTGTTTCGCAAATTGATTCCGACCGCGCAAAACAGTGTGCACTATGTAGGGTGGGCGAGGTGAGAGGATAGGTGGAGCAGAGACAACAGGGTGTGTGAGAGAAGGAGACCAGTCTGAGGAGGTTCCGATCCCCCAAGATATCCTCCCGGCTGGTGGACCAAAGTCCCACGCCCGCGCTCTCCATCCCCTTGACTCGTCGTCACTCCTTTCCGTGCCTCCCTACACGTAGTCCTCGCCTCGTCAATTAAGATACAGCCTGCTTCTTCCTGTTTATTTTTTTTGAGCCCGGGAAGGTTTGATTTCCATTTAACTTTCCCTGTTTTGGGAACGTGGCGATTGTCTGACTCCGCGAAATTTTCAGTGTCCTCTGACTGCACACTTAATTTCCTTTCGATGATCTGTTGTGTTACTGGAAATCTTTCTTAATACTTGAAAAACTTTTAAAAAAATATTTTTAGTTCGAATGCCATGTTAGTTTATTTAGTTTTAGTTAGTTTTTATAGTTTAGTTAGTTATGCCATCGATGTTTATGCATAGACGTTTTACGAAATTGTATTATATGTATTATCCATCTGGAAATTTCAGTACTTAAATAGTCGTCGAGATTACTTTTTTCATGTTTATGAAAATTAATTGCATGTTCGAAATAATTGTGGAGCATCTATAGAAAGTGATATTTAACGAGACGGCTACCAATGGTGTCCAGCCAAGTTAGTGACTAGAGAGTCATTGCACTGACGTCGTTTTACGTCGGAACACCTGCTCCTGCAAAACGACGACTCTGACGGACGGCTGACAGCAGTGAGTAAAATCACTCTCATCCTAAAAACGTGATGCCAGGAGTTTAATCCTAATTTACTATTAGCTTAACTAGTGATTTTGACTAACTAATAGCAACATTAATGTAAATTAAGAGATTTGGAAATTGTGTATTCTTCCAACTTGATAGAGTATATTATTATCTCCAGTGACTGTTAAATACCAATTACGTGGGATCCTAAATAAGGCCGAAATTCTACTCGCTTAAATTTCCCCTCTTAAAATACGCTTGAAATATCCCCTCGTGGAATTAAAAATAAAGAACGGAAATATAATGATAGTAATGCACGTGTAAAAATTTAATCTTCGTCGAAGGAGCTTGACAGGATGGCACCGTATAACTGAACTAAAAGGATCGAAACATTCAGATAAAATAATCCTGTGTTGTGGTTCATTGGATATGTTGATCAGAGTGATCATCTCCGTCGAACTCTTATAACTGACTGCTACTAAAATATTATATACGAGTATATCTCGTATTAATACTGGGAAACTTCGCTTTGCGTTGCCTATATTGGCAGCCAAGTAAAGTCCTACAGATTTGGCTCATTGTATAAAGAACACAATGTTTTTTGATACATAATATTCTTCATTGAAATCAATAGTGAAGTGTTGCTCAATCTGAGTTGGTGAAACCATCCAGCATTTGAAACATATCTTAGGTAGAATCCTTAAATCCAAATGGAAAGGTATTTTTACGTTTCCTCTTATGAATATATTTTCAAAAAAACACATTAATTCTTCTCCTCACTTTTTGGAAGTGTTAAAATGGCCATTAAAGTTCACAGATTCATAACTGAGACTGTTTCTTTGCTTTTCAAAGGAAAATACCGTAAAAACTCATTCGGGTTACACCGAGAAGTCTAAACGTATTTTAATAAACGAATGCATGTTGGAGCATTTGTTGCCTCGAGTTTAAGGTAAAATTTATATTTTTAGGTCTTTTGATCTAGGTATTTAATAAAGTATGATTATTTGATCCGTTTTGGAAAATTTACTATTTTAAATTCAATTACTCTAATGTGTATCGTCTTTCTAGTACCATCGTAGAGGAAAAGAATTCAGGATTATAGCTATCGTATAGCTTAGTAATTGATTCATAATTTATTTGAATGGATACCATATCTATAACGTCTAGTTATTTTGAGTAAGATGGCATCTTGAACTGGTGATTTTTTTACCCTCGGTCAGCACTTCCTTTGAGCGTCTTTCATTTGTCGAAAAAGCGTTTTGCTTCTTTCATTCCCTTTGATGCTTTTGCGTTTCCCTTTTACGAGCTTTTATGAGTCAAAGGAGCACCCTCCGCTGATCTTTTCTTTCTGAAGACGAGGCTCTCATTGAATTTTGAATGAGATGAATTCCGTATTGAAATCCTGTAGAGTAATTTTAATTATTTTTCCTCGATAAGATCGACTTCGATCGGACTGTACAGAGAAAAAATCTTCGTATTTTAAAGAGGAATTCATTTTTTACAATGATGTTTTCATTAAATCAAGTCATCTAAAATTGAAAAACACGTAAAACTACAGTAAATATTCTTCCGCTGGGTATTTTTCGTTATAATGGCTATTCTTTCGTAATTATGGTTTTTACTGAACTTAATCGTTGCACATATATTACACATCTTAGTAAAAGTAATTTTATGATCTATTAAATGGTAGAACAGTGTATCTATAGGTATAACTTTAAAGGGTTTATTGCTGTAATACGAGTATTTGTAATAAAAACTGAGCATCTCCCAAAATATAGGCATTTGATGAGAAAGCTGACCCCAATGGACGCCTCTTAATCGACGCATTTAAATCAGAAAGTTCCTTAATAATATTTTAAAGTTTTGTCTGGAGTAAACACCTCGATCAAAGGTAATAAGGAAAAAATTCACTATTGGGAAGTATGATTAAACTAAAAATTAAAAATTGTTTCGCGATAGTTTCTCTAAAGAAAAAACCAAAACGCCTTCAATGCAGAAAAAAATTATGTGTGTATAATAAATATATATATATATATATATATATATATACATATATATATATATATATATATACACACACACACAGTCAGTACACCCACATGTAAATCTCAGACACGTTACTGTTCAAACCACACTTTTCATGTTTAAAGAATGAGGACTTATGATTGTTATCTATATAAGAATGTTGATAAATGATTGCTGTCGTTGTTGAATATGAATCGGAGGCGTGAATTTCCCTTTAAAACAATTAACTTTGGAAATATAAGGTGCAAACTTTGCAAAGTTAGGTTGCTCTTATTTTAAAGTTTCAAACTTTGTTGGTTTCAGGAAATTAGGGGCTTAATATTCTTGGCCTAGCATGCATTTGGTTTTGCACTCCTTAAATTTGCGCATGACTCATAACCGAAGGAAGAAGTAAGAACTTTCCCGTAGACCTCTACTTCCCCACTGCACGGGGCATGCGTCGCACGCGGGACACCGCAGTTAACCGGCTTCATTTCTTGTGCTTCGCGGTAGAATACTGCTTGCTTGTATGAAGCAACAGACTTAATAAATGGATATAAAGTATACGTTTAAAGCGTATGCATATTATCTTCAAGTAACACCCGCTCTACTCTGTCCTCGAGTATTATGCACACTTTCATCCTGCATACTCCGTTATTTTAGAGTTCTTGCTGTAGCCTACAGGTAGTAGGCGAGTATGTCGAGTGTAAACCCCTTTGAAAGAAAAAATAGTTGGATCGTTAGGAAAATATTGCTTTTATGCTCGAAAAATAATTAAGTGTACCGATGTTATTATTTTCCTATATTGCTTTAGTGCGTAGTACAGGGTGCGTTCCAAAAGTAATGCTTGCATTTTTTAAAAGTAATTTACTGAACAAATGTGCATAAACACTTAAAATTCTTCAAAATTCTGCCCTTGGCCCTCTAAACATTTTTTCCAGCGATTCTGCCACTGGTAGCAGGTACTAGAAGGCGTCTTAGGGGATCTCTTGCAGTCTTCGTCATGGCTGATTGGATCTCTTCTATGGACAAAAGACGATGCATGATATGAGTAATATATTTAGGATTTCCGTTTTTCAGCGGTGCTGTACTCATTGACGTTGAACGTGTTACCCATTAATAATCGTGCACTTAATTTGTAGAAAGCAATCTATTAATTTTCCGGGAAATGGAAAATAATCATCTGGCACACGAAAAACTGGCCTTTGGGTTTATTCTTACATACAGTGGGTCTGTCAAGCTCTTCATTGACTGAGTAGCATGACATAACAACCTTTAGTTAGAGGTAAGGACAGCCATCGCGTCATTGGCGAGAGATGTAAGCCCGTTGTTGTAATCGTTTTTCAAGTCTCTTAGCTCAGAAAAGGGTCTTGGTGACTATGTGGTGAATGACCTTAATAATGCGTTCACATTATTAAAAACCTATTTGGTAGTTTTAATATCCAATTATTTCTTAAAAACTTAGATACTTAGCCATGGAGAACTTATTTAAGGATCATTCATTCTAATTCAATAATTGTCATTTTCATCGTCGTTAACGATTCTTCACTATTTATATTCCACCAACAGCCACAAAAGGTATTTGTGACCATTACATGACCCTTCAATTAGTTCTTCATTCACCTAAGCACACGGCTTCTTATCTTGTGGGATGGCGTAATATAATGGCTCTGACTATATAATTTTCCCAATATTATTAAAATAATATACCATAACGGGTTATTGATCCGAGGATTGTTTTGTATGTCATTCTCTTCATTCCTTCATTCCTCCTGACAGCGACATTTTCCATTGCCTGCCTCTCTCGTTTCTTCTTTGGCCTTTTTCTGAAATTCTTTTCTTCCTTTTTTCATTCAATTATGACCATCAGCAACGTATCGCAATTCAAAGTGTGTCTAATGTGTTTTCCCACTTCTTGTAAGTTTCCTCCATTAGATTTTCTCTTCATTTGCCCTAAATAGTAATCATATACATTCATCCCCTTTCCTTCTGATGCATTTACGATAAGAGACATATTTACTTGTTAACACTCATAAATAGCACTTCATCGCTTAAATACGAAAATTTACAGAGATTTGGACTTGAAATGTTGTTCTAGGTTGAAAAATTGCGAAATCTTAGCTTGTGAATTTCGTGAGGTTCGCTTTTAACTATTACCTCATAAATGGATATTATTTGATATATTTATTTTTATATATTACATATATATATATAAACAAATGAGGAACTACTAGGGATGGTGGGTGAGGAGATGGGTTTGTTGGGTGATATCCTATGAAGGCAGGAAAAATGGATGAAGGCATATTGAGCCGCAGTGGGATGTTGAAGAAGGTAATAGAGGGGAGAATGTTAAGAAAACGAGGAAAGGGCAGGAACAGGATAGGGATGTTGGACGGGATGAAGGGAGGAAAGAAGTACACAGAGATGAAGGTATGCCTGATATAGAGTAGGTTGCTGGATTATGTTTTGTTTGGAGTTATAAAATATATATTTGATAGTTGTGTTCATCCAAAAGCCTTACCTACCTTAACCGGTAGATTACATACATACAGGTAAAATATATACTAATATACACACACATATATGTATTTATATATATATATACACTCACACACATATGTATATATATATATATGCAATATAACATTTGGACGGCACAATATAACACAGAATAAAATAGAAACACGTATACAATGTGTGTCCTTTTACGTTTTCATTATTATATTTTACGTTCTATGATGTCGTCCTAATGTTATATATATAAACATATAAATCGCATGTATATATATGTGTGTGTAAATGTAAAGTATATATATATATATATGTATATATATATACTTTACATTTGCACATTTATTTCACAAATATATTATTTACAGACTGTGCGTGTAAAATTCAGGATATTGGCAATGTGAATCCTAAAATGAATAGACTATTGATGAATCATTGTAATGGTCATATTTTTTTCTTCCATTATTTTAAAGTGCTGTTACATTTTATGCATTTCATGTTGTTTCCAAATTTTTCATTTATTATATTGAAATAAATGGGAAAGTTTAAATTCATCTCAACTGCTAGTCTCCTAAAAATTTATTCCCTAATCAATAAAGAAGAGTCAGAAACGAAAATGCAAAGACGATTCCTTTTTCTTGAAAAAGAAAACGAGTTGAAATGTTGCTTATACCTAATGATTTTTAATCTTGTCTTTTATAAGCAGACATGCCAACTCTCCCTATTTAAGCGGGAGACTCCCGATTTTTCCTTCTTACGTTCTTGATGAACTGTTCAAATTGTGTACTTAGCTTAACATGTTAATAAAGTGTGACATTCATTAAAAATTGGCAAAGTGTCATAAAGGGATTAAGGTGCCATGCAAATATTGTGGTAATTAAAAGTGATTACTTCGTGATACACTTCTAAAAATCTCCCGATTTTTCATTTTTGAAAGTTGGCATGTCCTCCCGATTTTTCATTTTTGAAAGTTGGCATGTCTGTATAAGAAACGAACTTACCTAGCAATTAATTGCATAATTTACCAGTTGAATCTCTGTCCATAAAACTCTGCTATATTTCTTAATTGCCGTTTCAACCAGGACATAAATTGTTGTAACTAAAGTGGGTAAACCCAATAGTGTTGCAAGATGCAATAATTAAAATTGAATCAGTTTTATTTAATGAGAAAATGCTACATAACGATAAATCAATGTCAATGATTTATTTGTCAAAACCTGATATTTTTACTAATATTTTCCCGGATAATGACAAGGATTAGGTACTCGCTATGACTGAAGAGTATTTAGGAAGACACTGGAGACGACTGTTCTTACGGAAAAATTCAAGCTTTTCCAAAATTCATTTCCAGGTTCAATTCACGTTGCTTTTGAACCATTGCGAATGCCGCATGTTTTCAGTGGCCAAAAAGAATATTGCAATTACTTTGTTGTTCTCTTTACTCAAACTAGATTTTTCTCCACGGATGTCCTACCATCCATTCTTGTTCAGAAGACATAGAAACCAGTTTACACTCGCCAGGCCTCTCTCTAAAACAGGAAAAACTGGGGACAAAACCTCGTCGATGGTAGTCTCGGTGGAAATCTCAGGCTCTCAGATGATTGCAACGATAAGCCACCCTTTCTACGGCCACGGGTTGAAATCGATCCCCTCCTTGATTTTTTATTCAACGGCGGATCTCATTTTCTGCCCCACTCCCGTCCGCCACCGTGCTTTTGAGTTTTCAATCCGATTGTTAACCCTTTGTATTGTTTTGTTAGCGCCGCGAGGCGAAAGCGCCCATTCAAAGCATCATCCCGTGCCGTGATCGATCGAAGTAATAAATGTGCACACGGGAGCGAAAAAAATGCCGTGTACCCATTGCGGTGGTCCCCGCGGAAGAGTGTGGAAGCGAGAACGCGCGGTCAAAGAGACGATCCCACAGAGTTGCCGCGCGGAGGGCCTCATGTCACGGGAGGCGGAGTAATTATCGCAAAACGTTCGCACGTTACGTCGCACAATTCCCAGCCGGCGAAGGCCTTCCGATCGCAACGTGAGTCGCAAAGCTCCCGAGTGCGGCAGGGCCCTCTTCCCTGCGACCCGACGCAGACGGATGGGAGAGAGTGGGCCGCAGAATCACACGAAACAACCGGAAGAGCCGGCCGGATTCCTCAAAGGTCGCCGTGGTTACGTCACGAGGCGAAAAATGCGGAGATACATTTTTTCGGAGATGTAGGCATTGGTAAGGGTGAGGATTTTTTTTAGCGGGACAGTGGTTTTGCTGGGGGTGGGTTGTGGGGCTGGGAAGGAAGTGGGGAGGATGACGAGGGTTGGTCGGAATGTAGGGGATGGGGATGAAAGAGGCGGGCGGGACAGAAAGCTCACTCCCGTCCGTCCATTTTGTGCGATTTTCGGTTTCCATTTCCCACTCCACTCCATGTTTAATGAGCCAGCTTCCCTCTCTCAGGAGGCTCGCCGAGCAGAGAGAGAGAGGCCCCGGAGAGAGAGAGAGTGCGTGTGCCGAGGACGGGAGGGAAAGGGGGATGCAGGGAAAGGACACAGGAAGAAAGGGAGGGAGGGGAGAATGGGGCAGCGGGAGAGAGAGAGAGAGAGGGAGAGAACTCTAAATTTCATTTATTCAAGCGGGTCATGGGTTTACCCCCGAGGGGGAGAGGAGAAGGGCGGCCTACGATAGGTGGGTGGGAAGGGGTGGGTTCAGAGGGGAGGCATATTCAGGGCCGAGCGAGCATCGGATCAAGGAACGACGAGGGGACGATCAAAAAAGGCAAGATAGGAAGAGAGAGAGAGGGGAGCAAAGGAGATGGCGAGCGGGAGAGGAGTCACATCCGTAAAAGGGAGAGGAAAGCTTGGCCATAGAGATCTAAATAAAAACAAACGGATTGGGTCGCTTTGGAGTTGGGGTGGGGTGGAATAGAGAAATGGGAGCTAGTTCGTTGAGGATGTTGGGGATGAGGGAAGTTGGGCAAGGAGTGGCATATACACCAGGGAGATGTGGGGTTGCACGGTCCCCACGATAGGATTGTCGCGAGGCTCCCCAATAATGCGTGAATGCATGAATTCCGTCTGCGTTTGAATGCGTGAAAATCACGCGACTAAAAGCCGGGATTCAGGTTACGGGGCAAGTGAGAGAGTGTTGGAGGATTTAAGAGAAAAAGAGGCTCAGCAAAGGTGCGTGTGGTGTAGCGTGTGTGAGAAAATTTGGTGATTTGAGATCAAGGAGCAAAGTATAGTTATGACTCGAAAATCTTCCTCCCTCACGTAATAAAGACAGCGAAAATTTCCACATTCTTATAATACGAGGGTCATCCGGAAAGTAGTACCCGTTCGTGAAATAAAGACACAAAAGTAAATATTAACAAACATAAAAAAATTTATTTGAAAGAGGATACTTTAAACTACTTCTCAACATAATCTCCAAGCAAATTAAGGCATTTGTCATAACGTGTGACAAGTTTCTGTATTCCTGCTGCATAGTCCTTCGCCGCCAGCTCATTGAGATACAGGGTCACTCCTTCTTTAAGTTCTTCATCGCTGTCAAATCTTTTTCCTGCCAAAAAGTCTTTAAGCTTTGTAAAGAGATGAAAATCTGAAGGGGCCAAGTCCGGGCTATACGGTGGATGGTCGAAAGTTTCCCATTTGAATTGCTGCAAAAGTTTTTGTGTTATCCCAGCTGCATGAGGCCTGGCATTGTCATGAACGAGAATGACACCAGTAGACAATAGACCTCGCCGCCGATTTTGTATTGCCCGCCGTAATTTCTTTAATGTTTCACAATACGCATTGGCATTAATAGTGTCTCCACGGGCCATAAAATCAATAAGCAATACACCTCGTCGATCCCAGAAAATGGTTGCCATGAGTTTCCTGGTGGACAGAACTGTCTTGAATTTTTTTGGTTTGTTTGGTGAATGAGCATGATGCCACTCCATTGACTGTCGTTTACTCTCAGGTGATGCATGACAAACCCATGTTTCGTCACCAGTAATTATGCGAGTCAAGAAAGAGTCTCCTTCATCAGAATAACGTCCCAAAAACGTCAGTGCTGCAGCCATACGCTTGGTTTTGTGCTCATCTGTAAGCATGCGAGGGACCCATCTTGCACAAATTTTTGCATAATGCAGATGGTGTTTAACAATTTCATGAACAATTGTTCGAGAAACATTGGGAAAATGCTCACAGATGTCATCAATTGTGACGCGCCGATCGTTCCTCACGAATTCGTCAACTGAGCTCACCAGTTGGTCTGTAATGACAGACGGTCTCCCCGAACGCTCATCGTCGTGTGTGTTCCCCCTCCCCATGTTGAAGTTGCGACACCACCGCCGAACAGACGACTCGTCCATTACATTGTCTCCATACACCTCCTTTAATTGGCGATGAATATCACATGGGCGAACGTTTCTTGCATTGAGGAATTTAATCACTGCCCTCACTTCACAACTGGCGGCGTTCTCAATTTTTTTAAACATTGTAAACAATCACAGAAACAACACAGGCAATGCTAGCGTCACGCAACTTGGCTCAGAGAAGGCAGACAAGCCACTGAAGCTATCTGACCTCGTCCAGCGGCTACTCGCGTCGTCAGCACTTCATGCGGCACGAACGGGTACTACTTTCCGGATGACCCTCGTATAAGTTGTTTCATTTTCTCTCAAGTGATCTGTAGATACATGATGCATGATCGCGTGATGAGTATAGCGATGCCAAAAAATATTCTTCATTGTTCAACAGAAGGTTTCGTTGGAATTAAAATTCATACTGTGAAGTTCTCTGCATATTTTGTTTTTCCTGGTTACCGGAGGAAAATATAAGTCAGATATTGACGTAGTGGAGAAATAATCACATTGAAAATGAAGAACATTTCATTATTTCGTGCATGTTAGTATTGGTATAGCTTTCAATGCAATACATCTGTATTAATTAGCTATAAATTTGAGAATTAGCTTGCCGCAACTCTCCAAACTATCCTATTATCCGACAGTCTCTCCATGTGGCTACAGTTAATTGCACTGACTTCTTACATTAACTGATTCTCTTAATTCAACGTGTCTGTTTTGGAATTTATTTTTAATTTAAACGTCTAATTGTTGGCCATTAAGCCCTTTGGTTAAATTATCGTTATATCTCTGTAGTACTACAGTCTTATCGGTGTCAGTAAAGAGAAATATCGATGAAAGGATAGGTGGAGTTATTTAATTAAAATAATTAAGGGCAGTGGTGGAAATTTAAGAAACTTCTGCCTCTTACTTATCATTTTCTCAAAGTCGTAGAAGAGTGAACTTCATGCATGAACAAAATTTCAATGCAGCGGATTTCTTGTCGAATGTTACAATACGCGAACTGGAAGTTCAACTTACGACCACCTTTGACTCAATACTGGAGTGAAATCGGTCAAATTTACACTCGTATACGTCACACATAAAGGTAAAAATATAAGCCAGCATTTGACTTTTTACAGTAAATTATGCGAATAAAAATTTAAGATAACTCTATCTGCTAATCTACCTACTCTATCTATGTCTGACTAACTACAAGGTCAAAAATTTTATAAACACGGTACGGTGACACTGTTTTGATAGTATTTTACTTTACATGTCAGGTAAAGTTATTAAATAATCTTAGATGTCGAATCAACTTAAAATTTACCACTGTAAGTAAGTGCTGAAGAGTTTTTCGACGGTTTATTATCTAGTTATCAACTTGTCTAATGTTACCAACTATATCTGCTATTTTTATTTAGCAGTTGGTAACATGGATATCTCTCAGAAATACCGCGTTTACCATGTTTAATAAAACCGAAGCTGCTAAGACAAACTGCTTAGCTTCTGATTAGTAGAAATAAAGTAAGGGAATAATATAAATAGTGTAACTCAAGATTGGATAACACAGTCTTAATAGCTGTTAAATAAAGTAATCAATTACGATCCATACAAATATAAAGAATTGAAAAGCGTTAAAAAGTGGTATGTAAATGTAATTACGTATTATCTCAAATCCTTGGAAGGTTAAAACAAGGCTTTCAAGGGCTGTACCGAACTAAACGATTAATTCTGCAACGATTGCGTATGTTGCTTTAACAAACTATTTTCATTTATGTTTCAGTAGAAGCTGCTAACTTTCACTAACCAGGAAAATGTGCGTTATCTTGGGTCTGATTTATCCCTCTGTGAGATAGCACTCCCATGAAAACTAATGGATTCGACGTCATTTTAACTCCAGCTTTTCGTCCTACGAACGTATATATAAATTGCACTTTGGCCTTATGCCATGTGTTTTCATGTTCACGTAATATTCACAAAAGCGGTTGCTGCGGAAGAGACTCCAATTGATCCCATCCAACTGGCGGATATTGCTGTGGACTTAGTGGTTACGATCGGATCACCTGATTTCCCCGGGATTATATTTTTAGTGCGGATAAACTCGAACGATTAGTCATGTGCTCTATCTGGTATTTCAGGAGATGTTTGCTAGTCTCGTGTATTTATTGGGAAATCGGAAAGAAGTGAGTATTTGAGAAAATTCGTTTTACCATAGGTGCAAATTAGTATAAAAAATAAATTTTAACAGATTAAAGTCCTTCTTTATTCATCTTTTGAATTTCTTTGTCTTAAGTATTTAACTTTCTGAATAACCTCAAGTTGTTTTTATTATCATTCCTGAATTACGTACTTGGATATCATATTTTCAATTATATTTTTGCACATTAAAAATGTTACTAACTGGCTCGTAATTTTTAAATATATTTTTATTTAATTTATAGCTGTTTTTAATTTTTTGTTTAATGATTGAATTTGGTTGAATTCGATCGAATTATTAAGTTGAAATTAAAGTAAACAAATATCCGTTTGGACCCAAAGTTTTCGCCGATATTTTCCGGTCTTAAATTGTGGCAGTCAGAGAATCGCACTCTGTGTGGCAACATTTTAAGCCCTGGCGTAGAGAGCTGCAGGTTTCCGTGCTGATGACTTTGCATATTTTATGATATCTAGCGGATATGGTCCAAGAATATATGGATCTCACCTGGCGGTAGATACAAACATATTGGAATTCATGCCGATTGTTTTCACACGTTGCGCACATTTGTTATGCTAGCTCGAAAAGCTTACACCTGAAGCACAGAGCATTTAATACTCCCAAAGGGTCTTTCATTCTACAATGGTTTGTTAAATGCATAATTAAATTTTTTCAGAGTGAATCGCAGAGTCTGAATTTGTATTTGGACGATTGAATATTTAATATACGGTCTTTAACTTTAATGGAGTACTTTAAGGGCGGTTACCTTCCTGACGCTGTAGAGGTAATAGGATATTTGGTCGGTTTTCTAACGGCAATTGTGTGAATATTTTACTCTTTTCTAAATTCGTTTTGAAACATGTAGTAGTGCTATAAATTCCAATGAAACCGGCAAAAACTAATGTTAAAATAATACCTAATAAAACAACAGTCAGTAATATATTCCGCAGATTCATTAATGAAATAGAATATATTTTATTTTTATTTAATTATTATGTACACTTTTCTTTTATTCAGATCAGTGTTGTGTACTAAAATTATATCAAAATGGGACAACACCTCGTAGTACTGTTAAAGATAAATTTACTGCGAAAGTTTGAGAAATTTTTCTAACTTAATCTCAAATTTCAGTTCCTATTCTCGTATTTTTATTCATCAATAACAGAAAAATATTTTAGACATGAATACGAGGCTACTCCCGGAATTACACTGACATGGAAGTTTTTACTTAGCAGACCATTGGCTAAAGATTTTAATATAGATGTTTGAAATCATGGAAACCCATAATATAGAGAGAGCTTGAGGGTTCTAAGAAAATTGAAAAATCAACTCAAGTCCTTCGAGCATCGGAGGCAACTACATATCGCTTTGGTCTTTAAACCTAAAGGAAATCTAAGAAGACAATGACAGGAAAAATATAATCGACCTATCCGATTACTCTTTTCTCCTGCTTAACCCACCGAACGGACTTTTCCGAAGGAATGCACGTCACGGGCCATGAGGCAGATCGCGACTTAGATCCCCAGACTTTCGGAGTGGACGAATCGATTACTCCTGGACCCATGTTTGGGCAGTTCGAGGTCACAGAGGATGTGGGAAAGAGGGAACAAGAACGTGGGTAAGGGTAGAAGGGTGCAGGAGAAAAGGGGTGAGATGTGCGCCTGTGTTAGGGGTTAGGAGTTTGCTTCGGGCCTATCAAAAGGGTGGTAGGACTCTCTCTCCCTTCTTCCTCTCTCCCTCTTTACAGGCACTCACTCCCTCCTGGAAGCCAAACTCTTCGCCGAATCTCGAAAACTTTTCCTCCCTCTGTCCTAGTAGATGCCTCGAACAAACTTCCAACGGCAGTTTGCGAGATAGTCTAGCACCTCCACACTTCGTTACTTTCCTCAGCGTCCCTTGCCCACCTCGCTCTCACATAAATCCCTTCCTCTCCTCCCTCTCAGCCTCTCTCCTCGCCAAATCTCCTCTCCACCCACCATCCGACTTTCTCAAAGCACGCCCGTGCGTGGAGTCGCTCCCTTAATACCCCCTCCCCGCCAGATTTCCACGTGGCGCGCATCTCTCTTCGCTCGAGGAACACCATCTCATCAGAACGGACCTTCGCTCACCCATTTCTCCACGCCCCCTGCTAATTTTATTTCCCCCCTCTCCTCCTTTTTTTCTTTACCTTTCCAGGGTAGTCTTTCACTTCTTTCGCGCTCCTAACCTCTTTCCACTCTTTAAACTCCCCTCTCCCTCCCCCCTTTCCGTCATCCGCCTCATGGAGACCCGCCCGACCGCAATTTATCTAAGCCTCCGGGCGGATATCCCCGGCGGCAAATCTTCCGGACTGGATAATCTGTCGCCCGCTGCAATGGGTGGATTGGGTGGGGCAAAAAGTCCTCATGGGTGCGGGGACACGCTTGCGGGCATAGGGTGCGGTCGAGAGGTTCGGGTTTCCCAAGGGGTGGGCGTCCCGATTGGCTTTTGCTGGCCCCATCCTGTATAACGCAATTAGGAATGAACTGAGGGGCTAATTATTGCTCTTATTGTGTTTATGATTCTTATAGTACTTTCTTTCGGATTCGTTTGATCGCTTTAATATTATTGTCGATTATCTGGGATGATATTGGAGGATATAAAAAAATGTATAGACCTCAAAAGGGCCTTAGGCTATCTTTAAAAAAATAATAATGCTCATTTACTCTGTGTATTTCGCTGAAGTGATCTTAATTTAAAATATTTGACCATTTAAAATATAAATTACTCTGTTTTTTCAACTCCAAGCTTTTAACTGTGCGAATTCACCGATTTAAAGAAGAGCTTACAATGCAGACTGTTAATAAAATGCGTATCAATTACATATTTATATTATGACTTCGGGTATATTTTTTAATGGCGATATGACTGAATTTAGGAACTCTAGAAGCGTTTAAAGTTAATGACAGGAAAATGACAATCGTGAAGCGTTTTAAAGGGATTGAAGGATATGGACTAGTCACCGTAGACCTTGCTAAATATGTCCCTGTGCGGAAGGTTACAAAGATATATTCTTTCATCATATCCTGTCAAATATTCTTGTTTTGTGCCTAGAAATATAGAAAAGATCTAGGCTTCAACTTTCGGGCTGTTTTATTTGCTAAATAACTTTTGGTTTCGTCTTAAAAAATGTTATTGAGGCCAATTAACTGAGTATAAGAGTTTAATTTATTGCTAGCTTTTTAATTTATAGATTTCAGCGCACTTACATCTGTTAACCATGTAATTAGAAATTTTTGTCCATTATAAATAGTAATTTATGCCAGAAATAGTAATTTCGGAAATTTTCAGACTTTGTGCTCATAGAAAATAATTCTAAACACTGAGCCCCATTGGTTGGATGGATTTACAAACGCCTTTATTTTATCACTGTGTTATTTACATCATAGAGACTTTGTGTAGGTTGTTATCCTTGAAACTCTTGGAAATTTTAATCCTACTTATCAAATACGTTATTGCTAAATAACAAATGCGTTATTGATGAATTTTTGTCCGTTTCTTTTTTCTCTGCCATAATTTACGTAAAATAGACAATAAACTTTCACACGAAAGTATTGATTTTCAAGGGAACAAAGGAGATATTCTTCTTTTCCTTTCGTACGCGCTATATGGACTCGTAAAAAGGTCCTCAGTAAATTAAAATTTTTGCAAAGTTAAAAGTTGGAGACATGTAGGATTGATTCATGTTATAATGATTATTCCATATCCACATAATACAGTTACAGTTATGGAAAATCGGGCACATGGCTTAGGTTTTTTATTTGATTATTTGTTTGGCTAAATGGTTTTATTAGTCACCAAGCGTTAGGTTATAATATAGTTCACAATCGCTCCTGTTATAAAATTTAAATTTATGGAATCTCATCTGCTTTCTCTTAGCATTTAACCATTTACAAAACCATAAAGTGGATATACTTCATTCTACTTCTGGGGATTTAATAGATTCACTCTCTTAACAGTAGCAATTTTGCTCACCGTGAGGAATATTGATCATTTACTATCTTGGATTAACATTTCTTAATTTGAGCCTAAATCTGCGGTCGGAATTCTTGTATATCGCCTTATGTTGGATAACTAGTAAAAATGAATGTATAGAAGATGTCGATAACTCAAGAAAGTAGCCCGTTCTTTAAATGAATGCCGCATCCACAGGTGTTTCAAAGTAGAAGATTAAGAACACTTTCCGCAAAAAGATACGCTTACCTATATTTTTTCTTTATGGCGAAGATATCTTGGAAACGATTCCTTTGCACTAGTCCGCCTAACTTTTGAATTCGGCTAATATAGTGAGGGCTTATTGATCATTTTTCATCATTCAGAGCTCTGTCCTCTTAAAACTGCGATGATTACGTAGGCTTATGGCTGGTTATGCTATTCACTTCCACACTCTGTACCCGCACTCCACTCTTCCCACTCCACCTCCTTCCTTCCTTACTTTCCATGTGTTTCGTCTCTTCCATCTCTTTTCCACACCGCATTCTTCGCTCCATGTGTGTGTGTGGCTATTTCCCAAACAAACTCTTGCGGACCCCTCCCTTTATCTTAAAACTTCTCTCTGCGTCTTTACAGTTAAGACGCGACTGCTTACGGTCAATGTCTCCCATTTTCCCTCGAAAACTTGTGCGCTATTTGTTAGATTTCCACACAGGCCCTCCTGATAATTTTTAAGACTCCAAGACGACTTAAAATACGTAGAGCATTCTACTTAACACTTGCCATATTCACAGTGTTTTAATTATGGTAAAAATAACATATTTCGTAGTAGCATTACTAGGTTCAAGAAAAAAACCCTTTAAAAGGCAGCTACTATGATGATGGTCTTAAATGCTTCTTGCAGGTGCAGAAAATTCATATTATTATTTCACAAAGAGATTAAACAATCGCATTCATGGCGTATTTTAATTGTTCACAATTGGGGAATGCATATTATCTGAATTGTTTAATGCTGTGACTCATTCCATAGTATGGTGTAATAAGATGCAAGTCGAAAACTCCTATAATTTTACTTTGCATACGCAAATTTGGTGCGGGTATTTTTTCTTTCCAGATATTATCGCAGCGGCCTCAAAATAGGAGTTGTACAATAAATGTAATGCACTTACGTGATTTAAAGTTTTCAGAGGTCAAACTCACCAATATGAAGTAGGCTAAAATCAACATTTTACGCTTGCTTTGAGGCTGGATCAATATGCCAATGCTGTTACAATATTTTGCCACCTACTCATGCCAATTACTGTCATAAAAATCTCTTTTTTATGCCTTCCTCCATAAAAAATATAGATATTACGCATCCTTCATGGAACCTCCAATTATTTTCCTCGATGGCGCATTGATTTCTATTTTACAACGTATTTATTTTAGGCTTTTGCTTGCGGTAGATTTCAATTTCATACACTAGATACCGTTTTTAAAAGGTAGTTTCCAATTACTTATTTTAATGGCCTAATCAATAGTTCATAACAACCGGCTTTTGTCTTTCTCTTCATCAATGCACTGTGCTTTCTTCAAAAGATCTTCCAGAAATTCAGTCTCCTCAAATGTTCACTCTCTCTTTCCCTTCCGCCACGGACGAGCACTTGACTTTCGCAGTCTCTAAGAGAGTAGGTTCGCACTCTTTGCTCTTTTTGAGAATTTATGGATCGGTGTTGACTCTTTAAAAAGAGCAAACTTTGTATTTTATCTTACAGAATTTTTTTTTGCATTTTATCTTCCGGATTTTATCTTCCTATAATTTTCATATTTTATTACCCACAGTAGTCACTGCTGTACTTCTTCTCTATTGCTCGGCTTTTACTCCCTCCTTCCCCAACCTTATTCTTTCCCTTTCTATTCCTCCTCCCATCTTTCCATCTATCACCTCCCCTAACCCTAACGTTTGGTGGCCCCCTCCCTCCCTCCATCGCCCCCAAAACTCCCTTCCGCCCTCCCTCCCTCCCACTCCCTTTTACCTTTTTCTTCTCTCGAGACCTTTGGAGTCGGCGTCGGATTTATTTAGAGGTCCGCGAGTGAAATTAGCATTTTTATTTTTCATTGTGGTCATTTCCCACCCCAGTGCGCGCCCTTCCGGCTCCTCCTCTTCCCTTCCTCTTCCTCTCTCCCCCGCCCTTCCTTTTGTTCGCACCTTGCATTTCGCCCCGAGGCCTTTGCCTGACTTCCCATCTCTCTCTCTCTTCATGCCTCCCTCCTTCTCCCAGACAGTCTTCCCCCACCCCTCTTCCCTTTCCTCATACCGCCGCCCCTTTCACACTTCACGGCCATTCTTCATCCTTCCTGACCCCTCCCCTTTGCCCCATCGTCCTCCTCCCCCAACCGTTGCTCTCCACCTCTAGTCTATTCCCTTCTTCCCGCGTATTATTCTGCCGCCCGTCCTTTTCCTTCCTCATCGTCCGGAATTATTTCAAACCCTACCCACCCTCACTGGCCCCCTCTCCCACCGCTCCTTTCCTAAAACCCAGGCGCCCCCCTGTCGGGGTCTCCTTCATTTCTCGTGAAGCCACCAACAGAGTGAGTACGAGGAAGAGAGGTAGTGTGAGGGAGAGGGAGAGTCGAGGGTGGATGGAGGAGGAGGAGCCTTTTCCTCCGTACACCAATTTTCGTTTCATTTCCTTTCTCATTAATTTACAACTTGCTTTTTTCCTGCGGGAATCCGTTACCGGGGCCGAACGGTATCCTTAAAGTTTTGGGGTCTTTTTTTACTTCAATATTTGCTTTCATTTATCGGAGCAAAGAGTGCGTAAATTATCCGATCGCTGCCAAAACGCTCACTCTAAATTATCACCTTATTCTGTTTCTGCCATCTTTTTCACGTTCATTGGAATATTTTTGAATGAATTTCATAGCGAAAGTTCAAATTTTCGGTGTCACTTTTCGTGCGCAATGCAAGTAAGTGTACTCGCTTTCCTGGGGGTAAAATGAATATTTGTATAAACAGCGTAAAACGTATATTACCTCCCTTTTCGAGTTTAGATTTTCTTGTATAACGTTGATTAGATTTGGCTGGTACTCCTCCGTACTTCCAAGAAACTGATTTGTCCAAGTGCTCTCTTTGTTCTAATTAAACTGGAGTTAATTTCTGAATTAGTTGTACCTTAGTCTAAACAGTTTGTTTGACGTCTAGTTATTCTCCTAATATGTTAAAATATATTAATTTTATTGTTCAATTAATATATTTTTTATTATAATTTGACAATTTATAACATTTCATTAGTTCTACTCTCCAAACGAAGTCCCCATAGCCGTGTCGATTGCTTTTCGAGCTCGTAAAAAAACTTGAGGATATTGGAAGTCATTTTAAAAAGTTCTGCACCATACTTGTATGGTATTTGTATTTCCACAATAAAACTTTGGACAGTAATGGTGAAATATAAGCTATGATTCTCCGGGCCGAGAGAACTCAAATGAGACACGCTGCCCTTTCCACGAAACTAGCCGAAGCATTTTTACTCATGCCCTTCGTAAAATGGGTATCCTCGAATTCACCGGATCGAAGGTTATCTCCGAAACGAAACTTCTTTCGATAATGAAGTGCTTTGAATGCTATAGCCCGCATATCGATTCGAAACCCATTTCTTGTTACATTTTGAAGTTCCCCAAACGTTTTCCCACGGCCGTTTACGCTGGTGTTTGATCATTTTCGTTCAAAAAGGGCGGCGAAGCAACCACGTCCTTGTTCTTCCCTGTGGCATCGATTCCTCTTTCCCCATTCCCTTGCACCACCCTCGATCCCCTCACCGAGTAAATACTTGCAGCAACTCCTCAAAACTTCCCTCCTCAGGTATTCTCCTTATCAACTTTTCCCCACTTTCCCACCCCGGCTTCCCTTCACTTCTCACCCCCACCCCGCGCTTCCGCCGAGCTACTGTTTCCCTCCCCCCCCTCAACAATCCTCTCCGCACCTCACCTACGCTCATAAACTTCTCATCACATTCCTTCTTTCCCTCCCTTTCTACTCCCCCTCACCAATCCTTCTCAACGTCTTTACCTTCTTCGGAAGAGCATCCCGCTCCTTCGGCCCTCTCCCCCCTCCCTCAAGCCGTAGTTTTCTCATCTACTCTCCTTCCCCTCACACCATTTCCATTGCCTTTGGATACTACTCCCTCTCCCACACCTCTTCCGTTTCTCTCCCTCTTGCATCACTTATTCCTCCTCCTCCGGTCCTCGCTAATCCCTTCCTCTCTCCTCCCGCTCCTTCAACAGCAATCCCTCCCACTCTTATGTATCCCCCGCGCTCCTCCATCCACCCGCCACTCGACCTCCACCTCCACGGCATGCTTCCCCTGCCCGAGCTCCTTAGCCTTTTTCATTCGTCCGTTCCGCGCCACTTTCTTTCCATTCGCTATCCGAAAGCTCCTCTCTCGACTTGTGCGGCTTCTTTCCCGGTGTTCACCAACCCCACCTCTCTCTCGACTCGAGGACCAGTTCGTTTTTCCCTCTGTTTACTTCTCCCTCTTTCGTCTCTATCCTCCATCTCCCATTCCCTTCCTATTTTTCGCCTATGCTCCTTGCACTTCTTGCTTATGCGCGTGCAATTTTGCAACGGCTTCGAAGAGGACCTACCATTCGAGGTATCTCTTTTGCCAGTATGGTTACAATGTGGGTGGGTTGGGAAACTGACTATGCAACCCTCACCTTTTGAAGTATTAAGGGGCTACGGATCAATTGAGGAATTGGTGGCACACATTCGTTATTAAATTCCAGCTAAAATTTTGAGTGGCAGCCGTTATTGGATGAGCGCTTCTATACCTCTGAAACACATTTATCTCTCAGGAGGAATGTTTTATACTCCCAACGTCTTTCGAATTGGTTGATGTTTTGTGTGTTTATTCTGATTTTTTTGGTAATTTTGGGTATATTGGATCCATTGTGCCCTGTAAAACGGTCCGAATAGTCGTTTCCATGTAGCTGACCCGAATTAGGGAGATAACTAAATTTTTAATGGTCATTTTTTTCTCAATGATACAATATTTTGTCATTCTGCTCCAACAGAGGTTACCATTGAATTAGTAAAAGTGCTACTTTTCCTTTGATGAAATCGATGTGAGTATTGAAAGAATATGCTCGGTAGATCGGGACACGAAAAACTAATTTATAATTTCAGTACAGTGCGAAACGTGCTAACGTTTGGCAGTCACTGAGCACGGAAGCCTTCCAAAGACTACAAATGAAACTAAACCTTTCAAAAAGATACATGACATTTGTGTTAACCTTCAGAAGAATATAAGTAAATTAGAAAGAATCATGGTTCAATTAGACAGATATCCATATTTATTTTTGTATACTAACCAATTCATAGCATCAAAAGTGTAATTAATACGATTATTATTTAATTTTAAAATGTTTTTTATGTGTTTTATAGTTTAATATTATGACCAGAGTCGCACGGATGAATGCAATAATAGTTTTATTTCTATTCCATTCCTTGTGAAATGTATGCTTTTTTGAAAATTAATGCATATTTTAGTAAGACGCATTTTAAAGAGTAATTTATCCGTATGCACTTGTTGGCGATTCATTATTCCTTGATTAAGGAAAGCATTATAAATCAAAGTAGCGTTCCTCTGATTACGATTATCCAACGTTTACGTATTTTTGCGTTCAATTTTGGTGGAGTCCTCTTTTGAGCAATACTGAAGGAATTATCATTGTGGTAAATTTTATATTTGCTACATCGATAGGGAAATCAATCGCCAACTGTCCTTTCAACTTCAGCTAATTGGTTCCGCTAGTAGGATTCATACTAAATTATATTTTTCCTATTTTAGATATCTTTTACTCATTCCTTTTGCTCGAGATGTTAGTGGGTGATCGTGAATGGGAAATGTAAAGAATGAGAGGGTACTTTCATTTCCTTCACTTGCAGCACTATTCTCTCTCGCTTAACGCCATCTTCTTCCTCCGCCCGTGAGAGCATGGTGAGCAAAACGTACTGTTCCACTTTCCAGACGTGCACGCGTTATTCGAAAATCACCCTCCCGCTCCTTTTCCTTGAACTTTCCCCTTTTATTTTGCTATGCCGCTCTCATACCTTTTTTTCCTCCTTTCCCCCTTTTTCTCAGCAGTTTGCGGCCCCACGCATCTTCTCCATCCTTGGAAACCCACCAAAAGCCCCCTCTCATCCCACACCCGCGCGCAACTCGACCTACACACGTACAACTAACCAACCTCTCCGGCACACCTCCATCCCCCGAAAAACTCCCACAGCAGCCTCTTCTAAAAGTCTCCTCGCCGCCACTCTTCGAGATAGTCTCCTTCTACCCCTCCCTCCAGTGTTGCAAACCTAGGAGAAAGAACTTTCCCAATTTTACCAAATTACCGCAATTTCCTCAAAAACTCCCAAGTGCCATGGGAATTCGGCGAAAGAAATACGGCCGTCGCTAATAATAATCTATTAATTCTGCATCGTGTTCCTAATTCTTGAACAGGAATGCGTATCCGTGAAATTTGCGGTCGCCTTGCGAATTTTTGAAAGTAGAAAATAGGGGTTTCAAGACCCGAGGCGGAAGAATATTAACGAAATTTATACTCCAGTCCGATATAGGACAGCTATTGAAATTATTCCGCGGACCAGTTCCAATTCATGGAATTCCAGTTGCTGATTATGTCACAATATACTTCAATGCCTAAAATATACTTTCGGTTATTTTCTGGTCAACCGACTTGAAAATGAGACTAATTAGCATTTGACAATATTAAACGTGTCTTTTTTATAAAATGTGGTGAGAATGACACGTCCCCCGGATATTCTTGGGAACCGGTGACAAAGAGTACTTAACCAGTTGAGAATTCGATTTTACGACGGACGCATAGCTAAAATTAACTAATGTACATCTTAATAAATATTCCATTTCAAAAAGTTCCGGTCCTCCTGATAAGCAAGTTTAGTGAAAAAAAACGAAAATTAGGAGACATCCCGTATCAAATTCCCATTTCCGTGGGATATTTTCCAAATACACAAATATTAAAAGTTGGGAGTTGAAAATTCTCGGAATTTGGAAATTTATCCCTAGGGTTGTCAACACTGCCCTTCCTCGAAGGGTGCTCCCAACCCCGGCCATTCCACCACCCTGCCTACTCCACTCGTCCTCTGCCGTCCTTCCCCCCTCCCCTTCGCCCCATCCCTGCTGTCTGCTCCGCATCAAAACTCCATTCCTCCCCACGCTAAACCTCCTTTCCCGAATCCCAACACAACCCTCCCTCCCCCACCCTCTTGCTCCTCCCCCGTCCCCTCATTCCTCCCACATTTTCAGCCCTGCCCCCGAACTCCCATCCTGCACATCCCCCCCCCCCTTCCCTTCCCATCCGATGTATATGGATGCGGCGAGGACAGTCCTATGCATAGTAAATAAAGCCCTCTCTCTCCCTCCCTCCCTCATCTCCCCATAACCCTATCTTCCTCCCTTCCTTCACCCGTCCTACCCACTTCCATGCTCCCCCTGCCATCCCTTTCCAAAAAAGAAGCCACGTCACGATAATATTCCCCGCCGACCGTCACTACCACAGCCACCACCCCGTCCTTTCCTCCGCCACCATCCCCCCCATCCCCGTCGCATATTCCCTCCCCTTCTTTTCCCTCACCCTTCCTTATTCTCCTCTCGTCGTGGCGGCGGCCTCCCTGTGTCCCCCTCCTACCTCTCGCACACACACACGCCCTAATTTCGCTTTTTGCCCGCCTCGCCCTCTATACCAATTCCCCTTTTATTATAACTCTGGTCCCCTAGCCTACCCATACCCTCCCCCAACCTTGCCGCATCCTCCCCCACATACGGACATCTTCTTTCCTTCTAATCCTTAGCAGCAGCCGAGCGCCGTCCTCCTACACTTTTTTCTTCCTTTTGTACCTCTCTATTTCTCTCCGCTTTCCCATTTTCTCCACATCCCATCGCCATTCCTTTCTCCTACTCTCACATATTTTCCTCCTTCCCTCTTTCCCTTTTCTTGTTCTCAACTTCACTACGTAATAATGTCTTTGTTCGCTATTTCCCCAGACCCCTTCCTCGAGTATTTCTCTCACATTCGTGTTTTTTACACTCTTATTTCTTTGCGCAATCATTTTGTTAACTTTTCATTCTTCTGTATTATTTCACTTATGGTTTGATAACCTCTGCTCAGCACCTAGTTCTCGTGTTTCCATGACTCCCTACTTTTCATTTTTAAGCATTTTCCCCTTCGTACCTCCCTCATCCCTTTTCATTTCCACTGCCTCTCACTAAGCGGCCTGCACAAATGTGATGATGCAAATTTAGGACGCATTAACTCTGACGTAATGGGAGAGGAAGGAAATGCCGAGCCTGATGGGAAATTATGCGAGCTTATCAAGTTCATCCAAGTAGAATTTCTCGCGTTTCTTATCCGTCCTCTCATGGGATAGAACGCAATAATTTCATCCTACGCTATTGATTGACATTTTGGTGTAATTAGGAGTATTGCCCGTTTCTAAAGATCATGAACGTTCTCCTTTTGGCCAAATATAGCGGTTGATTTTTTTCATTTGTAATGTTATTCTCTTATACCCATGTGTATTAACTTCAGGAAAGAATTTTAATTTTTGCCATATAAAAAGGAACTAATGATGACTCGGAAGAAAGTTTCCAAAGTTTGAATTCTTTTAATAAGGCAGCAAATATTTTCCTTACTGGACGTTGAAAAAGTCACATCGAAATCATTGGAATGTTAAATATTCGTCGTTGAAAATTACAGTGTGGTGAATGTGGCTATTTTTTCCAATTCACAGCAATGTTTCCAAAGTATAATTTTTTGCTTAGAATGTTTATAATACACCCCCGTTAATTGAAACCGTCGTAGATATCGAGAAAATGAACTATAGTGCAGGTTGTTTTGTTAGTGACGAGATAGGGTGACTTAAATGGTCGGGAAGAAGAATGGAAATCGGTGAGGGAAATATGAGAATTTTAGTGTGCCATCCTTTTCGAGCCATCCCGCGGTCAGAGATGAAGGATAATGTGAATAATGAGGATAATGTGAAACCTATGTGATGTTAGAAATTAAAAGTGTTGTTGTCGTATTTCACCATACTTTACTTTTTATAAAAACAATATGAGTTAGGTTTTAATCTATGAGGTTTATAAAACCCGACATTTACATCAAAAACTTACATATGCGTGTAGCATGAATTGATTATTAACTGTAGCCATTTTACTCACAATTGGTAAAACGCAAGAGTCCTGTAGTCAGTGGGTACTCTGCCGGGTTAATTTCACGATTGATTCTCAAAATTTGTTGGATGATTTTGCTGTTTTTTATAGTAAATATCATACCCAGTAGTGCTACATAATTATAGATGGTGTTTCAACATAATTTTGCACGTGCTGAAACGATTATTTTGGATATGGGGTTGATGGATTCAATTATTGCTATCAGAAACAGCCGTTGAAAGTTTTTCAAAAATTGCTCGCAATTAATCCACTTGTCATTCGAAGAGAGGACCAGATATCAGGTCTTCATTTCTGTAGTATGAACTAGTCAGCATTATTAACTGAAATTTGTTTAGTTAGCAGTATGACTGGAACTAAAATTTTCTCGCAATCAATTAGAATTGATTCTACTCACTTCGGCTGCCATTTTAATATGAATGTGCGTTATTTGCTCCATATTCCACCTTGAATGTTACATCGGTATTGCTTTAAACTCGTGCTGGCTTATCTCGGCATATTCTGACGCATTTTAATGCGCTTCCACTTTCAAAAAATTACCTTTCCTTTGACTAAGAGTAGTTGTAAGTAGACCAGACTGAAGTCTCTACCGTTTTACTCTCCGGAGTCTGCGTTTCCGCTATTTTTTATTGGAATACATGAATAGATATTTATCCTATTAACGTCAATAAGTGATATTAATCCCGTCGACAAAATTATTATTTAAAATTCTTTTTTATATTTAAACCTCTCATCAGATACAACTTAGTCTAAATGTTGGGTTTCATAGTTAGGACTCCTAAGAATAAGGGTCCTAAATATATATAAAAACACAGTAATCAACCCGAAGGTCGGTTTAGTAGGTGATGGTAGAGCTCACCCGTGTACCAAGCCCAACGGCGTGTGACTATTCACACATCAGGGTAGGGGGGCCAGTTCCTTTCCCTGTGCCGGTTATGGTTTCCCAGGAAGATCTGGTACCCGAAAAATCAACTAGCTTGGGTGGAGCTGCAGGTGCCCAAAGTGCCTCGCCCAGGAATCGAACCCGGGACCCTCCGGTCAGTAGTCCAACGCTCTACCCGGTAGACCACCGCGACCCGCCTAAATATATATATATATTTATTTATTTATATTTTTATATATAAATATATATAATATCACACTGTATTAGAGATCTCAATGAAAATGCAGACGGCATTGCACTGGTCCTGAAAATACTCTGAAAACTATTAGGAAAATCGTTTGGTTGTTTCCTTGAAATCATAAAAATTTGCAAGTAACATTCATGTAGTATTTTAATCTAGTAAAAATATATATTCATAATTAATTTATAAAATTTTGGTTGCTAATTATTTCATTCTTGAGTAGTCTGTAGATCATCAATGACTTTATGATAGGTCGAATTACTTAGTTTTCTGGGTGAGTTGGCCTTTGCCCGTCAGGAGGGAACATTGATCGTTAGCGGGACGAAAAATAAAATCCTCCTCACATTTATTTCACAAATCGCGTCGATCATTCGTTTTTCCCCCGAACAATACGTCGTCATAGTCGTCAGCTAAATTACGCCGCTGCGCCCCGCACTTCGATTGGAAGTGGGCATTTGGGCAGAGTGGTAAAGTGAGTCGAGAGGGGACTTTGAAGGACGGGGAAGGGGATTTTGGGGGAGAGGGGTGGGACGGAGGGAAGGAGTAAGCGGTCGGTCGAATGGAATGGCAGAGTGGGGGTTGGGGTGGGAAAATGGTTGCCAAAAGTATCGAGTGGAGTCCGATGATACATTCCTCTCATCGACATCATAGCCATCAATCACTCTTCTCCCTCGGTCATTCCACCGCCACCTCTTTTCCCACCTTCCCGATACCCACCCTTCGCATCCCCTCAACACCTACCCCCTCCTTCTCTCCCTTCCAAACCTCACGTGTAGAATACTTATACGGCCACAGCTAGACTCGCCACCTTCCCAGGCTCTCCTGCGAGAACCAGATACCATTCCTTACTAATTTACGATTTTACTTTATATACTGGGTACCAAATGGGAATTTTAAAGAGTGGTTTACCACTGAGGCAGCGCTAAATAGCTTGTTTATTGAAGTAACTGTTTTTCGAAAAACCGACAGACTTTTAAACAAAATGTCACTCGTCATAAAATTGTATCAGTAGCATAAAATGATAAAGACAGCAGCATGGCGATAAACAACTTAAGTCCTGGAGAAATAACTTGCGTTTTTACTTTCTCCTAGTCTCCTGTATTTTCTCGTAAATAATCTAAATTATTTCTTTCTGGAGTTTATTCCGCCAAAGAAAGCCACAGTCTAACTACTGAGAACAATTTTACTGCTGAATAAAGACTCGACAGAAAAAACTGAAGAGACTACTGTTCAAATTTCCAAGTGATTACATTTTTGATATTTTATGGCAATTGTTTTTTTTTGTCAGGCTGTACGAGGCTTGTACGCCAAACTTTTTTATTCTCATCACGAATCTTCTTTCCGTTTGACTTCATAATAAGGATTTTTTAAATGGGCATTCCTCTTCTTGTTTAATTATCATTAGGAAATCATGTTTCCAGGTTTTTTTCGTTTCCAGAATTATGGCTTAGAACTCTTACACTTATCAATTCATTATTTACCTCACAGACATTCTATCCGCTCACAATTCTCTTTTTGTTTTACCAGCATATTGCCTTGCATCTATACAAAACCACTCAGTGTGGAATTTTTCAATTCTGGTGATTTCAATAATGAACATAATATATTAACAGAATAATCGTGAGGCTCGCCGGGGCGGGTGCATTATGGTTTTACCATTCTTCAAACGGCGTCTTTATTCAAAGTTCAATGATCGGTTTGCCTGGTCTGCCTACATCCATATATTTATAGCTATTTACGTATGAACTAAAAGGACTCTACCTTAAAAGGCTCCCTGAAAAGCTTGGCAAAATGTACAGTTTCAAAATAATATACGCGGGTGTCATCGTAATGGCAAAGCTATCAACCATAAAATATATAATATTTTTAGTTGACACTGTTTAGTGTTTTGCTACAGCGTATGTTGAAGAGAATGCCATCTTACTTTCTTGAATATCTTGAATTTAGGACCCCAGTTGGGCAGAATCCAATCCTTTTCTCCTTCGACTTTGTCGGCGGCTCTTTCACGCACTTTGTTTGGTTTATTTATATGGGTTCAGACACATCATCATATTCACTCTACTCTGCTAATTTTGGTCTGCATAAATCTCTAAGAAAATGGTTTGCGTGTCCGAAATGAAAGTATCAATTCCATTAAAGTGGAAAAGAAACTATCACGTTAATATCTAGACGGCTGATTTTCCCTTAGGGAAATCTACAAGTACAACCATGAATTAAAAATATGCCACCTCGGTTCATCGCCCAATCATTCTCCTTGCAAAGAGCTATGAAAAGTGGTTACCGAGCTTAGGAAGCCGAATTTCCTCATAGAATCACAAACATGCTTCGGAGTAATTATTCATTCAATTATTTCTTCAGTTTCTTTACTTTGAATTCTAAATTTAATTTTCATTTCCCCTCTTGTACAGTGGGTCATTCCTTTGCCTTTTCAGTTGCCAACCAGTGGTCATTCGGCTCTTTAAATTCCATGACACGGGTTTTTCTTTCTCTTTTTAATTTTATCTTGCTCTCGCCATAATAGTTTAAGTTAAAATGGTAGTACGTATGGGCTGTAATTGGTATTTTAACGCTCGCTAACTCATATGGTACAGTAAACTGAACCACAGAAAGTTCATTACATTTCAATACGATCTCCATTCTCGAGGAGGTATTCCACCCCGTGAATTCGGGCCAGCCGTTGACATCAAGAATTGCGTTGCGTATTCTATTAACCTAGCTACCCACTTATTAGTTTTCGCTTGCTTAGAGTTTGAGCTTCATTTATGTTTTAGATTCCCAAACTTCCAGTATTTATTAGGGAAATACGAATTACCATATATATTTTATGGCAAATCGATGAAAATATTTAAGCCATTTTCCGATCGCTCCTGTTTCTTCACAGTCTAATTTACCATTTATTTCATGCAGCTTTGTATAGAGATAGAGATTCCATTCGTATCATTTTTTAAGTCTGGAAATGTAATTTATAAAATGAAGATGTACATATTAAAACGAAATCTATATTCCCGTTTATGAAAGAAATAAATCAGGTTCGTGTTAATTTAACTAAATATTAAACTTCACCTTTAATTTATATTTTCATGTTTCCTTAAAGTCACGCTGCTATAATAATGATTTAAATTTATAATATTACATATATGTTGGCAGAGAAAATACTAGTTAAAGTACTCTAACTGAGATTAAGTGTTGGCCTCTTATAACCAGGGTATAAAACAACTATTGGAGAATTATCGAGTCAAATTTAAAATGCAATTTCACACTATAAATATTGCGTATTTCTTCTCTATAATTATTCCGCAGACAATTAACTTCTCCACTAGTTTACAAATGGAAAATCGTATCTCTCCATATCGGTGCGTAGAGTCACACTGAGTTTCGTTTTGAAACCTAAACTTTTTAGCTTTTATCGATTAAATTCTTCCATTATCTTGTTCCCTGCATATAATTTGTTTCGCATAGGTTCTGGGTATTTCTTTCCAGTTCGCTTTCTCCACTCTCTGTTTTTAATCATTTCTCCCTAAGTTCAATAAGTTTCGGCAATTATTCTCGCTATAGGCCAATTTCAAGCCCAAGGCGTCAATTTAGTCATTCACGCGTTATTTGATCACAATCCTTCTCGAGAACAAGTGTTATTTACAAGGGGCTGGGAAAATCGTCCTCCTCGCTCAGATCCCTCCAAGCTCTCTGGTCTCGGATTTTATATATCTGGATTCGCAAAAAGGCCGGGATATTGCTCACCCATTCTCCCGCGTCCCTCCCTTTTTTTCTCTCCCCCTCCTCGGTTTTCCGTTAAACCTCACTTTTCCCTCTCGCTCCCGATCTCTGCCCGCTCACCCATTCGCCTTCGCTGTGCAATTCCTCGTCCGACCCCTTCCTTCTACCCTCTCCAAATACCAGCATTGGGAGAAAAGCGCATTGTGAAGGCGAAGAAGGAACGCCCCCTCGTCCCGAAAACCCACTGTCAACTCGTTCCTGTTCCGGAATACCGCTCCCTCCTCCCGCTTCGCCCTCCCCCCCTCCACGCCCCGCAAATCTTCACCCCTCTCCTATCTCACTCCCCCACCATCCCCCATCCCTCTGCGTGCGTCCCCCTCTTCGCCATCCGCCCTCACGCCATTCCTCTATCCCCCAACACGGGGAAAGTGCAGAACGAACTTTATCCGTACCCTCCCCACCATTCACTGCCTCCCCCCCGATCCTCTTTCAACCGCCTTCACCCCTCCACACTCTTCCACCCCACCAGACGACCTAAACGCTTTTCCGAAGCGAGTTGCCGGCTTCACCAGCCTTGCTCTCCACGCACCCTCCGAAGTCCCTACACCACCAACTCCTCCTCGACCGCTTCCTCTCCCTCCCCAGCTCCCCTTCTCAGCCCCCCTTCAGTCTCCTCTTTCTCTCTCGTTATTGCTTTTTAGCTTCGACCGGTAGGGGGTGTGGGGGCATATGTGTGTGTGTGTTGTGTGTGTGCGCGCGCGCGGACTTGTGTGTGTGTTTTGGGGAGGGACCGCACCAACACGTCCGCGACGAAACAACGGCTGACCTTTCGCCTGTCGCCTTCCCTCCACTGCTGCCGCTTCTGCTTCTCCCACTTCCCCGTCCCATACCACGAAAAATTCCCTCCCGCCGCTCACGACCACCACCGCCGTCTCCCCCCCCCCCTCTGCAAGTACGCAAGACATCCCTTTTCCCCTTACCCCAGCCTCCCATTCCCTCTCAAATACCGCCCTTGCGCGCCTGCAGCTTATTGGAAACATCCTTTTCTCGCGTAACCTTAATTCCTCCCTCTCTTTCTCTTTTCGAGCCTTTCCTTTTCTCTCCATCTTTTGTCTTTTTTTCCGTCCACCCCTCGCCCTTACCCCACTTCTCCTCATCGGCGACGCCCAGGGCCACCCAAAATGAGGCTCGCAGTGGAACCGATAAAAAAAAAGAACGTAAGTGACCAAGTTGCTTCGAAGGACCCACCAGACCCTTCACGCCCTTCTCTACCTCTCCTTCCTCATGCTACCCCAGAACTCTCCGCAGGGAATAACGGGGCGCGAGGAGGGGGGGATGGGTGGAGTTACTTCCGCGCGCCCCCCACCAAACGGCCAATGGAAACTTCCCTCTGCCACGGAGAAGATACTGTCACTAATCTTGCAAAGAAGGTGGGAAGCGCGGTGAAGGTGCGTGAGCTTTGGGATGAGGTAAGGCGGTTGGGCTTAGGCTCTCAAAATCCCCTGCCTCCTCAACATAAGCTTTCTAAACATGTGCAAGAAGGCTTATGCGTGGCGTCTCACTATCTTTTCCCACTCCTGTAAATAAAAACAAGGAGACGGTCAATGAGGCCTGGGGAAAAATTGGGAGGAATTTTTCTGCGGTGAAAGAGATGATTGGATGAAGGATTTTATGGAAGGAAATAAAAAAAGTATGAAGGACCTTGGGATACGATTCTAAGTAATTCGCTTTTATATAACATCAAGTAAGATTGAAAATAGATTAAATAGTAATCATTGAAAATTAGTATACCTGACAAGAGTCAGTTATATTAAATGAACATTTCGTGACACAGGTAAAATATGACTTGACCGGACAGGATGATATAGAAACTTGAGGAGTCTTCTGATATTGATTAATTTCATTAAAGATTGGACATAATATATAACATTGTTTTTCTTATTGATATTAGAACATATTTAGTAATTCAGTCCATTTTCACGTTTTCATGGGAATGAAAAAACCGTTATTATGAAATAGATTGATGAATCATTAAGTGAATTAGTTTAAATTAGTAAAGTTAGTGAGTGTGATTGAGGAATAATTTAAACCTTCCGTTTAGTAAAAAGTGCGTGTGCCTAAATTCATACAATCTTTACATCCTACTATTTCTAAACTAGCCATTATTAATTAGAAAACGACTATTGTACCGTCTGTTTTTACTGATCAAACCCTGTTTATACTTCGAGTATAACATTTTAGTGCTGATATGGCTCGCACGGTTAAATTATAATTTAATAAACTCCTTAATAAACCTTTATTTTTTCATGGTAAAATATTTGTTCACTGAGATTTGCATTGATGTTCACTGGCAGGTATTTATTATGTTATGACATTCACCGAGTGGCCACTTCATTTTCAGCCTGTTAATATCAAGCTTTCTATTAATTAGACAATATAAAGCAAAATATGGAAAGAGGAAATATAGGAATTTTAGCAGTATGCTAGGTGAGATGAAAGGATAGAGGGGGTTACTGGAGTGATAGTTGTGGAGAGATATACAGTGGAGGGGATGAGAGCCAACGAGGAGTTGCCATAATATTGAATGAAAAGGTGGAAAGAAGCGTATTCAGCATAGAGAAAGCAGTGGATAGAATATTACTAGTAGAGATAAAAGCAAAACCGACGAGCTTGGTCAGGTAAACATGCCACCGAGCAATGATAAGGAGGAAGAAGTCGAAAGGATGTACGATCACTTAGAGGACATAATCGGGTGTGTTCCGGCAGGAAAATATTTGATTGTGATGGGAGATTGAAATGCGACGGTAGGCGAAGGAAGAGATAGTGATGAAGTGGGGGACTATGGTTTAGGTACAAAGGATGACCGCGGGGAGAAAGCAATTAGATTCAGTAGGAGTCAGGAGTCATCAACACTTGGTTTAGACACCAGAAAAGGCGTAGGTATGCATAGTAAATACCAGGTGATTCAGAAAGGTATCAGTTAGATTATATTATAGTTAGGTACTTATTTAGAAAGAGCGTGATCAATTCGCACAGTTTCCAGGGAGCAGGACGGGCCACAATTAAAGCTAAAGAAGCATCGTGGAAGACGCAGTGCGTGGATATGGAAAGTTTGCAGAGAAAAGGTGAAATTGGTGCGCCACACAAATAGCTTAAAACAATATCGTGAAGTAAGAAGGGAAGATATGTATTAACAATAAGAGAGAAGTCGAGTAATATAATAGTTGGAACAAAAAAGATCGAAGAGAACGGGAGGGAATATGTAGAGAAACTCTATGGTGAAGGACTTAGTTCAACAAGCTTAGACATAGAAAAAGAATATGATGTAGAGGAAGGTACGAGGCGTGTTCATAAAGTAAGGCCCGTTTGGTCACAGGAAAAAATATAGTCATATGAAACACATTTTATTGGCACTTTTAGTTAGCTACAAACATACTTCACTTATCTACATAATTGCCGTTCACTTCTAAGCATTTTTCGTACCGCTGTACCAGCTTCTTTAACCCCTCTGCATAGAAACTCGCCGCCTGAGAGTTGCACCAATTGACAACGCCATTCTTGAGTTCCTCTTCGGTTTCGAAACGTTGTCCACCGAACCACTGTTTCAAGTGTAAGAAGTGGAAGTAGTCGCTGGGTGTAAGGTCAGGACTGTACGGTGGGTGGTTTAAAGAGTTCCCAATGACCCAAAAACTCTCGTCCACTGGACATTCTTTGCTCTTTGTGGTGGTCGGTGAGCATTTTCGGTATCCACCTTGCACGCAATGTGTGGTATCCGAGGTTTTCCGTAACAATATTGTAGACAGTAGTGCGTCCAAGTTGAGGAAATTGTTCAGCCAGGCCATTAATTGTCAATCGACGATCACATCGCAGTTTTTGTTCCACTTGCGAAACAATTTCATCGGTCAGAATACTGGGCCTACCACTTCGCTCTTCGTCATGGACATTTGTTCGCCCATTTTTAAAATCTCAGCACAATTGCCTAACCTTTCCTTCACTCATAACTGTAGGTTTATAAACTAGGCATAATTCCCGATGAATTTCAGCAGCCGACAATCCTTTTGCATACAAGAATCGTATGACAGAATGCACTTCACAGCTGGCGGGATCAACGATTGTCGCGGACATTGTTGTTTGCATGCACGGACAAGCAAACGAATTCTGAAACAAAACAAATGCTGGTATAGCTTCTCAATAAATCAGTAAGAGGCGCTGCAGGAGCAAAACTGTGTTCTGAAGCGCCAATATTTAAATATAAGCAAACGGTACTTACTTTAAGAATAAGCTTCGTAGTTTAGGACAAGGCATACTCGACTGTGAGATAGAAAGCCCATTAAGCATGATAAAAACCAATAAGGCCGTGGGGGTAGACAACATGCCTGCGGATCTACTAAAATGTTTAGGGAAATGTGAGAGGAAGACTCAATTTGGACTGATTCGCAGTATCTACGAGGAAGGAACCTAGCCGGAAGATTTTGTGAGATCAGTGTTACAGGTAGTTCCTATTCCAAAAAAGGCAAAGGCTAGATCATGTGAGGACTACAGAACAATACGTTTGATTTCCCACGCAGCTGAAGTTGTTCTCAGGAACATCAAATAAAGAGATAGAGAGTATTTAGGGAATGATCAGTTTGGGTTTAGGAAGGGAGAGGCACGCGCGATGTCATTGCAGAAATGAGATCACTGATCGATAGGAATATAGAATCAGTCAGGACGTATTTGCCTGTTTCGTAGATTTCGAAAAGGTGTTTGATAGAGTGAATTGGGAAAAAACTAATGAGTATATTGCAGAAAATAGGAATAGATTGGCGGGACAGGAGACTAATTTGCAGCCTATACATGTCTCAGACTGCTCAAATGCGAGTGGAGAACAGAGAGTCCGGATGGGCAGTGTTAGGAAGAGGTTTAAGGCAGGGTTGCCCATTATCGCCGGTATTGTTCAACGAAAGTCGGCGGTGAAATCGTAAAATCGGTTAGGTTTGCTGATGACCAAGCTTTAAATTGTCAGTCTGCGAAGGGGTTGAAAGCATTGCTGAGTGAATTGGAAATTCAGTGCGATCGATATGGGGTGAGGATAAATATTAATAAAACAAAGGTTATGCGATTTTCCAGAAAGAAAAAGGCTAAGCTGAATATTAAAATAGGCGGGGAAAAAATAGAGCAGGTAGAAAAGTTTATATATCTCGGAAGTGTTTTGGACCAATACGGTCAAAGTGGTAGGGACGTAAGGAAAAGAATTGCGCTAGGCAAGGAGGCTTTCTCAAGGAGGAGGGAGTTGATGACGGGGACGTTGTGTAGGAATGTTGAGACAAGACTCGTAAAAACTCTGATATGGAGCGTAGCTATGTACGGCGCGGAAACGTGGTCGCTGAAGCAGGAGGATAGACGTAGATTGGAGGCTTTTGAAATGTGGGTATGGAGAAGAATGGAGAAGGTGAGATGGACCGAAAGGAAAACAAATGAGAAAGTGCTAGGAATGGTGGGCGAGGAGAGAGGTTTGTTGGGAGAAATCATAAGGAGGCAGGAAAAATGGATTTAGGGCGTACTGATCTGCAGTGACATGTTGAAGACTATTTTAGAGTTAGTATTTTAGTGTCAGGGAAACGGGGAAGGGGCAGGAACAGGATGGGGAAATCGGATGGGACGGGATGATGGGAGGCAGGAAGTATACAGAGATGAAGAAGGGTATGTTGTGGAATAGGATGTTGGTTGTGTTTTGTTAGGAGAAACAAAATATTTATTTGGTGAACACGTCCATCCAAAATCTACCGTAACCTGTAGATTACTTAATTAAAGTATTTATCTTATTACTTAAATTCCTAACAGAGTTTAAGTATTCAAAAGCATAACATATTGATACTTATATGGAAGTTTTAGCAGTTAGATTCGTATTGAATCAGTAAGGATCCCGATGTGAAAAATAATGTGGAGACTCTAAAGGGGACACGTGATGAGAAGACAATAATCAAAGGAAAGAAGGGAAAGATTCCGTTTCAATTTTTTTTCTAAACATATTAAGTTGAAGTCACTTAATTGAACTTTGATATTTATTTTCATGCGAGAACATTATTTACGAGTGGTACGTATTAGTGTTTATGAGAGGCGACCGACAGCTAAGGGTGGATGGGAAAGGAAGGGTGGAGATAAAATCGTCGTCGGCATTAGCCTACTCTTTATCGAAAGGCGCCAAGGGGTCCGCAGTTTAACTTCCCAACCGACGGACGCCGTACTCACTCCACATGCTCTCCACAAATCACCGCAAGTAGGGATCGGAATACCACTGACAAGTATTATTTGTCTCCAGCATTTGAACTCGGGCCCTCTCGGTGGGAAGCCTGTACGTTAGCCATCGCACCCTTCCGATCCCCTATTATTTATGGATGGCTGATTAAGCGCACGTATTTTTTTCATCTGCCCGTCTCATTGGTCTTTCATTCAGTTCTCTCAGTAGCCGATTCGGGGAATCGGGTTCGGATTATTTGGCTGATTCTTTTGCCTCATCGCAAAGAATTTCTGGCCATAGTTATTTTAATCGCCGTTTGAGTAACATTTGTCGCCATACACGAGGAACAGAATTAATAGTAATAATTGGCTAGATATTAATCCCTAATTCGTCATCCCTTGAAGTAATCGACGCTCTTCTGGCTATCGGGCACGCTTCATCTCGCACAAATTGCCAAACATCAGAATGATGCATTAGTACGTGTGCTTAATCAGAATTGTGTCCAATTATGTTTCCCGCTAACGCGTTATGATGGGTGCCAAAGAACTACCAATAAATCATGGGCATCTGCAAATCTCTGACTGCAGGAAAGCATGATCAAAGCTTTGTCACCCAACATTTAAATGTATTACGCGCCATTAAGCGAGTGGTTTGGAAAAATGCCAATTCTCTTCACTTTCAAGTGTTAATGATTGGTTATGAAAACTGTCGGAATTTACCAGTAACAGCAAAAATCATTTCTCTCATGATGGTGCGTTATTCTCTTTTGCAATGTTTATATTATTCTGCAAGCGTGGAAATATTAGTTGACATATTTGTAATAGATTGTTTTGATGATTCAAAATTGAATAGGATAAAATAAGGTTTAAACGTGTATCGTATTTCTATCTCAGCTCCTTCATTTGACAGATATGGTTCATATTTTAAGGATTTTTTCTATACTATTTACGTTGCAATAATAAAATGAAGTAAATTAAGAGAATACATTTTCTCAGGATGAAAACATTTATCATAAACTCATTAATCTAAATTCATTGGAATAACAATTGCAACTGACTAGTTCATTCATTGATTATTGTTTTATCCACTATCAGATTTACTGATAAATATTTTTAAAAGAGAGTCGTCATGAAATCATATCGTCTCGTGTAGGTTTTGTAGCCGACGTCAATTACATTATGATTCCTTTGCGTAATATTTTTCATCTTTTTGAGAGTCTCGTTCATTAAACTAACGTCTTCCAATAAAACGACAGCATGTGTTGACAAAACAGGGTGAGCTAATGCCGAGAGATAAACATCGTATATTTGCGATATAAAGCTGCAGTTACCATGCGATAGAAATTTATTGAGGTAAAAAGAAAGTACACTGATGAAAATATATTTAGAAATGTTAGATATTTAAGTTGAGGAAATCAGGAGAATTGATCGTTGTATTTCCAAGTAATAGTTCATGAACATTAATAGTGCTGATTTACTGTTTGCAGTTAAATTGAAAGTTAGTTAATTCTTCAGCTCTATTTTATTCGAATTTTATGAAGTGAAATGCGAGGATATGGTGAAAATTTCTCGGCCTGACAATGAAAGGTTGCGAATTCCAGTTAAAAAAGGATTTTATTTTTCTACATAATCTCCCTTGAGTTCAACACACCTGGTATAGCGTTTCTTCAACATCAGTATTCCTTCCCGGAAGTGAGAGTCTGGAAGGCTGTGAAAATATCCATCTATCCTCTCAACTTGTTCATTGGAAGGGAAGCGCTTCCCAGAAATAAGTTTCTTCAAGTTTGGGAACAGATGGAAGTATGAGCATGCTAAAGCAGGAGAATAGGGGTATTGCCGAGCAAATTGTACCCCAAATCCCCTAGTTTTCCAATCGCCAAGGCGCCTTAGTGAGCAGGTGACATCAGGTTGTCCTGGTGAAAGATGATTTTTTTCGTCTTCAAGCCTCTCCTCGTTCGCTCTTTCAATTTTAGAATCCAGCTGGTCAAGAAGGTTGGAGTAATATTCGCCTATAATTGTTCTGCCTTTTACAAGGTAAACAATCAACAGGATACCTTTCGCATCCCAAAAGACACTGGCCATGACCTTTCCGGCAGATGCGATCGACTTCATTTTCTTTGGCGCTGAACAACCGAATTCCACCCACTGCTTCGACTGCTGTTTCGTTTCTGGAGTGTAGTGGTGGACCCATTTCCCATCCATTGTGACAAATTGTCCTACAAAATCGGTCGATTACCTTTTGAATTATCAGTCCAAACATTGCTACGAAAATCGTTTGCGCATTTAATTTTGATCAACATTCAGAAAATGCGGCACCTACCTTGAGCAGAGCTTTCGCATCCCTAATTCTTTGTGCAAGATGTTTCGCACCCTTTCTTCTGATATCCCCACGGACTTAGCTATGTCACTCACCTTCACTCATCTCTCTAATTCAACACGATATCGGCCACCTTTTCGATGGTTTCCGGTGTGGTTGAGGTTTGTGGGTCATCTTCAAGGGATATGCGAACGTTAAAATTTAGTTGACCACTTTTTAACGGTTGATATTGAAGGAACAGAGCCCTCATACACTTTTGCCAACTTTGAAATAATTTTCTTAGGGCTTAATCCATCAAAAACGGAGAATTTAATGACAGCACGAATTTCAAGATTTTCCATTTTAACGAGAAAAACGAAATATGTGTACTGGAAAAATACGTGTACACAAACTACTTCTATATTTACATTGAGAGAATAAGTTTAACCTTGTCTTACGAACTAATGACTAGTGGATCCAGGCAGGAATCATAAATTTTCGCGCAGTGGAACGCCATCGCTGTGACAGGCCGAAAACTTTTCATCTTGCTCTTCTATAATTTCATGTTCAAGTTATCATTACAATTATTTTTTTTTGATCGGCAGAATCGATTTGAGCAAAGGATATGGCAATTAATTACCACAGGTCTTGAAATGAAAAACCACAGCGGAAAGGACAAAGGGTAGCAAAACATATGGAGGAAAACTAGTAGCTCGAAGCAAACGAATTCAACGGGAAATACGAGACAAGTGTCTCGTATGCCAAAGTGCCCTCTTTCGTTTGGATCGACACCATCTGTTTAGAATATTAAAAACAGACATGATGCAGTGTGGCTCGGGGAGTCTGGGAAAATTATAATGTCTTCAAGAAATCGAGATTAGAGAAAGGAATAGCTCCAAAGTTTAATGCCTATCGCATGCTTAAAAAAATTAACATAAATAATTAACAGAAGGATGGGAGAAAAGAATAAAGACAATCTGTCATATTATAACGAGGGAACTTGTACTCAGCCTACGGATACTAGTAGGTAAAAAAATAGCGACAGAAATACATAGTAGCATTTGTGAACTTAATAGCCTTTCATGACGTCGAGTGTGGCAGGATTTATAAATCGCGGCAAAAGGTTTAATGAATAAGTCTGAAAAATTGATACTCTATGGAATATAGCAGTTGCCATATTGCTAATGGAGAACAGGAGAAAATTAAAAGATACAATAGATTACGCACTTTTGGATTCGAGTTCAATAATGCAGAATAATCTACCCTGTATATTTCTTGAAGGCTAATTAGGCAGTAAACATTACGATATGAGGATGCATAATTTCAATTTAAATAAATATATCACATGGAAAATTATATAGAAATGAAAAGAAATGCGACTCTGGGACACAAGGGATTTTTTTAGAACATACTTGAAGGACACTTACTAAGAGAGGGAGCAATGCATAATTCTGCAGACGAAATGAAGATAGCTTAATGAAAGAGGACCAGGGCGTAAGGAAATACATTCAGATAAGGTAAAGTGAAGATTTGAAGCCAAAAAACTTCTCAATGAAAGAATTTTTGAATACATCCATCCGAGTGTCCAAGTAAATTCCATATGATGTCTTTATAGATTTAAGAGCATCAATTAACAATAAGATATTGTGTATTTCTGTGAATATCTGGGGAGATAAAAGTTCAATGGTTTCCTGGAGAAAGATGATAAGGCATGGAGTCTTCCTTGCTCTCTCAGTCATGGATCTGAGCTGCCAGATTTATTCGAGTCTTAAGTGTCACAAGGAAAGGAGCAGATCCCCATCCCTTATATAATATATGTGGATGCACGCGCCAGAGGGCTTAGCATGACCGGAATTCTACATTCACGTGTCAAATGCGTCAAGATGACGACCGTGATAATAGCATTAGTATTTTTTTCAAATTCATTCCAGCATCTATTGAATCTGACTCGTATGTGGAGAAGGAATTTGATGATCTCAAATTCACCTAGGGAAAGATGTGAGCCAAGGAGGGAATCAGACTGCCTGGAATGCTAATAATATGGGAAGTCACTCCGAGAATACGGGGACGGAGATGGCTAGAAGCCTGTGAGCTCCTCTGAGGTTGATTGGAGATCTTCGGACCGGGATTGCGGGAGAGCGCAAGGAAGGAGACTGGGGTGTTATGTGCACAAGCGCTGATCGAGCGGATGAACTAACTGAGCGGTCGGAGTAGGCCACTGGAATGGTAGGGGGAGGAGAGTGAACTGCTGTGTCCAAAGCGGACGGAGGTGTTCCATGGGATTGAGGCATTAGAATGGAACGGCGTCGAACAGTGTGGGTGGGGGTCAAGCGTGCGAGTGTTCGTGGGAAACGGCTTTGAGTCACCTCAGTGATGAAGTGCTGGGCAGGGCAAGAAAAATGCACCCTAACTCATCCCTTGCCACCAAGGGCAGCAAATCATTGAATAGAGGTTAAAACTCGAGAAGCGAGTGTGTCAATCTATTTCATGCGTAGACTGCACTGGAATTCTGAGAAAATGGAGATCAATGACGGAGCAGCTTCGTCGCTTTTGCCTCTCTCCTCTGGTCTGAGTCCACGGGTGTGTGGAGGAGTTAATGGAAGAGGGTCAAGCTTGGTCTATGACAATGTTTGGTGGGTCGTAACACAGGAGATAAGTGGTTTGAAGCCCGCGGCACTTGGAATGCTTGAGGTATTCCAAGCGCCAAACGCCTTCTCCAAATATTCTTACCATAAATTACTCACATTGATCCTGCCAATCAAACGAGTTGATTGTCAGTATTTTGTCCACGAATTTTTAAGTGCTCTTTTTAATTTTCTGTGGATAGTAAGTGATCATGATAACTTCTCATTGTTCGGTTTTCATATGTATCTTTTGAAACTTTTAAACCTCAGTTGTGCAACATGTAAGTTGTTCACCGGGGGTTTTAATTAGAGGAAGTTAAATCAATAAATTTCACCTCACTATCAGTTTTACGATAGGTACTGTATGTATTTGTCGTAATAGCCGTTGGGTGACAAAGAGTAGCAAAATTGATAGAAATCGGTGATAGAAAGTGCGAAAATCATTTTAAAACATTTTTTGCAAAAAATCAAATCGTGTTCAACATCTGTAGAAAAACAGTTGCTAATCTTCACTAATCAGGACTCTAAATTAATTGCATGAAACAGTACACGTGAGCAGTCACTTTCCTCGAAACAAATGAGGATATCGCGAATGTAGGCAAATTGTTAATTAACGTAGACAACCAAATTGTGTGCTCTCGTGAGTGCAAGAAGCCCACGTCCCATCGAGAGCACGATGTAGTAATTTTCAACCCGTTACGGTCTCCGATGAAAGAATTTGCCGCCACTACGTTTGACATGCGAAATGCGATGAGCGATGCCGAATCGACGGACCGCAGTAAACGAACGAAAATGACGCCGCTCGTTCAACTCGAGAAAGACGGATTGGATGGAATGCGTCAAAGCGGATGTATACAGGAGTCCAACCTCCCCGGCACCCTCTCTCCACCCCATCCACCCATCAAAAGCATCCCTTCCCCCTCTCTCTAACGCGTAACTCCACGGCTGCGTCCCCTTCAAACACTGACGGCGGCAGCCTCACTCAACATTTTGCCTGTGTCTGATCGACAGCACGAATAAAATGGTCATGTGATTTCGGGAGATAGGGATGAAGGGTGAGAGAGCGGTGAATGAGCGTGAGTGGAAGAAGGGACAGGATCATATCACTGTAAACAACACGATTTCCTCAAGACGAAAATGGGTAGTGCCTTACATTTTCATGTATAATTACGTAAACTCAGTCATACTTTTGCTACTCCTGAGCTCTCCTTCATTGTTGATGTCGAAAGAATGCCGTAAGATGTATTAGTCTTCTATGTTCTTGCCGAAAAATGTGTGTCAAAAAAATTGTAGTCAAAAAAATCTGAACGCTTGAAGATACGTGCAAGTGAGTTTTTTTTTACTTTTTTGCTGAAGCTGCGAATACAAGATGGATCTGCATGAACTCAAAACCATTTCTCTAATGAATGCCTCTTGGTTATCCAGTAAAAAAAGCGATCACGTAATACTTTACTGCCATAGCATGCATTAAGCATGAATAAAGTGAAGTAACTTCTTTAAAAGAATTGTAAATACATTTATTAATGAACTAAATAATTCATTAAACTGTTGATTTTAAGTAATTAGGAACCAAAGATAAGATTAAAGGTTTGCTAAGTTCCAACGGAGTGCCAACGAAATTCTAAATAAGTAGATATATCTTTCGTGTGATGCATTTCCTAGAGGAGGCGACAGCAGAAAATACCATATAAAAGAAAAGAAAATCGTTCACTGTAAGCCGTTCCGAAGAAGCAAAGGCGGAAAGGAAAGGGAGAGAGAAAGGAGGGATATGCTCGAAGGAAAACTTGAGAACAGTGGGGGCGATAAATTGAGAAACAGGGCTTAAATACTGGAACGTCCAAAAAATAGCTAAACTAATTGCAAAAACTAACAGATTAAGGGATCTTAAAAAAAAACGAAGTCGGGGAGTGGAAGAAAAAAAATGAGGGAAGCTTTGTGGGTAAAGCTCGTGGAAGGAAAGTGGAGGGGTGGTAGGAGGGGGATGGAGCGAGGGTGTGAGATTAGGGAAAGTGCGGGGAGGGGAGAAGAGGCAGAAGGGGTAAGGGGAGGATGAGGATGAGCAAGGAGGGGCATGGCGGGTAGGACGGGGGAGGGTGGGGGCTTTTAAGCACTTCCGCTTTGCTAATCGGATCGCGAGGAACCTTCGGGCGGCGGCGGCAGCGACGCCCGGGGGCAAATGGCTGCAGGTGCTACACGCAAGCCGATTGAACCGAACTCTCAGGGCGGCCGATAGAGTAAAGAGGGAAGGCCCCAAGAGGGCTCGGAGGGAGGTGAGTTCCGACAGGGTATGGCTCACGGAGCCGGGCTTCCTCCCTCCGGTCCCTTACGCCTCCATCCCACGAGTGCGCGCGAGGGGACCGAGTCCTTGCGGAAGGAGGCGAAAGAGGATCTCGGAAGCGGAAGGTCCTATATGTGTGGACGACGGGGGATGTGGGCAGGTAGGAGAAGAAACCTTAATGAAGTCCCCTTGCAGGTCACGCAGTGAACGCACACACGTGCGCGCGCGGACTAAGTGGGGGAGAGGGGAGATAAGAGGCAGATGGAGAAGACGACCCAGCTGATAAGAATATGATGGAAGCCCTCGAGCGTCCCAATCCCTTTATTCCTTCCTCCCTTGCCCTCTTCCTTCCGTCTCTCTCTCTCTTCCCTCACCTGACCTGCTTGGGTTTTACAACCGCTGCCGACATTGCTCGCTTCACGTTCTTACTACAAATTGAAATCTTGAAGTCCCTCCGTATTCCCTCTTCAGGTCTTTCGTTTTTGCTGCCGGCTGTCTATGGTTATTTTTCAATGTTCTCAGCAATCCTCATTTCCTCCGCTATAAGCTGTCATTCTTGATCACGTTGCGGTAAAATAGATCCACTCATAATCACTACTGTCACTATCATTTCGCTCATTTTTCTTTTATGCCGCTATTGGGCTAAAATATATAGCAAAATTCAGGTTTATTCAAAATTCATACCACGTCACGTGTGGGTAGTTTTTATCACCCTTTATGTGTATGTGAAGTATGTGCGAACCAAATATTTAATCAAATCTTTCGGTCACATTGCAATGGTCTTCAATGTGTTCCTAATAAAAAAAATTGTTGTTGTGTAAACTCCAATGGAAGATGATGTTTGCTGATTAGAACATTTGACTAATTTAAAGTTGTATAATTGTGATGAGTTACGTTTCCATCACACGCCCTTCCATTGTTTTTAATAAAGTTGACTTTAGTCGAGCCCTTGTCTGCTCGTACTTCAATCCCGCCATGTTCTGCACAATTGCTCAGAAGGTAATTTGGTTACTTTGCAGTCATTATTTACACGATTAAAGTTAACGTCAAGGGCATGTTGTATCCAGGAACTCATTATGACTGTTTTTTCAGAAATATTGAATTTATAATGTAATTACTATAGTTATACTTATTATTAGACATTTTTCATTATCTTTAAACAGACCAACAAAAAATTTTACGTAACCCAGTGTTTTTTATTAAGGGTTTCTGGCGCTGCTCTTATATAAATTCTTTTGCACAGTGTGTTCTTTCGCACGCTGGAATTGCACATTAGCACACGCGTTGTGACCTCTCAATTCTGATATCCCATGATTTACTCTAAAGTAAAAAATGATTGAAGGCTCCAGAAATCAGTTCCGATTGGGGATTGGCGTCTTTGACACAACCATAATCCATTGTTGCCTTTTTTACTATTTCACCTTTTTTCCATCTTCCTAATTGCGCGTTTACTATTAGGGGGTTTTGATTTATTTTTTCCCTTCTCATTATTTTTAGTTTCTCCTGTTTTTCACAAACTTAGTGTTTCCCATCTCTCTTATATAATGCAATGTTATCAATAATCTTATCACCGCCCGATGAGTTTTATTTTTGGAAATTTATGCTGACTAATGGGTGCTAACAATCCTTTATTTTGTAATCTTGCAGATTTTAGGCAGGAGATTCAATTTTTTGCTTTCCTGAAGAGGTTAGGCGATATAAATATGTGAAGAGCTAGATGAAACCAATTTAAGAATGGATTTAAAGAAATTGCGCACGAGGTTTTAAACGTTATTTTTTGATCGTACCAAATGGCATAAGATGACTTAACGTATTTATGTTTCCATTACAATTTCTACTTTACTCTCCTTTCTTATCTTATTATTTTTATGGCTATTGTTTTGAAAATTTATGAACAGCAGAAGTACATGATGGTTGGACAGTCAACTTTTGTTTGATTTTGACGTTAATATATGCACATCGTTTGAGTGGTTTGAGCCCAAATTATCCGTGAAATAAAAATTTGCCCCTTATATTTCCATTGCTTTGAATTTCTTACATAGTTACATGTTTGAAACTAAACGGGTAGCACGGATTATAGAATGAAAGGGCTGTGATTGGATTCCGAGTTCCTAATGCAATGAGGCGTTATGGCTAAATAGAATTTAATTGAAGACTGCTTTAAATTTCGGAGCACCTACAGGTACTATATAGTTTTATGAGTGATCATTCGCCAAGCAAGTAAGCAGGATGAAAAATTGCCATACTTACCATACAATATGAATTTTTATGTTTACTTACTTGTCCTTGTGGCCTTATTGCGCTGAGAAAATTTTCCACTCTGTATTAGATAATTTTATTAATATTACTTGCTTCATAGATATTGAGCTGCCAAATAGTATATATATATATATATATATATATATATATAGAATATATAATACAATAGATTATCGGAATCCTATGAGTCCATTTGAGCTTTTTTATAAAAAAAACATTCCAAGTCGCAGGTTTATCTCCGATTTTACGTAAAGAAAGTTTCTTTGCATATTTTTGTGAGATATCTTTCGCCATGAATGTTTACGGCATGATAAATTTCCAAATCTAATCTTATAAGCCGGAATGTATGTATATGGCAATAGCTACCGATCACTTCCTATCACAATGATTAATTTGAATGTATATAACAACTACCTGTATATTTGCATCTTTACAAGCTTATAATTTTTTTACCGAACTATTTTTTTTAGGGGTTCCCTGTTGTTATTTCCTAACTGAAACTAACCAAAATGAAGTGAAAAACTGTGGACAAATAAAACATTAGTGTTGCAAGTGGTGGGACTTCAGTTTATCTCTGCGTAGGTTTTTTTTTTATGATTCATTAGGGAAGAAATACAATAAGCACGTGCTGTGAAGTTGTATCAATCCTTGCGCTCGTATATGCATCGCTCCTCTTGTATGTACATGTACATAATACCCCGCAAGCCGCCGCAAGGGCGTGTGGCGGGGTGTGTTAGGCCACCACCCAAAAAAAGGAAAAAAGAAACACCGCATTCAAAACCAACACACACATGCAAACCCCAATCCACAACAGTGCACACATTCATTGCAACACCCCATCATTCGACGCGCATGCAACCACACATCTACCTATCCTCACTCCAAAAGCATGCAAGTACATACGCTTACCTACAACAAATAATTCCACCCTAGGATGCAGCAAGAAACCTATCACGAACGTGCCAGCTAGTTTATAGCAAGTAGCCAGGCGAAACACCACCACCACAAGAGCGTTCCACACAAAACTCTCTCTTACGGGTTTCACCTGGAGAGTAAGTCTTTCCGCGCTATGCCGGGAAAAAGTTGAGTAACGTTCGAGGAATCTATAATAGAGACATGTGCCTGGACCTTTACTTTGTGGTTTTGATTTGAAAATGCATTTGTGTCTTTTCCTTCCCTCTTTCACGCTTAAACTCTTGGCTTCTCGCATCCCAATTTGTCTCACATTTATAATCATCAAACCGCGTTCTTTCCCGAGAAAACGGTCCTCTTCTTTCCATGCTCAAATCAGTGGCTCGCACTCTGGCCAAACAGGGTCACTCCCTGTTTCCAAGGAGTACCTATCATTATTCGGAGGGAGGGGGCGTCGCAGAGGGAAAGAGAGGATTTCAAAGGGCAAGTGGAGCCACGGCCGGGATGTGAGGGGTTAAAAGAGGGCCGGCATCGGGGCGGTTGGATGGCGTTGGGCAGTTATTATGGGAGGCACGAGATAGCGCGGGCTGCATTAATGGAATGGGATGAGGGTCGTACCTTATGAGATGGAAATGATAAAATGAGGGTAGCAGGTTTGGATATTTTAGTGGATATCCCCAAGAATGCGAGAGAATTAATTTTGAATACCTTTCTGTTCATTTAGGAGGTTATTTTCATTATGCCGTTCTAATTATTTGTATTCTTCCACCCGGGTTTTACATATATAATCCAAGCTCATAGGACGTCAATCTTTTATTTTAATTAGACCAACTTTCACGGTAATAAATTTAAAGACCATAGATTTAAACGACATGAGGTTCTTTACATCTTTGTGCAAGCAAAAAATCAGGACTTATGCGTATGCTGAACTCGGGGGTTATATTTTCTCACGACTAGCTAAATGTGTCACAGTTTGTGCATATTTTCCTCGTGAATAGTTACATGGGAGATTTGTTTTTAATCCTGAATGAGACCTATGCAAGGTAGAAAAGAAATGTGGATTCTTGTTAGTTTTAGTTTCCACTCGAGGATTTTGCGGATAGACACGTGTAACCAAAATACTCGTAAGTTCGACTTCTCCAAGTGGAAAGTCTTTTTGCATGTAATGAAATTATATTCTATTTGAAATTCATCTCTGCATCTCAGTATTAAAATATTTTTAAAATTTTTATCAATTCATATTTTATAAAGTTATTTTTTAATATTGTTTCCCAAATGATCGAAGAATTCACTCCAAATGGGACTCCCATTTTACCTTTTCAACCTAAAATAAGACATGAGTGGACTCTTCTTACGACCAGAGAAATTAATATATTGTTCATTTAACTCTTTACAGTTAGGTTTCTATCCTGTACGGATGGATTATCAAAGACTCACGTTATGATTGCTTCAATTGCGTATCAGTTAAGATCGTGACTTTTGTTTTCTCATTCCGTATCTAATTTCATGGTAGAATTATACTGATAACGCATGTAAAAATGCCTTTCCATCACGTTTCAATTCTTGAGCGATAGGCTTAAATGCATTTGTTAATGAATACCGCATATTAACCGTAGTATAAATAAAAATATCATTCGTATCAGACTTTTTCCAGTAATTCTAGAAATATACTATTGACAGATATTAATCTTAACTTTAAAATGATTATTCATGATGGGTGATTTTTGTATGCTATTATCATTTTTAGCAGTTGTACATTAGATGTAAACGTTAGTAGGTAAAAGAAAAGAAATTTAGATCAATGGAGAGGGTATAGACATATTTAGATACACATATGGTGAAAGAGAGAAATGGGAATCATTCATTAGTTTGATATGATTGAGAATGAACGCAAGAAAAATACGTGGTAGAAACCACTTAAGCGGCTGAAGGAGAATCGAAATAATGTACTGAAACTGTAACTGGATGGGTTTCTCTCCTCTCTAATCAGCATCTAGTATTACCGAAAAAATTATCAAATCTAATATTGCAATAGGATTTTAGATTGACATTCACCAAGACTCGTGACACAAAATCTACCTCCGCTTCCAATCTTTGTCAAAAAAAAGCAAGGATACCTCTTGAGAAATGAGAATCAACGTTTTCCGAGAAGGTAGGTTTCTTTTTGTTTCCTTATTTCACGTGTTTATCCCAAAATTCCGTACTTTGGAAGAAGAGAGGGCGAAGCGCGCTCTCTCTTTGCACGTGTTTGTATCGCTTAACGCTCGCCTGCTTGGATGACAAATGGCGGAATCGGAAAGGAGTGGGTGGGTGAATTTCGGGGCCTGCTGCCCCTCTCCCTCCTCCAACCCGGCCCGCTAATATCTCCGAGGGGCAGCGAGGCGATGGATAGAGGGACTCGGTCGGAAAAGGGAAACGGGCACAAAAAACGCGTACGATCGTGACAAAAAAAGGGGGATATTCCGTCTTAGGTGATGGTTTCGGGGGTCTGAGAGCGAGTACTGGGTGGGAAATGGGGGACGAGCGGCACATAGAGAAAAGGGAAACATGGAAGTTTAACAAGGGAGACGGAGGGGACATTTGTGAGGGCCGGTTTTTGGGGCAAGAGGGTGAAAGGAAGGTGAGGGCTCGGCGGTTGTGCTCGAGTCGATGGAACTAAAGAGGGAAGCCGTGGGATGGAGGGGCGGGGAAGGGCTTTGGGGAAGCTAGGGAGACGTTTTGTGAAAGAAAAAGTGATTGAAGGGAAGTGGGATTAAGGAAAGGGGAAAAAATGACGCAGGACAAAACTAGACAAATATTAATTTTGAACTCGATTCGGAATGACCACGCCCTAATCCCAAGTTTTGGCCGTCATTTGTAAAATGTCAGCCAACGTTTTATAAATATCGTAAGCACAGTTCTCAGTGCTCTGGCCAACTTAAATCGTATATGACTGTTGATAGTTGGCTAATATAACTACTGAGTACTTAAGGGGGATAAACATTATTTAGAAAATAATGCTTAACAGTGATAATAAATAATAGAATAAAAAGGCCGAGAACTAGCTAACTAAAGAACAACTAGGAGTTGTTTAGTGAAGACAGCAAGATGGGAAACTAATTTTGCAAAAACGTTATAAAAATTAATACTGTCTTGTTTTGACTGCACTGCATTGATAGTAGATACCCAGGAAATATCTCGCGTCCGTTTTATTTCTAGCGTCTCTAATAATCCCTTTAAACGTTTTATTTTTAAAATATATTTATTTAGTTAATTTTGCTACAGTGAAAAGCGTTAAACGCCTTCCTCAAAATCAACTGTCGTAAATGCAGTTTTCCCGAACTTGAAAACTCTTCTTCAACAAATTAGAATCATTTTAAAAAGTAATCACCGGTGTAATGTATTCTTCGTGGTGAAAGACATTGACATTCTTCAGTTAGAACATTCACTTAAACGCTTGTGTTCGTTTTGATTGTACGGTCTCTTTTCTCGTCTTTGAGTTACTTATCTTCCTATACAAATGCATACTTAGGTTTAATTTTTGTTCGTTTCCAATACCTCAAATTATGGAACTACGAGAGGACTAACTTACTAACTATTGTTTTGTAATCATATCCGTATAATGGGTATTCCTGCCAATTATTTGTTATTATTGTGGAGAGGTTCTTAATCATTAAAATAATTTTTTTCCGGGTAATGTTTTTTATTTAAATTCGGGCCAAGAGTCTAATCAGATTTAAAATTTAACGCTTGTTATCTCTGCTTCACATGCCTGTAATGTAACTTCACATCCTCTTCAACAATGTGCTGGAATTCGTCCGGTTGAAGTAATGGAAAATGTATATGGCAACTACCAATACGAAAAATCCCTTCTGGTGAAATAGAGCTGTGGAATAAGAATATAGTATATCGGTTCATAATTAGAAAACATTGGCCTAAAGAGGTATTTCAATTCAGAGACTTCAAAATTGATGTAGGTTTCAATCGGCCAATATCACTGACTACGCTTGTTTTCAATTTAATGTGAGGTCACTCATCCGTCGAGTCTTTAAAAATCGTCTGGCAACAAACAGACTCTCCAATGAGGTAGAAGGGAGAGGATGATGCAGCGCATAAAGAATGGAAGGAAAGAGAGGGGGAGTGAGTGAGAAGTGGGAGCGAGATAAAGAGTCGCAGGAGTAGGGGGATTAGGGATTTGTGGAAGACAAAAAAAATGTAAACAGGAAGCAAGGGAGATGGCAAGATAAGAAGAGAAAATTGTGGGGTTAAAGGAGGGCGTTGTAGTCAACAGTGTGTGGGAATTGGAAAAGCGCGTGGGCAGTAGAAAGTTAGAGGAGGTAGGTGGGTAGTCAGAGAGCCGGGAGAGGATAGTTTGGTGGGATAAGTTTATTTTTACCAACCGTTTCAAAGAAGAGGGCTCAAAAAAGTGTGGTTCGAAGCGAGTGTTCCGCAACATCATTTAGCTGATGGTAGGGCGGAAATCAGATGAAGGAAGTAAATGACATCGGGAATTAATTTGGACTAGTGGTGGAGTAACATTCCTACCTCTGCGGTTTGAATACAGCGTATTAGTCTCTCAGCATTCGCCATTCAAACTGTGTTTAAAGGGCATTTCAGAGCATTTGGTTTACTAATGACGTCAGTTAATTCTGATGGCTTATCGGTTATATCAGAACCGCGGGTAATGCTCCAGTTAATAAATAACGTTCTTTAGAGTCACCGTCGTAGACGTTAAACAAGGAGTTCACCGAAAAGTGGGATTAATTCTGCAATAAAAAACGTACAGCAGTAGTGAAAATTTTGAATTTTTCCTAAAGAACTTAGCAAAAAGGGATAATATTTTTATCTTGTTAATTATTTACATGTATGCAAAAATTAGCGGAAAAGTATTTTTATGTTGATGTGAAAAAGTAGAGTTTTACTGGAATTAATGCATAGAGCTCTTTACTTTAATACGCAATTAAAGTTATATCCACAGTTTTGGAAAATTTCAATCAGATTTTCTATTTCAGTAATAGTAAAGTTCCACAAAATCTACTTAATTTTGGAATATAAATTAGGATTTAAAAAAAATTCATTGTTTTTGGAATCGCTATGTCTATTTGTCAGATTTAAAATTTTTCCATTGCGTTTATAAATTTATTTATTAACGTAGTCACTAAGTAACAATGTACATAGTTATAGTTCATAGTCACTGTATACTATGTACAGGGAAAGAAATGCTTTATAGTGTATATTTGTTTTTGATAAGAAAGATAGAATTAAATAATTGTGAGCGAACGGATTAATGATACGTGTAGTTATTATGTGAAAATGTATTCTTCAATAAGTCCATGGACTTTAACGAATATTCAGTCATAATCCAATTCAACAATATGGAGCCTTCCCTGTCCATGCTCTTCTTCGCCCCTCAGAAAATACCCTTAGACTCTCATTAGCATCCAGGGAGATATGTATATTCAAAGGCCCCGCCGCTCCTTGCATAGCTCTTCATTTTCGTTGGTTTTCCCTTGCCTACATTCCCTTATCCTTTAATGTTCGTGGAGACTTTGATTATTGAGGCTAATCCGCTCAAAATGTTATGCCGGAACTTCTTTGCTCCCAGACTCGAATGATATCAACCTTAGAGCTCGTGAGGTCTTCAGAAATACTATTACGGTTTTAATCGATGGATGGTTATCATGCGAATTTGCTTGTGTTGTTGTCACTCTTCCACCAGATGGATTGATCTGACACTCGAATCAAAGGCCTTGCAGTGCGAAAGGTGATGACAAAATCGGTGCTCTACTCTAAAATTATGAGTAATAAAAATCTCGTAATCGCCACCTTGTATTTTGGTATAGGAAGGATCTCTTGAGATTAGTTCGCTTCAGCTATTGAACTTAAACTAAATCCAAATATAATGCGGAGTTTAGTTAGAACCCTTCTCTTCGCTATATTCCAGATAATATTTATAAAAAATTCGTATAGCAAATATTTAAGGATACTTCTAGTGTGAGTTGCGTTCTATACTATGTAGATATATATAAAATATATGTCTATATATATATATATAGATGTTGTGGAACACATACACGTATATATATATATATATATATATATATATATATATATATATATATATATATATATATATATATATCGATGTTGTGGAAGCTCTCACGAGAGCAATATAATATTTGGATGGAACAATGGAACACAAAAATAGAATAGATAACACGTAAAAGGATACTCACATTTCATAAAGTTCCAGTCTGACCTGAAGAAGGCCTCAGAGAATGCCGAAAGCTTAACATTTCTGAAACGTGTGTCCTTTTACGTGTTATCTATTTTATTTTCATCTTCCATTATGCCATACAAATGTTATAATACTCTCTTGAGTGCTTTCACACCGTTGATATACTATAAATATAAATAAATAAATATATATATATCTAAAAAAAAGCATAGTACGGCATTTATCAATTTATTGAATATGTTTGAGTGGATATATATATATATATATATTTGGATATATATATATATATATATATTTGGATATATATATATATATTTGGATATATATATATATATATATATATATATATATATATATATATATATATATATATATATATATATATATATATATATATATATATATATATATATATATATCCACTCAAACATATTCAATAAATTGATAAATGCCGTACTATACTTTTTTTTAGATATATCGTAAATAATATATTTGAGCAATATAGTGCTCGAACTAATGAGTTAGCAATCAGTCAATTTTTAATTGAGTATGCCAATCAGGACAAGAGTAGAAGGCAAAATCTGAAGAATGATCTAAAAAAATATTGCAATTTCAATGGCTCACTGTGAATTTTGTCAAAGCGTAGGTTAGCAGATGATTATTTCCATTAGTGGTAATATGTTTACAGGAGTTTTGAATTTCTTTTTCTGATTTAATTTGTCATTTTCAAATTAAGTGCGTACTGTTTATCTTCCCAATTAACGTCAGTTGAGCAAGAAAAATAAATTTTACATTTAACCATCGGTCTTCTCATGGGTTTTCATTCATTACAGACTTCAATATTTGTATCCATCTATTTTGCGATGAAGGGTTAGCAGTGTTTCTTTCCTCCCTCATATGTTCCAATTTAGCCATTAAGGTGAAATGGATTCGCTGAACATCAAATTTTACCGCGATTACTATAAGAGTTCGTACTATTTTTCTGGAGAAAATCCAAGTATCTGTTACTTTTCTAATAGCTCACCTGGGAACATTTCTTAGCTATCAACAATGAAATTGACAAAAAATGACGATGTCTAGCCCTTTTTCTGTCCAATAATATCAATTTTCTTGCATAGGTTTCTTGGTATAATCGTAAGCCTAATAAGTATAAAATTCAAGCCAACGCAAACATGAAAGTGGCATATCCACATTACTTAAATACACAATTTTGCACATTCATATCACATGCAGCAGGAGAAGTACCTGAAAATTATCCAGTTTTTCCTGACACTGGTGAATTAATGGATCGTCATCCAGTAGCCGCAAAATTTGGTATAGTGCTTTCATTTCTTTCAGGAGTTTTTAGAAATACAGGGAAAAGTACGAAATCATTGTTATACCGTTGTTGGCGGCTGTAGGCCTAGAAACCAAGCACTGATATCAACGCCTGGAATGTTGTGTCACTCACGTCCTAACGCATCAATCACACACTGTCCTTGTAGTTTATCATCGAACAGCTCTGGAAACTCATTCCTTGAATTTACTTCCGGAAATGTCGCATTTCCTGCTTTATGTTGACCTAGGTTGAATCGAAAAAAGTCAAGTGGGACTCGAAAATTTGAATGCGTCCCAGGTCATGCGAGAACGTCGGCTTTCCTTTAAATTCTCAAAATGTGCGGAAATCACGATGCGTTGCGACATGCGCCTCCAACCGTACACGTATTACCAAGGCGTCGCTGGTCGCGGTAAAATTTCCGACGCCGCTCTCCAGACATCTCTCTCGCTCGTTGCAGGGGCCACACCGTACCCCGTCGTGCTCTCTCACTCACCCCCCACTCTCCTCCCAATGAAGCATCGCATTCCACCTACCACGCACCCACACATACGGCACCCACGCACGCACACAAACACACTTACTCCTCGTGGTCTTGCGAAACCACTATCAATATGCAGATTCCGGGACGTTCTTCTGTATGTGTAGCCGCAGATGATATCCTCCTTCCTCCCTTCGGGCCTTTTGTCCCCACCCCCCCTTCTCCCTCTCTCACTCGTCTCGACCCCTTGCAAACCCTCCAATCTCCTCCCAAACTCCCTCCCTCGCACCGCCTTCCGCGGCCTTCCCCATCGCCCCATTCACCCAATGTAGCTCCGTGATGTGGTATGTTATATAAACCATTCCCAAGGTGTCTTTTGTTTCGGGTTATTTTGTTCTCTTTTTCACATTTTCGAAATTCGTCCCCGGTGCTTTATGTTCTGTTCGGAAAACGAATTTCCCCCGCACTGGTGCTCGGGCGCCAGCGGTCTAGAACCTATTTTCCGACTGGTGTCGATGAGGAAGTGCTGTCCATTTCAATATTATATTTTTTGCTGGAGTTTATGAAGGACGACTTCGGGCGAGGTGCATGTGTAAATGGAGTGTACGGAGTGAGCGTTGAAGAATATTTAGAAGGTAAATAGATAAGTGGATGTACCGGAGGAAAAGGCTAGGAATGAAGACAAATTCGAAGGTACTATGTATGTAGCTTGTCTTAAAAAATTTATGCAAATTTGTCAGACCTTACGCTTTGTAGATGTTCTGAACTCAATTAATGCCGTGGGCTGGATATTTGAATGTATTTCCTAGTGTGGGTTAACCTCAAAGAGGTACTTCATTTTCATAATCCATGATTGCTATACTCTCTCCATAATGGTAAGGCCTCTGGAATTTGCGTGTTGGGCGAATTTATGACGAAACGGTTTTCAGTATTGATTTAGCCTACTTCACATTAGGTTAATGTAACTCTCACCACTATCGTTCTTGTAACCTATTTTTAGTAATTAAAATGAGTACATGTACGTATATCGTGCGTGGAATATTTTGAGGGGCTATGTACCTTATGGCGTCAAAAATTTAATTTTTATTTGGATAAGCTATCATCCCAAATTACCCTTTAAGCAAGGAAATGGTATTCCGTTGAAGGCTGTTCACTAAAATGCAATGCATTAAAATTAATGATAGATTAGGCAGTGAATCACAATTTAAAGAAATACCCTGGCGTTAGCTATCCCAAATTCTCTATTATAAGCAGAAATGTGTAGGGAAAATGACTAAATAAAAACGGCGTTTGATAGTTATTTACGCCTGTAGATCTCTAAAATAACACTGTAGGATTTGAATTGCTTTTAAAGTTTTCACATAATTAATATTCTTCAAGTTTACGAATGAATAGGTGTGTACAAATAACTGAAATATTAAATCAATTAATTATTCGTAATTCCGTATGTTTGCTATTGAAACGGCTTGGGATGATGTATGATATATTATGTATCAAGTTCTATTTTTCTAAAAGCTTTTACAAGTTACACATTTTTTAACTGAAGTTTTTAAGACGTTTCAATTTATCACCAACTTCTCCAAACGTCTAAAATTAAGTACATTAAGGTGGATATGAACTTACTTAAGCTTCTTGAAAGAGTTGCATTGAAATTCTTTTGACTTAAGGCGAAGCGCTTCGCAAACTCTAACCATTTTCTCTTATTTTGTCTCCGCAGAAGGACCTTTGTAACAAGCCACTGAGAATCATTACCATTGGCGTGTTCGTTATCCATGGAGGCGTCTGGGATTTTGTCTCTGTTTACTCTGCCATGATCGTAAGTTGAAATATTTATGTATTTCTCTTTTTTCTTCACACTCCATTTTTTCATATTTTGTCCATTTAGAGGTAATTAATATCATGGAGCTGCATACTGTAACCATAAAGAGAATGTTAGTAGTTAATTAAGGCATCTCACGGCAAATCATTGAATTCACTAGGTCTTTATTTGAGTTCATTAAACAGAAATACTGGTGTTTCTCCTATGGGTATAAGTGAAGGACTTTATTACCGAAAGGATATTTTGAGTAATTAACACGTATCCACAAAGCACGAAGTACGCCTGAGTTATGCGAACTTGATGATAGTTACACGATTAAGATTAGAATTTTAATCCTGAATCGACTTTTGAAAATTCATAATAATGTAAAAAAATATTTCAATGAAATTGTAGAGATGGACCCTTAGAGATAAAATCGTAGAGATGAACTTGTAGATATTCTTTTAGTTTTCGATTCAAAATTTATTCATCATTAAAGTCAAATTCTCGTCCAAGCGGGGATATGATGTGTGATTACGTGATGGCTAATGGAAAAATTTATCAATGAAATTCGGATCGGAGATAATGGATTATTTCGAAATTTTAATTTTCAACTTCAGCTATAAGATTAGCGTCAAAGGAAAAATAATGATTTAATTGAATTTTTTGGCTAAATTTGACTTTTATTACATTAAGTGTTTGATCCAAAGAAATTCGATACCAATGATTTATAGGAAAAACACGTGTAAAGACTGGATAAACAGGTTGGATATTGAATAAAGAGCTAAAAATTATAGTTAACCATTAGTGCAAACCCCACATCAATATCCTTTCTTTCTCGATATGCGCAAAGTGGAGCGTAGTATAGTAATAATTAATCATAAAAATGATAGATGAAAAACTATGCATTTACGGTAAATCTGTGTGTCTATGCCGTTGGATAAAAACATTTTAAAAAGTCATAAATAAACTGAGCTACTTTGAAAGAAGTCCACCACCATTTGTCTCTCAACGGTGCATGTTTATGGTACTCACCGCTGAGAGACAATCTAGTAATTGGCTCTGAAACTGTTGAAATCAACTTGCGAAACTTATAAATGTAACAATTTCTTATTTAAAAATAAATGAAAATATTATATTTGATTCAATTTATAGTTGAAATACAGAAATTTAATCTTATTTAAAGTATGAATACAATTAAAATAATCATCAAATGTCATGGAAATATTTTAGACGAGTTAATAAACGTAATTGATGAACTAAGTAATTATGTAATGACCCCGGAACATTTTCGTGAAATGCAATCGGAATAGGCAAAAACGGAAAACTAGTGCCACCAGGAGGAAAATCCAAAAGACAATGGTATAATAAACAATTATATCCTTGCGACAGAATTATAAAAAAATTTCGAATACTTCCTCAAAGTGTACAAAGCAGAGACAAATAAACGGAACGAGGACTTCAAAGTTGATCCAATAATTCTTTATTATTTATTGGAAAAAAACTTAAAAATGACCTTTTCCGCGCTTCCGTTGAAATAAAGGGACGCACAGAGGAATGCTTGAATAAACTGCGTTGAAAGTTATGAGGAAATATGTATCATGAGTAGTAGGAAGGGCACCGTGCGACATGGGAGATTTTTATATGCTGCAACTCATCATGGATTGGAGCGCACGGAAAGGACCTAGAGGCTGGATGGAGTACTAAAGGAGATAGCGCTACGAAGATGTTGAGCTCAGGTCACTAAGGAGGTAGGATAGGGAGGTGTTGAGGGTAAGGAGGAGTAAACAGCAAACCGAAAGGGTTGTAAAAATAAATTAAACGGACGACATGAAATCTATAAATTTTGTTCGTTTCGCAAACTATGTGTTCAAAGATGTTGTAAATTCGGCAATTTGGCAGGTCAAATATTATATGCATATAATTTAACATGCCTACTAAAATCCGCAGACAAGATAGTATTTGTAACTAAATGGTTATCGTTGGCTTCCTATCATAATTTAATTGATACAAGTTACTTAATAGTGACCAATGTGTTCTAGGACAAAAATAGGACAATTTTTATACGACAAAAATGTTGGAACCTTTTTTTTTATATTCATCATTGGTTTTTATGCACCTGTTAATGGAGGGTTGCAAGTGATTATAGTGAATATCATGTGATCTTGTATTTTGTATGTAACTTGGTAAATTATTAAAGTCATCTGCTTAATTATCATCCCATAGAAGTAATTTCCCCGCGACTAATAGTTTTCAAAGAATAAAACATTTCATAATGAAATCCTGACGTAATTATATAGAGCACGGAGCCTAGAGTGAGGAAACTGGGCCATAATCCTCTAAAAAGCTCGTACTCAGACTTCACAAAGTTTCAAATTTTTTTTCCACGCGTGCTTTGACTACCGCCAGTGAGGCGTAACTTACGCGAAAGTTTTAGACTCAGTTTAGCGTCCCCTAACGGGCTTGCAGTCCTGCACACACGCGCTCCTTTGGTCCCCGCCGTTGTGAGAGTGAGGAGAGGCTGGAGGGTTGGCGGAGGAGAGGGTGCGGCGACTTAGGTGGTAGCGACGAAGAGGTTCGGTAATAATTTGAGCAAAGCTAGCGCCTCCTTGGGAGGCGACGGGAAAGAAGGCTAGGCGTGGCAGCGGTGGTTGTGTTCTCGAGATGGGAAGGGAGAAAAGGAAGGCCCCGGGGTCCGGACCGCGAGCCAGCGAAAGGAACGGTCTCTGAGATAGGAGTTTAGGTTGGCTGGAATGGGTGATGTGGAAGGAGGGGGTGAGACAGATTAGACATGGGGGGGGGAATGGGGAGGGCGGAGTGGTATTTTTTTTTGGAGGTGGGAGGGGGCAGGAGAGAAGGTGGGGACGGGGGACTGGGAACGCGGTTTCGTGTAATACAGAGGGGGGAAGACGGAGGGAAACGGCATGCATTGCGGATGCGGCGTGGTGTGGGTGGCGGGTGGCTGGCGGCGAGGGTTGGATGGGGGGGGGTATTTGCGAAGGGGGAGGATGTAGCTGGATGCGGCTGCGAGGAGGGAGTATTAGGATGCATGGCGGGAATGAGCGAGGTGAGAGAGGAGGTTGGGGTTGCGAGGAGCAGGAGGGGTGGAGTCGGGTTTTGGGGTGGGGATAGGCTATGTATGGTAAAAGTTGGGATGGGAGGTTGGTGAGGATGGGGAAATGGGTGCTGGTTTTGTGGGGCGGGGGTGCTGTTGGGGGGTGTTGTTTATGCAGCGTGGGAGTGGTGGTAGGGAGAATTAAGGGGAGGGAGGAGCCGGAGACGGTGGGAAGGGGAGTCGTGTGCTAGAGGGTGCGGGGGAGGAGTGTTGGGCGGGGAGAGTATCGGGGAAGAGCGGGGAGATAGTGCGCGCTGCACACAATTTCAACGCACACTCGACCAAAGGCACATACACAGGTTCACTCACACTCCGGCAGTCATTAAAATTTCTCTCTGTGACCAAATCCGAAGGGAAAGGGGTGGTGTTGAGGGGGAAGGTGGCAGGGGTTTGGGGTATGGGAGAGGGAGGAGTCTATGAATAATACATCACAGGGGATATAGGCGGTGGTGGGGAAGCAGGGAAGGGTTGAGGAAGGGGGAGTATGGGGTAGGAGGCGACAGGGAGAGAAAGGGAGCGGAAAGGAGGGTAGAGAGAGAGAGAGAGTTCTGTGTAAGGAGGAATGGGGGAATTTAGGTAAAGGGGGAGCGCACGAAGGGGAATGGGACTCCGAGGAGCTGATAAAAGGAGTTGATAGGGGTGTGTGCTGCGAACTCCTTGCGTTTTCCTCCCTTCTCTTTGGTTTTGTTAGTAGCGGAAAACAGGACGATCACTTCTAATAATATTCTTGGCATTTGTTATTATCAAATATCTAATTACCCGTCACGCCACAGACACATGTGCTACACTAACTTAATATTACCCGTAACCAATCAATTCTACAGTGTTCTTCCTGTTTTCATTCAAGAATGGTCCTGCGGCTACATCTAAAAGTAGTATCTTGGATTTCTCCGCCGCTTCTTTGATTGCTCCCATTCATTAATATTCAAGGTCTCTCTCTCTCGGGTGAGAGTGAACTTCCTCCGAGTTTAGGTAATAACGCCACAAAATATTTGGCAGTAGAGAACGATTTTCATTTTTCAAAACCCTTAAATTTTTCAGTATCCTTGCTTCGCTCGAAATTTACCGTCATTCAGTGTGTGTATTCTCCTCCTTGGCAGCTTATCTCCGGTTGTGGCGGGAATTGCATTTTTTCTCAATCCCTTGCAATTGTTTTCCCACCAATATAGATAGCGTGCCGGACCATGGCATCCCTATGTGTGAATTGTTGCCATCTCATTTTTAAATCTTGTACTTGGATAACGGAAATTGTGTTGGCTAGAATGTCATGTTTATATTTTCTATCCTTTGTTAATTATCTATCTCTACAATCTTCTTCCATTAAAGTGCTCCGATTAAGTTGGCGATAAGCATATGATTTTTTGTTGCCTCTTAAAGTTTTAAATTTGATCGGAAAACTTTTATTGTGTGTTTGAAAACTAATGGGTGATTATATAGTTTATAGCAGATTACATTGTGAGCAACTTATCCAAAGTAGCCATTGAATGAGATCTGCAAGCGATTGTTTCAGCGTCTCCTAAGGTTAGAGAGTTGTATTATATGTTGTATAAATTGTACCTAATTAATAGTTGCGATTTATTGTTCTGTGACGGTAAATTTATAAGCAACAAGCTTCATGCAATGTCATTTTGATATAAAAACTCACTTGATTAATTTTTTAAAATTCTTTCATTGTCTCAAAATTTTGACCAGGATTTTAAATCTATTAAAATAGTAGAAAATGTTTCTCATTTTCTATTGAAATATATTACTATATTGATATGGAAATATTTAACTCAATTGGTTTCTTTTCGAGATCAATTATTCACATCGTAAATAACGTTATTTGGAAGCATAGTTTTTGTCATCAACTGGACTAGAATTATCCGAACATGTTCACACAATGGAATTTTTTCTGGTTATTGTTCGGCGGCTGCTACTGCTAGCCAGAAATAAGCCCCGAAACTCCAGATAGGTTGTATGCTTAATCTTTAAACAGACTTTGGGGGAAACGAAACATTCAAATGCACCATTGGCGTCGTAGTTGTCATCACTTAATTAGACTATTTAATTTGCAGTAAATGTAAGGGAATTTGCTCCCTATATCTTCGCAATAATTTGGTTTTCCGATTTTCATGTCTAATGTATTGTTCACACCTTCAAATCATCACATCAATGAGCTGAAAATAATTCTATAGAGCCCAAAAGGTTTAAGGTTTAAATATGGTTGTTTCCATCAACCTTTCTTGTTATGCAAGACCATTTCTTAGTGGCTAGCTTATGCCTCATTTCAAACAGAAATAAACTTGCTCTATCATCATATACAAAATTTACAACGAATAAATTATCCACTGTCTTTTTAAGTTTTGTATTACTGGCTAATTTTTATTCTTATATTACCAACATCGCATTCGCACTGCTGAATTTCATTCGGTAGTCGTAATCTCTTTTGGAATGATCCATGCAACACTATCTGCAACTATTGAGATCCATCCCATATTTGAAAATCTCTTAGATTTTATCATAAAATCTACTTGGTCTGGGACTTTAGTTAATTCTTATTAGTGAGCTAAAACCCTATCTTATCAAAATTACCCATCAGCTTATTAACGAGTCAGGTATCTACATAAATGTAGCATTCTATTACAAAAGTACATATAAAAAATGCTAAAATGTCTATTTAGAAAAAGGTGTACAGGTCATTCCAATTTCCACTTCAACTCTAAAATTGGTTTCATGCTGTTTTATACAGATTTTGTTTTTTATTTTATTGAATCACATGTATAAATGTTAAAATAACTTTTAGAATTGAATTGTTGTGACAAAATGAAAAGCCAACTAATTATAGCCAAGCTCATAACATTTAGCATTGGGTTAAAAAGGCTAATAGAATTCCATAAAATCTTGAAAATGAATTAGTTCCTTATGCAACAAATTGTCTCCCTGGGCGCGTAGTACACCAAGAGAGAAAATATAAACACAATATAAGTAATATGCACTGCATTCTACATAACCTTAAAATTTAATTAGATTCGTACCCTAAAAACTATCACTAGTATGCGTGGTAAGGAATGATTCAACTACAAGCAAACGTTATTCAAATGACATTTGGCAAAAAGCTTCGATATAGTTGGAAAATGAAAACTATGAAAAAACTGCTGTTTCAAATAGGCTCAAGTTTTAATGCACACTAATATTGAAACTAAGTGTAATCAGTATTCTATAGCTGTGTGATGAACTGAAAGTATTAATTTCAATACTATCATTCATGCATACAATCTTATATAAAAGTGGCCTATTACAAAGTTGACAAATATATTTATTCATTTATACTGCTATATTCTAAAAGATAAGATAATTTCATAGGTAAGACAATAGATTTCCAGATAAGACAATCATAGATAAGAATATATTTCTCCGATTAAGCGATTTTGTCATCTTTATCCTCATTGCAGGATTGGATATCTGTTTTTAGCATTTTCAAAGAATTAATTTGACTTAAAATTTATAAATTATTTGAAGTGAAGGAACTACGGAATTGTTAAATTAATTTCTTATTTTTATTTCGGTATGCTTATGACAGGAAGAGCTGGGCGTGATACATTCTTTTTCCATAGAATCTTTACTCATGTTCTCCTAAGTTTTTAAGTTTAATTTCAATAGTTACATCTTGGATTGCAAATAAAGCGCTAATTGAAGTTATATCTTAAGAATCTTTAAATATATGGTACGAGATGTTTATCATTCCTATAGGTTTGTAACTTCGAGTGAATTTCCATGGAGTTCGTAACATGTATACATTCTAGAAAAAACTTTGTCTGTTGGAATTTTTCTGGAAACGAAAAGATCTCAGACTAAAAGTACTACTTCGATTCCGTTGGGTCTTCCTCGTGCGTAAACCAAGCCAGTTCTTGTACCAAGATGTTCTTTGTATGGGTGAAAATGTCTCAAAATTGAAATATTAATTATTTAGTTAAGGGTTTTCAACGAAACTGATTTGAATGGATGTGTAATTACTAGGTTCTTCCTTCTACCAGTTGTAACTATAGCTCTCATGCTTAGTTTATTGTTAAGTAAATTATGTTTTAATATAATTTAAAATTGACCCAGCGACTGAATTTAAGATATTCCGGGACTAATATATGTTACAGAAATCGAACTTACCTGTGCTTAACGTATTGGTATAAAAATCCTGGAAGCTAGTTCATCGAGTTTGGGAGATTTCTTATGGCAAAGAAATGGTTTTTAGGTAGAATTTAATCTCGTTATGAGATAGTCGATTCCTATAAATCAGAGGATAGAATGTTAAACTTGCTTTTTAACGTTGAGTGAAAACACTTCGTAAGAATTAGTTAAAGTGACATTTTTCAGTCCATTTATTGAAATTTCCTGGCATAAGACCAAACCTTTTGGATCGTCATTTAAATCCTCAAATGATTTCTTTATTTGAAGTTTCAAACTAATGCCTTCCAGAAGAATTTCTGGCATTCTTCTGATCTGATTTTATCATGCCCGTGTTGATCTGTATTTATCATGTCCGTGTGATACCGCGTTTTATCATTTTGGCATGATAAACCGTTATGCGTCTTAAAAATTTCCTTAATCCCACTTTGAAAATAAACAGAACAAACCATTTTCCGTGTTATGTCTTTAATGTTAATTAATATAGACTTGTTAACTGTGGAGTGCTTCATTTTAAGAAAAATGTTTACCGTATCCCGATATCTCGGCTCTGGATTACTTTCTTAGAAATTGATAACATTATAAATTGCAGTTTAGCTACTGTTATCGGCTTTCTAAAAAATATTTTTTTCAGTTAATATTATAGGATCATTTTATGCATGTTTATATCATACTGAAGGCAGGTGGATTGTTGATTGAAAAGTACCAAAACAAATTGTTTTGGATAGATTATTTCTATTTTCCAACAAAATCTCCTTTTCGCGCGATACTATTTTCCCAGAGTTTCTCCAACTTTTTTAACCGTCTACAAAATAAGATTTCGAAAGAACCTCAAAATAGGTATATGTATTGAAGATTACCTCCTCTTTGGGTATTAGTTTTCCGCCGTGCCATTTTTTCAAGTTTTGAAATAAAAAACGTCACTTGGGGTCAAATCTGGTGAAGACAATGGTGGGTGTTATGCTTCGAACTTTATTTGGATAATTTTTACCATCAAAAGGTACAGATGTGGACTTGCGCGTTGTCTTGAGGGAAGAGGAAGTCTTCTTTGCCAAACGAGGACTTTTTCTCCTGCTTTATTCGCTCAACCGGTGCAGTAACGATCGGTCGCAATACTCTCCATTAATCTGGCTGCGTAGATTTTCGCGGCGGTGGCTTGAAGAATTCTGCATTTCCGGGTTTTCACCGCGTTGTTGTTTGAAGCCGACAACAGTTTCGCCGAAGTTGCATCCGGCGTCTTCAGGTCGAAGATGAGGGACTCGGTTTTCACTTTAAAATGTTTTCATTTCCGTAAAGATTTGACAACAAGATTATAAATACATAAATTAGGAAAAAATGCAACAATACGGCAACCCCGTTTGTGATTAGCTCCTTTTCAGGGTGGAAAGTAACAAACAGAAAAGATTTGTAAAGGATGCGATAGCGGAAATGAGGGACTCGGGTTTTCGCCGCCCTTATATACAGGGTTCGTCCGGAAAATAGTTGTACTGAGCTCAGGAAAAAAAATTTATTACACTTTTACATATCTTAAGCTAATATTCCTCAAAATAGGACCCTTGTGAGTCGATACACTTGTTCCAGCGGCGTTCCCATTCCTGGAACGCTCCCGCGAAGGCATCATCGGGAACCTCTCGAAGACACGTCGTCACGGCCTCTTTGACGGCGTCCATAGTCCCGTATTGCGTTCTTTTCAAACTCCTCTTTATCTTCGGGAACAGAAAGAAGTCCGGTGGTGCCAAGTCCGGGCTGTAGGGCGGGTGCGGCAGCGTTGCCACGCCGTGCTTGGCCAAGAAGTCCGACACGACAAGCGCGGTGTGAGACGGCGCATTGCCGTGATGCAGCCGCCAGATATTTTTGATCGCTGGCCGGACGCGGGCGACTCGTTTTCGAAGCCTCTCGAGCACTTGGACGTAAAATGCAGCATTTACAGTTTGTCGTTCAGGTACAAATTCGTAGTGGACGACTCCCCTTTTGTCAAAAAAGACAATGAGCATCATGAATTTATTTTCCGGACGAACCCTGTAGGTGGTCCCGTCGAGGTACTGCTCGCTGATTGGTCCTCTTCCCAAGAACTCTCTTACACGCGTTGTGGAGATGGTAGCCTTCATCTATATTGAAATTCGCTGGGTTTTTGGCAATCTCAATAGCTTCTCTAATTAATCGTGGATAATATCTACTTTCCTTAGTTATGAGTTTTTCATCATGGAATAGAATGTCGTGACCGGGTTCACTCCATTTATGTTCGGAGATGGCCGACAGGTGAAACTGTTTATTTGTTGTTGCCCGGAGGTGTTCTTTCATCCGTACTTTCATAGGCCGGAAGGTTTCCCCGATGTAAGCTTTCCCATATGAACAGGGTACTTGATAGACCCCTTCGTATAGGTCTTTCGGGATTTTGTCCTTCGGTCCAGGGAGCACGTCCGCTATTTTCTTGGTGCAGTTGAATCTTGTCACCACGTCGTGCTTTTTTAGGATTCTGGCTAAGGGCGGCCGAAATCCGAGTCCCTCATCTTCGACCTGAAGATGCCGGATGCAACTTCGGCGAAACTGTTGTCGGCTTCAAACAACGCGGTGAAAACCCGAAAATGCAGAATTCTTCAGTCTCCATTAATCGTTTGTCCTAATAACAAGTAATCGATGTACACGATTTCGTGTGAAGCCCAAAAAACCATGTCATCACTATTCCTTAATCTCTGGTGTGTAGTACTGTATCGATGTTTCGTCCATAGTTACGGGAGTAGTCTGAAAAGTTTCCGACCTAACATTAGATGAGACATTTTTTCTTCAAATTCATTTTCAACTTAGTCTCCTCTTAAGTCAACACACTTTTTCCAGCGATGTTCTAATTTTCTTAACCCTTTCAAATTGAAGTTGATGCCTTCTCCGGAAAATAGGTGTTTACGTATGCGATAGATAACCTTTTTGCCCGATGAAAATCTCTGTCGTCCAAGGGAATCGTTAAGGTTAAGAGACAAGGAAAAAATAACTGGTGATCAGATCTGGTGAATAAGGTGAGTGATTAATCAAGTCAAAGAAAAATTCGTGAATTTAATCACGGCGACCACCGAGGTGTAAGCATTTGCTATGTCCTGAAGAAAAAGCACTTTTGTATTCTTTAAATCGATTTTTTGCAAAATTTGCCTTCAACTTATTAAATAATGATGCGCAATACTCTCCCGTTATTGTTTTTACCTTTTTAAAGATAATCAATGCAAACAATTCCGTGATTATCTCAAAAACAACAGCCTTGTTCTTTCTTATCAGAAGTGTCGTGGTGGATCCTAGTTTCATGTTCAGTTATAAACCGACCCAAAAAATCGAATCGTGAATGGAAAAGTTCGGTCAAATTCGTTTGGGTTCAGAGTGAGAAAGCGCGTCACCCAACGCGCGGATAGCTAACGCATATCAGATTTTTTAGTCAACATATGACAAACGCGTTTTTTCGATATGCCTGTAGCCTCTACTGTCCCTCTAACATTAATTTGACGGTCGTGTAGTGCCATTTGGTGAACTTTGGTGAACTCGAAGTTATCGATGGTTGTCGCAGTTTATGGCCGTCCCGAACGTCCATATCAGCCAAGCTCGTGCGATCACTTTTAAATGCAGCTACTCAAAATTTCACGGTCATGAATGAAGCGGCAGAGTCCCCGTACACAGCTTCCAACTCATTCTTGTTTTGCGTAGGCGTTTAACCTTTCGAAAACTTATATCTCTATATTTATTGCAATGAAATTCGGCAGTAAGCCAGGTGGAAGGTTACAACCGATTTAATCAATTTATCCTATCCAATTTAATGACAGTTCGATGCTCAATTTTGTCCGTATTCACAACAACCCTCACAATGACTCGCACAAACGATTTCCAAACAACAGCATTGTCCAAAATGGCTGAAAGTTTGGCAAATACCTTTCAATGCATGCGCAAACACAATACTGAACTGTTGTTGAAGATTGCCGCCAACTTCATATTGAGGTTGCAAAACTTGCAGACAACTCTCGTATGTATGGACGCAGAAACTCAGAAGTCAGAATTCCAAGCCAGCCTCCAAAAAAACAAAACAATTGCGTTTATTATCCACTAAGAGTAAGCGCCCATCAAGCCGGGATTTTTTTCAAGCCCAATTTTTTTGTGCCAAATTGAGAACACCACATCTTGTGATATTCCCATGGCCTCAACTATTTCGATTTCGAACTTTGATTTGTCGTTAACCCAAAACCACATCGTGGATTATGTCAATTATTTTGGAGGATGTCACATCCGCTTCGAAAGATGTTCATCAATTTGGACTGTTTAACAACGTTTATACTCAGTTATCCAATTGTATACGATCGTAAACACAGGAGCAGTTGTGCCATGAGCGTCGTCCAACTCGGCTTTGATCTCTTTTGGTGTTAAGTCTGTTACATAAAAATTTTTAATCACTGCACGGAGCTCATTTTTTTCATTTTTCTGAAAAAAACAAAATTTTGTTGCTTCAATCGACTTTAATTAACGTGAAACCACTTGATGGATGTAGCTGAAGGTTGAACAATAGCCTAGTGAAAGATAAAAATCATTCAAAAGAAACCTTTTCCGATACTACGTGCGCCATCTTTCAGATTTTCTGAGGAGTTATTGAACGGCACAATTAATTTAACTTTTGTTACTCAATGTTCAACAAATAGCATATTCCAATAGATACCATCATCTCTACATTAATGAAGTAGTGACATTTTAATTGAGATACAAGTGTACAGAAAAAATTGAAAAAGTAAAAAGAGTGATAACGAAACCAAACGAGAAAGTATTAGCCATGATGATAGAGAAAAGAGGATTTTGGAAGAAATTCTAGGAGGCAAGAAGAGAAATCTCTCGGATATCTCTAGAAAAATTCTCTAGGATAGGGAAAATTTTAATCCGTCATGGAATGTTGTTTTTGGATTTGGAGAGAACATTTGGTAGGGTAGGCAGGAATAGGAAAAGAATAGACGTTTTGAACGAAATAAGATGTATTAGAAATTATGTGGAATTTAAAAAGGGTTTATTATGGTAGGAGGTGTCACGCCATCTTGTATTGAGTATTTGAAATGCATCCATGTTTAATCAGTGTCTCCATCCAAATTTTAACTGCACTCATTAATAGTCATTAATACTTCATGACTGGCATTAATGATCCGTTCCTTTCGTAGCATTACTACGACCGTCTTAAACTCGGATATGTTAATAATAGGCAATGGTAAAACTCGCTGGGTACTAAGCTCTACGGCATTTGACATGCATGCATCAGCTATGGGAGGGCCAAAACCTTACCCAACCACTTACCCACTCCTCAAATGTTTGGACTACAAGGAAATTCGCTATAATTTGTATTTACCTGGAGATATAAGAAGCAATAATTAGGTTTGAATTTTAAACCCTCCTGTCACTACTCCGAACCTGCAACATTTAGCCTACACGCGGTCTATGGGGTTGCTAAAAATCAGTTAACATCCCTGAAGATGCCACGCAGTGGTGAAACCATGGTCGTCTGAATAAAGTGTAAATGTGGAAATGCCGTGTTTTCTTTCTTTCTATACAGTAAACATCCATCAAATGAATGTCTTGTAAATGTTTTAGTTTTTAGTGGCACTCAGCAGTTTAAAAATGGCGAAATTGATAAAAACTTGAAAAATATAAAATATTGTTAAGTAATCACTATGTACGTATAATTAATGCCAAATTCATGGATTGCAATGTCTAAATATTAAAATTATATGAATTGATATATCCTTAATTCTAATTACGTTGAGTTTACTCGAAAGTGTTTTATTGAAAGAGCAACCGTCCGTAGGCACTGGGCAATTGGTAACTGTGATGACTTTTAAATTCCATGACTCTGTATTCCGTATTTTTTGCTATAGTCCACAGCTGTTTAATAAAGTTTCATGTAAATAAATTACCTTTTTGGAATGGAAAGTCTCCGCAAGGATTTCTCCCTGAATGGTTGAGCTATTTTTGTCTCAAAGTATATGCTTTCCGTAATGGTCATATTGAATGGACCGCGAAGGTAATGCGCTGTTGAGATTGAATGAAGGCAAAAGGGCCGCCGAAGCGCTGGAGAATGTTCACTGTTCCGCTTAAAGTCGATTGTAGGATTGATGCAGTTTATTGATAATATAGGTAATCGGAGAAGTAAAAGTTGAAAAATTCGTGAGAGAAACATTGGCAAATGGCGAGAGAAATGGGTAGAATGAGATTAGTCATAGAGCAGAAAATGAAAAAAAAAGATCCCGAGAGCAGAGGTATAGAGAGGAGATATTAGGAAATCTGGATTTGGAGGTTGGGAAACCTTTTTTACTCAATTCAAATGAAGTAATTGCACTATAATAGAATATATTTAATTTTCATTCCATTTTACTGTTAAAAATCTTTTTATGAAAACAATCGTAAAATTCTAAATCCTTGCATTCTATTATTTTAATTCCTTATTAATGAATATAATGGAATGTTGAGGTTTGAGCTTCGCAAAATTAAATTCCTCTCTTTAGAAGGGTCCACGTCATTTTTCATTAGCAGCACTTGCATTTCCAGGGTGAAAACCTTGATTACGCATTAAACAACGCAATTTCAATCATTTGCGGGAAGAATTCAGTTATGTAGTGCATAAGTCCATTTTCTGTTGAAATATTTAATAGTAATGCATCTCGTTTTGCCAGGATATGCATTATTAAAATGAGTGATCATTTATATGAGATTCGACTTCGGTTATAGAGGAAAGCTCGCGTGTTCGAACATCGCTGCGTTCATTGAGCAAATAGCTCTTAGATAATAAGCGCAGTTGATTATAAAAGTGCTTCCTATTTTACGGAACGCACATTTGTGCACTGCGTATGGATTTAAGCATTTATGGAAAAGAAATCACATTTTGAGGATTCATATGGAAATGCTTGGCATCACATTTTTTCAATGGTCAGTAATATCCAAGCCATGCCTAAGAGCCAATTATCTGTCACAATCCTATTTTTGCCTCCAATATTGTAGACTTTAGTCGCCTTCCCTCCTGTTGACTCTTCCAGTAGGCTTGAATTTGTTGTCACATGCATGGTAGAGGAAACTTCATTGGTCTAAATTGGTACATAAATTAATTTAAATATAATTTATCTTTTTTTTCATTTTGAAGTGGTTGATTTCGCCATTGGTAAATTGTTTCTTGTCAATCCTTAACACTGAAACGATGTAGCGTGGTGGACGAATAGGTTAAACATTCGATTGCCAGCCTTTGTTCTATAAATACACCATATAAATTACAGCTTAGAAAATAAGAAATTCTTCTCTATCATATGCTTCATTTTCACCAACCCCTTTACTCTCATCCATCGAACTAATTTTCTGTCCGATAATTACATGTGAAACAGGAGGCGAAGAATAGTTATTGGAAGTGTATCATGCAGAAGAAAATGGATAAACTCATAGTTAAGACATTTATTTCTCGTAAATTCAGTAACAGTTAATTAGGATGTTATAAAAGCTGTTGGCATCGTATGTACTATATAAAGGCTATGAATAAATAAAGGACCATTTTGCCGGCAATCCCCTGCTAAGGAGAAAACTTCTGAGAGCAGAGATTAAGAAAGCAGAATGTAGACATCAAAGGTACACGTCCAGGTATGGTGAGGATGAGTCGTGAAAGAGGCGTTCTGCCGAGCAGAGGGAAGGTGCAGACGCATCGCGGCCTAGAGAGTACGAGGATGAAGGGGCAAGGGAAGAATGCTTTCTCGTTATGTGTGTGTGTGTACGCACGCGTGCAAATTTGACACCTAGTGGGCACCATCCCGACTATTTGTTCAAGGGCTTTCCCCGAAGGGATGGAAATTAGCGCGTAATGAAGAGGATGGCTAGGAAGAGGAGCAGAGTGGCAGGGGAAGAGCAGGGAGAATGGTGGGGAGTCGGTGGAGGGCGTGGATGCCACCAAGCTTCAAAGGTTGTCCGCCGTTATTTTTGGAATGCGAGAGGCGAGAAGACTCGTGAGTGATGGTGGACAGAGGATTTGAACGGTGCGTGTCGGGTGGAAGTAAGATGAGAGTAAGCCTTAGTTAAATTGGACTTGCTCTCTCATTTTATTCAGAGAAAGACTGGGATGTTTTTCACGTGTCATGGGGTTTTGATAGTGAACCAATTACGGGCGCAGTATTGCTTTACAGGGGTGCCATATATAAGATGATGAAGATAATGAAAATGGTAACCGTGGAATTGGGTAAATAATTTACGAAAGACGTTGGAGGATTTTAAGTGAAGAAATAAGAAGAAAAATTCACTAAATTCGAATTCGGCAATTTGAATTTAAATAATATAATGCTAACGCTTTTATCTATTTACTAACTTTTCCTCTCATTTCATCTGTCTTACCTCGTAATTTGTCATTACAAAATAGTGCAGGACAAATGGACACTGTACTAGCAGCAAAAGGGGAAAGAAAGCATTCATCATGAATTTACTAACCCTAACCGAATTTATATCAGAACTGTTAAATGGATAACCCATTATTATTCGGATTTTTCTGACGTTTTCCAAATAAAATCTGGCATAGTTCTGTTTCTCTCCCTATTCATGCTAAACGTAGTACGAAGGGAAGTGCCTCCTAAGTACTGCAACGCTTGCACGCGTACTATTAAGGACCTTCTGGAATCCGCTTACCAAGGAGCATTCAACTCGTGGAAAAGCCGCTGGCTGGAAGTGTGTGGATGCTCAAGGGATGCACTTTGAAGAATTTTGAGGTTTTTTAGGAATATCTGAAATAAATCTATTTTTCAGAAATTTTTCCCATTCCAATTTAACAAATCTTTTCTGTAGTACAAGTTACATTGATTTGACTTTAGTGTAGCGCCAGGAGAAGCCATTAGAAATTGAAAAATGCTCAGGTCGCCTAAGGCAATGCTTTAGGTAACACTCGATAAGCAATAGGCTGCATTAAAATTTTGTTTCCTTTGTAACAGATAGACAGCCATATCCCATGTAATGCAGCAAAGGCTTGTGAAGAGTGTCTTCTTCCCTATAGCGTAGCTGAAAGATGTTTAAAATTATTATGAGGGGAGAAAAATTCAAGTGAAGGTGCACTTAAAGCCCTGACTAACGAAAGAGGCCCCGAACTCGGAGCTAACGAAAGTGAACGTTTTTGAAATTTTTAATAGTACTACTATTAAAAATGTTGAAAATATTCTTGGGTGCCACTCACTCGTTACTGATAGAAATAATTCACATGGTACGTGTTTGTGCGCTGAATTCCAAGCTCGCCAATTATTCTTGTCTGGACTGTAAATTCAAATAGCCATCGAAAATGTTTATAACTAAGCCCATTTCAAAACTGTGAATCAGAATTATTTGCATATATTTATTTAGTTATTTTGTATTTGAAGACGCGTTCCTCGCTCTAGTAAATAGCTTCAATTCCTTAAGTCCAACTAAATGGAATAATATTCCTTTTATCTTAATTTTCACTGATTTAAATTGCGGTCAAATCGGTTATCTGCCTGTACAAAGTGGAGCGTCAGTAACAGATATCGATAAAATTCTCTGAATTATAGTTGTGATTATAGAATTTTAAACAGTTTTTGGATTTTTAAGTATAGAGTTCTCTTGTGTGTAAACTAACGTTATGAGTGAATTTTACCTTTATGCCGCCGTTTAGATGGTGAAAATCGCTATCCATTGTTTTGGTGTTCCTCTCACCCTAACTCAGCATATCCTCATCTCTGGCAGAAAAAACCTAAACCTCTCCTCAGACTCCAACTATTCCTCATTGTTTTCGTTTTTTGATTGCCACTCATACATCGGTTTGGAAGAAAGGTTAACCTCTTCAGATTTTTCGTATATCTGTTTTGGATCGTTTTCTCTGAGGGTTTCACCGTATTTCGCTCTCTAACTTATAGACATTTTATGCTAATGTGTATGACTCTTTTCTCAAAGGCCCTATTGAATATTTATAAATTCATAAATACAATAAATACGTCTTACCAAAATCTAAAGACATATGACTCCAATTAGTGCAGTTAAGTAATTGGAGAAAAAGTCATTGGAGGCTAAGAAGAAATAAATATGTATTGGATAAATAATATGTGGCAATATCTGTGCCCTATACTTTGATTTTAGTCCAATAATGTCAAATTCCGCGGTCATCTCTTCACAATGATGTGTCTATGTGCATTTTCATTAAATGATAAAATGGTTATAATAGTGTATAAGTGTATTCAAAACGCGCGATGACGAAATATAACCCAATGATAATAGGGCGAAGGTAAATATTGTGCCCATTTACCAGGGTAGAATAAAATTTAAAATATATTTAACATATTTTAGGAAATTCGTATATGATTGCGATATAGTTTAACCGGCAAGCGCTAAAATTACAATATTTTAAAGGCGTTTAATCAACATTTTAGGTATTCACGATTTGTTAATTGAAATATTGAATGAAAAATGGTACGAGAGTATATTTTCAACCAATTCAATTTTTTCTTAATAAAAGCTCCTTTGGAGTTCCTAGTCACATTTGCTTTGGTCAATTTCAGCACCACCTGAGGAATTGGATTTGTGTCATGATTAGAAGTGATTTAGAATTTGTGCTATACAAATCATTTCTAAATATCATTTACACTTATAACGCACATATCTTTCATGTTGCTCCTTTTTTGGGGTGGAAAAGTGAAGAAATATACTCGATCTTTAGAAAATTAGAGGGACTCCATTACATTTATTGCTGGAAACTTTTATAGACCCAGGTAAAGCTATATGCACACGACCTGGGTTTCTATGTACGAGTCTCGTATTAACATCACCATCAAAACATCTGATTATGATGCACATTTTAAATGTTTTCCATATAAGTGCCCAACAATAAATTTCAATAGCGAACAAAGTCTGACATATATGTAGCTGAATTCTATGGTTTCAGGCTCAACTTTGTGGAGGTTCATTTTCGTTTTAAATGAATACACTTTGTAACTTCCACACAATTTTTATTCGTACTACCGGTTTCAACGCTTCGGCGTCATCATCAGGTACCTGATGATGACGCCGAAGCGTTGAAACCGGTAGTACGAATAAAAATTGTGTGGAAGTTACAAAGTGTATTCATTTAAAACAAAAAAAAACATGTATGTAGCTATTAAATCTATATATCTCTCTCTATCTAGTTTCGTAAGTTATTTTACATTAATCTAGCCTTTTTTATTTCACCTCTTTAATATTCAATACCCTCCCATGGACTACAACCTTGTCGTGGTGGAAGGGCTTGTGTGTTCCGATGACCCCTAGAGCTGTGCTGGCGGGAGTAATAATAATTACTCCTGGAAGGGTCACCCATGCCAGATAGGTCGAAGGTTAGGAGCCAGACGAAAGGTAGTCCACGCAGCGTCTGTTCCTCAGTGAGGCGGCTGCAATGGCGTCTGACCCCAGTGGGGCGGCCATTAAGTGATGGTGTCACGTTAAAAACACTATTGAGGAAGGCAACGGGAAACCACCTCAATTATGATTCCCAAGAATATTATGATGGGCACTATAGATAATATGAGTCCTGGCAACTACGGGACACGGCCCAAGAGGCCGTGTGTCGTGCCCGGCAGCGGGAGAGGCAAGGCTTCCGCGGTCGTCATCCCACGAAACCCTTGCAGGGAAGAAATAACTTCAGCAGGACAGAAGACTCAGAAGAAGGCGAAAGTAGTTAGAATAGGAACCTGGAACGTCAGGACAATGTTGAGGAGAGGCAAATTAGAAAATATTAAGCGAGAGATGGAAAGAGGTAACATAGATGTTTTAGGCCTCTGCGAGGTGAGATGGAAGGATAGCGGGGATTACTGGAGTGACAATTATAGAGTAATATACAGCGGCGGGGATGAGAGCCAACGAGGGGTTGCCGTAATTTTAAATAAAGGGGTAGGAAGAAGCGTAGTCAACATAGAGCAAGCGACAGATAGAATTTTACTCGTAGAGATTAAAGCAGAGCCGACGAACTTGGTCATTATTCAGGTATACATGCCACCGAGCAACCACAAGGAGGAAGAAGTCGATAGGATGTATGATGAGTTAGAGGATATCATCGCGAGTGTTCCTGCGGGGAAACATTTGATAGTGATGGGGGATTGGAATGCGACGGTAGGCGAAGGAAGAGATGGTGGTGAGGTGGGGGACTATGGGTTAGGCACGAGGAATGAACGCGGGGAGAAAGCAATTGAATTCTGCAGGAGACAGGGGTTAGTCATCACTAACACATGGTTTAGACACCACAAAAGGCGTAGGTATACATGGAAAATGCCAGGTGACTCAGAAAGGTATCAGTTAGATTATATTATGGTTAGGCACAGGTTTAGGAACAGTGTGATAAATTCGCACAGTTTCCCAGGAGCGGATGCGGACTCTGACCACAATTTAGTTGTTATGAAATGTAATGTTCGTTTCAAGAAGATAAGGCAAGGGCGGCGGGTTAAAAAATGGAATTTAGAAGCAGTAAATGAATTAACGAGGAAGGAGTATCAGGAGGCTGTAGAGAAAATGATGGATGACGGTAAAGAACTGAGTGCTATCGAAGAAAAATGGGGATGTATCAAGAAAGGGATATTGGAAGCCGCTAAAGACACTATAGGAACCGTTAACGGGAAAAGGATAAGGAAACCATGGGTAACGGATGAGATGATTGCGAAGATGGATGAGAGAAGAAGATGGAAAAATGTAAACACAGAGTTAGGCAAAATGAAGTACAAAGAGTTAAACAATAAATTGAGAAGGGCCACAAATAAAGCAAAAGAAGAATGGTGGAAAACGCAATGCGAGGATATGGAAAGTTTACAGAAGAAGGATGAAATTGGTGCTCTATACAGCAAGGTTAAGTTATTATCGGGAAGTAAGAAGGCAAGAGCTGTGCTAACAGTTAAAGATAAATGGGGTAAGATAATAGTTGAACCAGGAAAAATCCAAGAGAGATGGAAGGAATATATAGAAACACTGTATGGTAAAGAACTTAGGCCGACAAGGTTAGACATAGAAAAGGAACATGACGTAGAAGAAGATAGCTTAGGTCCAGGCATACTCGACGATGAAATAGAAAGGGCATTAAAGGAGATGAAAGCAAATAAGGCTGTGGGGGTGGACAATATTCCTGTAGAAATGTTGAAATGGTTAGGGAAAGGTGGGAAAAAGGCCATATATGGACTGATTCGTAGTATCTATGAGGAAGGCATCTGGCCGGAAGATTTTGTGAGATCGGTGTTAGTTCCTATTCCAAAAAAGGCAAAGGCTTCGTCATGTGAGGATTACAGAACAATAAGTTTGATATCCCACGCAGCTAAAGTTATTCTCAGGATCATCAACAAAAGGATAGAGAGTAAGGCAAATGATTACTTAGGGGATGATCAGTTTGGGTTCAGGAAAGGAAGAGGTACGCGTGATGCCATGGCAGTAATGAGATCACTAGTCGAGAGGAATATAGAATACAATCAGGACGTTTTTGCCTGTTTTGTAGATTTCGAAAAAGCGTTTGATAGAGTGAATTGGGAAAAATTAATGCGTGTATTGCAGAAAATAGGAATGGATTGGAGGGACAGGAGACTGATCCGCAACCTGTACATGTCTCAGACTGCTCAGGTGCGAGTGGGGAACGGAGAGTCTGGATGGGCAGTGTTAGGAAGAGGTGTAAGGCAGGGTTGCCCATTGTCACCGGTACTGTTCAACGTATATGTAGAGGAAATGATTAAAGAGGCATGGGAAGAACTGGAGGTAGGAATGAAAGTCGGAGGGGAACTCGTAAAATCGGTTAGGTTTGCTGATGACCAAGCATTAGTTGCTCAGTCAGCCAAGGGGTTGCAAGCATTGTTGAGTGAATTGGAGGTTCAGTGCGATAAATATGGGATGAGAATCAATATTAATAAAACAAAGGTTATGCGATTTTCCAGAAAGAAAAAGGCTAAGCTAAATATTAAAATAGGCGGGGAAAGAATAGAGCAGGTAGAGCAGTTTACATATCTCGGAAGTGTTTTGGACCAATACGGTCAAAGTGGTAGGGACGTAAGGAGAAGAATTGCGCTAGGCAAGGAGGCTTTCTCAAGGAGGAGGGAGTTGATGACGGGGACGTTGAGTAGGGATGTTAAGACAAGACTCGTAAAAACTCTGATATGGAGCGTAGCTATGTACGGCGCGGAAACGTGGTCGCTGAAGCAGGAGGATAGACGTAGATTGGAGGCTTTTGAAATGTGGGTGTGGAGAAGAATGGAGAAGGTGAAATGGACCGAAAGGAAAACAAATGAGGAAGTACTGGAAATGGTGGGTGAGGAGAGGGGTTTGTTGAGAGAAATCCTATGGAGGCAGGAAAAATGGATGAAAGGCGTATTGAGCGGTAGTGGAATGTTGAAGAGGGTAATAGAGGGGAGAATGTTGGGCAAGCGAGGTAAGGGTAGGAACAGGATAGGGATGTTGGACGGGATGAAGGGAGGAAAGAAGTACACCGAGATGAAGAGGGACCTGACATAGATTAGTTTGCTAGGTGGGGAGTCACAAAATGTTTATTTGATAGTTGTGTCCATCCAAAAACCTACCTTAACCGGTAGATTACCTAATATATATAATATTCAATAATTGTTTTATGCATGCGCTTTTGTGCCTGGATCTTCTAATATTTCTCAAATTTGAAGTCTTTTGGACCACATTCGTCTTTGACTTTCTCAGTCCACATCTTCCTCTCAAACAATTCATCGTTTTCTCATTTGTCCGGTTCGTAGTTCAATTCTCATAAATTATGTCTATGAAGAAACCAGCGTATTTGACTCCCCCATTTAATTTTGTGTAACGCCCAATCAACTTTTTTCATGATCCATTCTCTCCTTACCGCACCTCTCTTATTTGTACCGCAGCACATCTACTACTACGACGCAGTTGTTCAACACTTTTGCTTATTCAGACATGTCCAATTTTTACTGACCCACTGTGTTTGGAGAGAAGTACTTACAATTTAATGCAGTCATTTTTCCGCCTTGGATTCATTTTACTCCATGTAACACCAAATTTTTTTCGGTCCTTGCAAATTTCACCGCCCTAACAGGCCCCAGAACAGCGAAGACTGACGGGAATATAACGTATCGGAATAGGGCGGGTGGAGGTTAAGTGCGGCAGTAAAGGAGAAAGGTAGAACGAAAATGGAAGTTAACAAATGACCACGGCGAGCGTATTTTACTTTAGCTTGGTGAAGAATCATAGGGCGGTGATAAGAAGGTCGAGGACAAATATAAAAACTTATAAGTGAGAGTGGAAGAGTCGGAGCGGAACAGAAAAAGAATATTTATGAATTGGGTCCGGGGCATGACAAAGGAGGGCTCGAGAGGGAGAAGAGGGGCAAGGGAAATGGAGGGAAAACGGGGAAAGAGTGTGGAGGAATGAAGAAGAAGAACACGGAGCAGTGGCTCCTTAAAAGGAGAAGGTCGGGAAGAAGTAAAGGCGAGGCGAGGTAACGAACGTTTGCTGCGAATTGCAGTGATGACAGGTTTGAGCGACCAAGGTATTTAATAATAGTAGTCAAATTAGGAAGAATAAGAATTAAGTAATTGCATCACCGGATTTGCTTTCAAGTGAGATTAATGGAAAGCGTGAGGTTGTATGTATTGAAATTATTTGAGCTTATTTTGTGGCATTTATGAATGTATTGATTTCCATATCGCATTTTAATTGGTAGGTATTAAATCATTTCGCATGTGATATTTTTGTCTCGTAGTTAGTAAATAGCAAATTAGATTCACCACAACTCATATGACACAAATAAATTTGATGATACTGCTTGTGTAGAAGCTATTATCAAAGTACGTTTTCACGCAGTGTTGAAATACTTATATTGTTAGTAAAATATTATAAAAATAATTTAAAGAGTAAATCCATAGTTTCAACATAAATATTTTTGCAAGCCTAATGCCAAACGTCATTTCATCTAAATAAGAGGAGAGTAAAACTGTAAGTTAAAGTTTTCTTCACAAGTTTATAAGGTTGCGTTGCGGTTTTATTTTCCACGTCTATTTCATGCACAGAAAACATTACTTTGCAAAATCATGCAGTTTTTGGCCATTTACGGAGTTAAATAAATTTAAATAGATCAAAAAAACATATTTATTTTCAAAACCAACATATCATATTAGAGTGAAAATTACATTTCTTAGTATAATATTTTTATAACTATATGATATTTGCTAACCCATGGCACTGCTTCAAGTGTAGCATTATGCCTTATATGCTCATTGATATGTATAACAATAAATATATTGGACTATTTCGTGCCCCTGTAGCTTCTTTTGAAATTTATCACATTGGAAATATATCAAATACTTAGCAAATCAAACTATTTTGAGTGACCGGGAGACGGAAAAGGAGTAATTTGGCCGGGAAAAAAATAATGAGTGAAATAAGTTTGAAATAATGATGGAGAAATGTCACAGATGGCTGTAAAATTTATCAACTTCTATATATTTTGCTTTCCCTTTAAAAGATGCCGTAGACTTTCGCTTCTTAGATTGTATTGCTCTTTTTTATCGGACGCAAAGTGGTATCTTAACGGCTCCGGTTATTCATCCCTTCGCACCCGTCCAAGAGGTTGTTACGGTTAAAAAAAGAAAGCATAGCTGAACGAAATTAAGAAAAAAAGGCATAAAACCCCAGTAATTTAAGGATCCGGGTTTTGAGAACTTGAACCCCATCGAGAAAATCCAACGCACACTACTACTATGGTGAAATGAAGTGGCTACGAGAAGAAATTATGGAGGGAGGATTGAGAAGGAGCGAATGGCGGCGGAGGGGGGAGGGCTCGGAGGCGGCGAAGGAAGGAAGAGGGAAAACCTGGCGAAAGCGTGTGCGCAACCCTGAGGTTAGGCGGAGGTTAGTGAGAAGATAGCGAGAATAACTTCGAGAGAGGGAGCATGTCGGGGAAAGAGGTGATCGGAATGAGTGAGGTCGCGGGGGTTGGAGAAAGGCGGCGACTGGGAGTGTGGGGGCCGACGGAACTCGGCCCGAGGGAGGTGGGGAAAGGTGAAAGTGTGCGCCCCGGGGAAAGAAAGTGGCGGTGGAGGTACGCCGGAATCGTGATGGGCAATGAAGGGGGGGCGTCGTCCCAGGAAGGCTCCGAGAGGGAAGAGAGGGAGATGACTGGGGCAGGATGTGTGGGTGGGAGCAGTAGCGGGGTGGGGTGCGGAGGGGTTTGGAAACGGATGGCTGGAGAGCATAGGCACTCTATCCCATGGCATCCATTCCCGCAGGTTGACGCTCCTCCTCCCCTCCACTCCCTCCCTCCGTCCCCAACCCACTTTTTGACACCCGTCACCCTACCTTCCCCTCCTTCCCCACCGAACCAACACGTTCTTCCCTCCCTCCCTCCCCCAACCCCGACACCCCCATCCTTCGGCCCCACTCCACTTCCCCATATTTAAGCTTCGGGGGTGATTTATCTTTCGCCCCCGTGGAACCTGTAATGCCACCCATTTTTTCCGACGCACTTAATGAAAATCTTCGAGAGTTACAACGCGGGTCGGAGGGAGCAAGAAGGGTTAGTCGTCGTCGTCGTCGGCGGCGGCGGAGGGCGCGAAGAAAAGGTGGGTTTCCCTTAAAAGCGCGAATGGGGCTTTCTGGTCGGGTGGTGTGTGGGTGGTGGGGGGGGAGGGAGCGCTGGAAATCGAGGCAATTTAAACTGGGCCCCCCCTCCCTTTTGCAACCTCCCTCCATTTCCTTCCACCCACTTTCTTGTCTCTGCGCCCTCCTCCCTCGCGCTCGGCCCGACCCTCCCATTCTCGCTTCCTAACTCGGAACCCCACAGAGTGAGAGAGCCAGCCAGCCTTGCACACCGGACCGCCCTAATCCACGCCCTTTTGAACCGACACCTCGCCTCTATTTTCCCACCCAGACTTTTTACCTTTTTCTCTTTCGCTATTCCTTGGAAAACTCCCTTTCCTTTTCCATTCTTCTGACTCCTCTACTTTCCATCTGTCTTTTTCAGCTTGTTCTTCTCTCTTCTCGGATCTTTCGCTCCTGTTAATTTTCTCCTTTACGGATTCGAGATCCTAGTCATCACCTTACGCGGGAACTGGAAGTTTCTTTATTAGCGGAGACTTTGAACAAACGAGGAGAGACGGGTTAGGAATTCTTAGCAGGAGTGTTGCCGATGATTAGGGCGGAAAGTCTACGGTTTGTAACTCACCCTTAGCTAATAAGTCGTTTTTTCATTTTATTTAAATGAAATGTTTTGTATGCGGTTTAGCCTTATACCAATGTCAAAAGTTGATAGTTTTACTTATGTCACCTTTGATGCAGTGTAGCGAAAAATTTAAACGAAAGCAATTTACACTCAAAACCAAGAGACTAATTTACGTGTATTACGAGACGAGTGAAATAGGGCACTTAAAATACGATGGTTAAGAAATCTGAATCAATTACTGGGGGAAAAATATTTGAATGAAAAGAAAATACCAGTGCGTGAATCGGGTTGTTATTAATGCTACAGACATAATTAATCATTGTATAACTGTGAAGCAAGGTCCGCAGCATAACTTTTGATTAGAAAAATAGACACACTGAAGGAAAAATAAAGTAGGAAACATTCTCGTTGATAATTCATTGATGAGCAAAAGCTGAAGTGCAAATCATAATAAAACATATCACAGATCAAACATCTTAAAATCACCTAGCGTAAATAAATACTCGACCTTTAATTTTGTTTTAATAATTTGTAAAATTTCCCTTTTTTCGGCAAAATTCAGATGATCTTGTTGCACAAATAAGTCAATGCGCATAAAATAATGCACCATATCGGTTCCTTTGCGAAATGTGCCAAATTAAGTACCTTTGATTACCGTTTTGTGTTAGGCGAGTTAAAAATGTTTATAGTATGTATTACGCTGCGTATTTCTTGATAGATGATTTTTAAAATTATTAGCTCTGTCTCACTGACTCTAATAAAAGTTTCTCAGAAAATATATTTTTACTTTATTTCGGCGCCGTACAGTATTAAGGTGACATCGCGCTTCATGCAACGGGAATATTTCGCTTCGCCTTCAAGCCCTCCTAGTATATTCTTCATTCGCCGCCCTATCTTTTCTTCACATTTCCCGCCCACCCCTTCCTTTCCGTCGCCTCCATTTCCGCGTCCTCAACCGCCCCATATCCCTCCTCCTCCATCATTCCGTCGTTTGCCACCCGGGGTTCGCTTTATCCACCCATTTAAGCCTTTATTTACGGCGTTTCGCATGTTTCTTATTCTTGCGCGTGCACGCCATTTCGCTCGATCTTTCTCGCTAGGCTACTTAACCTCTCTCCTCTTTCCCACTTTATCTTCGCTCCCCCACCCTTTCCCGCACGACTTCCATATTCCTTCTCTCTAACCACCCGTTTTCAGGATTTCATTTTGCTTATCGAATGCATATTTCCTCTTCCGATTCCTTCGTTCTTCCCTGTTGTCCGTTCATCTGATCACCTATTTCCTGTCATACCTGTTCCCTTCTATGTGTAATAGAATTAGATAATTCTCAGGTATGTAGTTAACATCTCTTCCTGACTTCCTCTGAGAAATAATACTCCAATGAGACAGCAAAAAATACTTATTTCACTTAAATTCCTTTGTAATCTTGATACTTGTCCCTTGAAAATCTTTGAATTCTGCTTGTTGATCGCATAAGGTTTTCCTCACATTTTCTTGATTGTTTACCAGCTACGTTTACCCTAAGCTTGCTTTTTCGTCTTGATCATAGGAAATTAATCTATTATGATTAAATAATGGATAATCCTATGCTAAAAACTTAAGTTTACAAAGTGATGATTTGGTGTCTGTGAGTTCGTAAAGTAAAGGGGTCCATTAATTTTTTTCCAAAGAGTACCGAAAGAAATTGGTTCTGAACCTTGGACGCAGGTTTGACGCACGCACGATTAATGCAGTGATGTTTTGAAGGCGGAGATCCGTCTGTGAAGTGAAGTGAAGATTTGAAGTAGCTGTACACGCGCATATTCATTGATCGCCTTTGATTTTTCTTTGCCTTTCTCTGTCATCATTATTATATTACCTCAAATCACTCTCGATAGTGACTTCCCCTTTTCACATCCCCGAACTCTTTCCTCTTTCCTTCACGTGCTCATCTCTGCAATCCCCCACCCTTTCTGTCACTCCTGCCTCTCTTGTCCTTCCTCTTTTCTCCACCTTCTCTTTCCCTCCTCCACGTCTCCTTCATCCCCCGTCGCCGACCATTTTCCTACCCCTTTCGACAGCGGGCGCGACGCTTCCCACGACCGCGAGTGTGCCTCGTGATATGAGAAATATTTATGCGCGCTCAGAAAGATGAGGATCGTCTGCGGCGGTTGTATTGGGTGTTCCTAAGGCGTCTTAAAGAGGGTGACTAGTTGGGAGGAGGGAACGCGGTGAGGGACGCAGGAAAGGGTGGGGTGGCATGGGAATGAAAACAGGGGGTGGAGGGCTGGATGACGGTTGAGGGACTGGAGTCGGGGGGGACGTCGCGGCCCCTTTTGGTTCGCGGGGAAAGCCATGGTGGCGGAGTAGGTGGAGGTGAGGGATAGTGTGGGTGAAGTGGCGTGGTGAGGGCGGAGGGGATGGGCTTCGTGGTGAGAGTGTATTAAATTCAATGTCTCGGGGTAAAGGATAGAGGGGAACATCGTTGTCGACTATTTTGACACGGCTTCCAGCTCTACCGCTACCTCCATTCTCTCTCTCTCCCTCCCTATTTCACCCTCCCACTCCTCATCTCTTATTTTATCCTTCTCCTCAACCCTATCCCTGTTCTCCACCTCTCTCCGCTCTTCTGCTCGGTACGACTAATCTTATCTTCCAGAAGGATGCCACTTTTTCAATCAATACGCGGATCTATCAGGTGGCGGCGAGAGAACTCGGTATTAGTGATTATATTTTCCCATTCATTAAGTAAATCTCAAGAGTAGTCAGTTTAGTTACCCAGCTCCGCAGGTTTTGCTCTTCCTTGAGGGGTTAATGCGCAAAAGGTTACTTTTATTTGCTAGATTATCGGTGATACACCGATTAGAAAATTATCACCCAATAGTGTTTATTATTTTAGAAGTCTTAGTGGGGAATGCATGAAAATAGGTATGCCTGATGCCAAGGACAATTTAAATCTCGCTTGGTAGCTGCGTTACGCATTAGTTTCTGCCTTCTGAGGAATAATAAGATCAAAGGTACCAAGCAGTAATTTGTTACGGATTAATTACTGTATTTTTTATCGAATTTCATTAATTCGAATGTTACATAATTTTTTCTTTTTCTCTCGTATTCTCTTTCACCCCATGCAATTCCTTTCTAAAGTATTTTTATTAATACACATTTCTCCCAATTCATTCCGAAATACTTTTTACAACGGAGAACACGTATTTTTGTCTTTGGTGACTGCTGATGGAATCCTTATGGGCTGATTTGAAATGGGCCTATCATTTGGCATTATTCTCTTATTATGACTTTTAATTATTTTTAAAAATTCAGATTTAACATTCCAGGTTTATGAACCATTTAATTTCTACCGTAATTATATTAAATATTTAATCTTACAAAAAAAATTGTAAGCATTAGTTTCATACATCAGGCGGTAATGACTATTTTTTTAAAAGCTACACAGGAAAGAGTTTTTATAAGAAAAAGATTTTTGAAAGAGGTTTTAGTTTTAGTGAATACGAGTCATATCACATATGTTCTAGACATTCAATTAATCTTCAGATTCAAATGATATGCGTACGGTGACAACGCCTTTTGAGAAATTCTCTAGAGTTGGAGGGCAAAAGGGCTAACGAACACAATGCCTGGAGCAATATTGTCTTTCTATTAACACCTGTATTGCCCTTTAATGAATTCCGGCGTCATGGTTCCATTAATCTTTTTCGTTTGGCGTGGCTGAACCTCGTCCACCACTCTGTCACCATGTCCACCCCGCTACCATAGTTTCACACCACCCCCCAAACCCCTCTGCCGCTGACGCTATCGTAATCCTCCCAAACAAACTCAACAGCATACTCGTTCGCCACTTTCACTCCCTGCTTTCTCTCCACTCATTCTCCCCCACGTACCTTCATCCATCCACCATCCATCTCCTGCGTTGTACCCATTCTGAACCGTCTGCCTCTCATTCTCTGACCGCAGCTGTTTACCGCTCTCTCACTTTCTGCCGCCATTCTACCCGCGATCTTTTCTCCCCCAATTCCTATTCCTTTCTGCTTTTGTGTTTTCCTCTTCCCAACGCACTGTATATTTTCCATATCTTTATCGTTTGGTGGTAAAGAGTTGGTCCAGAATTTCTCCATTTGTGGGTTCAGACATTTATTTTAATTCTGGATGGCAGCTACCCGCATTGTATCCTCATGCCGCTTCTACTTAATGGTAATTGGTGGACAAACATACGAGTGTCCACTAGGGGGAAAACCTTTCTGGAAATATTGAGTCGCTTCAATACTATAATCTTGAGGTTTAAGATTTCCATTAATTTAGTTTCAGGTGATCTTAGAAACGAAATCTCGCGTTATTGCTTACTGATTGTTGACTTGCCATCCCTGCGTACTCCAGTGTAATTGTTGTATGGATATTCGTTGTATATACTTCGTTTTGATCTTTGCGAGTGTAGTCTATTACCTTTGGGCAGCCATTGATTCAGCAGAATGATATATCTGCTACATATGGATATACGAGTATATAAGCGATGGACTACAGACCGGAGGGCCCGGGTTTGATTCTCGGGCAAGTTACTCTGGCCACCTTCAGCTCCACTCTAGCTATGTAATTTTTCGGGTACCAGATCATCCTGGGAAACGATAACCGGTACAGGGAAAGGAACTGGCTCCCCTACCCTGATGTGAGAATTTCAAACGCCGTCGGGCTTAGTACTGGGAGAACTTTACCATCACCTACCACCGACCTTCGGGTTGATTAATTTGTTTATGGTGTATGGTTAGCAACCATAATTACAGTACTCAACCCGAAGGTCGGTTTGGTAGGTGATGGTAGAATTCACCCAGTACTAAGCCCTATACGAGGTATGAATATTCACACATCAGGGTAGGGGGGCCAGTTCCTTTCCCTGTGCCGGCAATGGTTTCCCAGGAAGATCTGGTACCCGAAAAATCAAATAGCTTGGGTGGAACTGTAGGTGCTCAGAGTGTCTCCCCCGGGAATCGAACCTGGAGCTTCAAGCTGGAGCAGTGATAGGGATTGATTTCAAGATCTTTGATTAGCCTTTTCCTTTGTGGAAAATCGCGTAAACTTTGTTTTATTAGTATTGATTGTCATCCTATATCAATCGCACTGAATTTCCAATTCATTTAGCAATGCTTGCAACCCCTTTAGCAAACTTAACTGATTTTGCAAATTCCCTGCCGACTTTCTTTCCTACCTCCAGTTCTTCTCATGCCTCTTTAATAATTTCCTCCACATATCCGTTGTAATTGTAATATTGTTATATCATTGTTTGAAGTCTGATTTAAGGCCGAAGTGCTGTTTCCGGAAGAATACAAAATAAATAAATAAAAATAAATGCGGTGAATAACACCGGTGATAATGGGGAACCCTGCCATACACCTCTTCCTTACAGTGTCCATTCTGACTCTTCGTTCCCCAGTCCTACCTGAGCAGTCTGAGACATGTATAGGTTGCAGATAAGCCTCCTGTCCCTCCATTCTATTCCTATTTTCTGCAATATAGTCTTTATTTTTCCCAAATCACTCCATCAAATGCCTTTTTGAAATCTACGAAACAAGCTAATACGTTCTGTTTGTATTCTATATTCCTTTCGATTAGTGATCTCATTACTGCACTAGCATCACGCGTGCCTCTTCCCTTACTAAACCCAAACAGATCATCCCCTAAGTAATCATTTACATTTTCTATCCTTTGTTGTTGATCCTGAGAACTTTACTTGTTTGGGAAATCAAACTTATTTTTCTATAGTCTTCACATGATGTAGCCTTTACCTTATTCGGAATAGGAACTAACACTGATCTCACAATCTTCCGGCCAGATTCCTTCCTCATAGATAGTACAAATCTGTCCCAGTAGAGTCTTTCTCCCGCATTTCCCCAAACATTTCAATAGTTCCGCAGAAATGCTGTTTATCCCCATGGTTTCATCTCTCTAAATGCCCTTTCTATCTCATCGTCGAGTATGTCTGGTCCTGAACTGTTTTCATCTAAGTCAAGTTCCTTTGCAATGTCTAACCTTTTTGGTCTAAGTTCTTTACCATTCAGTGCTTCTATATATTCCTTCTATCTATCTTGGATCTTTTCTGTGTCACCTATTATCTTACCCCACTTATCTCTTACTGGTAACCCAGTCCTTCCCTTCATATTTCCCGATAGCGTTTTCACCTTGTATAGAGCACCAATTTTACTCTTCCTCTGCAAACTTTCCATATCCTCGTTCGGGGTCTCCACCATGCTACTTTTGCGTTATTTTTTACTCGTTCCAATTGGTTATATAACTCTTTTTACTTCCTTTTGCCTGACTTTGTGTTTACATTCGTTCATTTCCTTCTAGCCTATTAAATTGCCAAAAATATTCTTTCTGTGTGTCTTAAAGCCATGCAACTTTTATTTTTCCAGTAGTTTAAGTTGTTCCTGTAATTTTAGTGTTTCGTTCAAACACCTACCCTAGAAGTTGCGATAATTTTTTGAATAAAGAAGTTTAATACAGTTTGAGGTTTTGTAAAGAGTTGTTAATATCCTTGTAAGGCTAAATGCTCGAAACATTATACAATAATATAATGCCGGTTGTATGAGTAATAGATTAGGTATAATTATCCAATAATTATATGCTGGACTAATAGCAAAATATTGTATTTGTGTAAATTTCTTTTATGAAAGGTTACTACTATTATTAGCCGTTTTTTCTATGAACAAATACTAATATCATTAGCATATTATTAATTTCAACCTTAACAATGGGCCGCATCAAAACTAATGATTTATATATAAAAAACTGATTTCTAAAAACACCTGAAATTCGAGATACTACATGTCTGAAAGGATCATAGCAACATACCGAAAAGATCGAATGGTTTCCAAATAAAATTTGCTTATTCACTTTATCGGTAAAATCACTCATTACTTACAATATTCCTGAAGCCTTATCACATTCACTTTTCAATTCGCCAAACCTCTAATGTTACCAATTTCTAAGGCATTTTTTCTCCGTCTGATCAATAGTTTATTTTGCTCACGTTCTCTTCCTCATCATCATTGGTTTTCATGCCTATGGTTAGTTGGCAACAGCCCTCCACTTTTCTCAGTCTCTTGTATTCTTATAAACGCTTTGTTTTTTGGCTGTTGGCATTCATTCTTTTAGAGTTCGCTTATAATTTGCACATTGATATGCCTCTTTATCTTTTGACCTTACAAAGTACAATCGAAAAGATTTAGATGTAATCCTTAGAGCCTAATGAGACATCCCGCATACAATATTCTCCTTTACTTTATCATCTTTTGCAGGCCATATCGTTGCTTTTCGTCCTCAATACCCCGCTGAACCTCCTCATTTGACGACTTATCAGCTCAGGCTATGTGTATTTTTAACATTATTCGATAGTACCACATTCAGTGCTGTAATATACATTTAAATCTTTTGTCCCACCTCCCTGGGTGTTAATGTCTTACTTCCATGCCGTAGTACACTCCATATAAATTAAACATTGTTGTTTCTTGATAAGATTATCAATCTTGTTCGCGGTAAAAGTTGCAATGCATATTGACTTCATGTGATTGATGCGACTTGTAGCCTGTTTTCTGATCAACCGTCTGATGATTACGTACTCATGAGATATGAGGATAGTTCCAAGTACTCGGGTTGATTTCCGTAGAGTGAGCAATTGGCCACTTTGCCTTACCTACTAACCACCATGGTTTTCACAATGGCTTGTTAATGATCATATTATTGGAGATGCCTACAGAGGCATGGAAATCAGAATAGCTTCCTGATAGTGCTCATTCTCGGCCAGCTCGGCGAAACATGTCACTTTTTCGCCTTGGAAGCGAACTCCCCCTCTTCCACTAAAATTTTCCCAAACCTAGTCCTCTAAATATAACCATTGAATATCGGGTAGATAGACGGCAGCCTTGTCTTACTCCATGCCAGGTTTTTTCTTCTTTCTATCAGTTACTACTACACCTCTTAATTGCTACCGCTTCCATATACGTACAGATTCACCATTACTCTCAACTCCTGGTATTTTACTCCTATCTCTTACAACATAAAAAATAACTTTTACATTTCAACTCTATCAAAAAGCAATTAAATTTTAGTGCTACTTATTAATTTTTAACTTTAAATGTGGACACTTTGATTACTTCAGTCACCACAAACTTACATCACCACATAAAGCCCTAAGTTGCCTCACTCACAATACCGATTGAAAATAAATGTCTTTATTTTATATTCTAAGGGTTTACTGCACCGAAGCCAAAGGATATTACGAGCGTCAGAACTGCATAGTGAAATCCGTTGTGGTATTACTAGAGGAGAAGAAAATTATAAATTCGTCAAATTAATCGAGAAGAAGCAAATAACCAAGCAACGAAATTGCCAGTACTATTCCTGTGTGTCTGCTTCCCTTCTCTGCATCCCCTTTAATGGTTCTCTATGCTTCCTGTACTATATTTTCCTCCACTCATCTCACCTTCTTTTCAACACTTTCTACTATACCCTCTTCTTTCATTCGTCTACAAACCCCCTACACAGGTTCACCGTAAACCCCTTCTCCTCGAACTCACTGTAAGTCACCGCTGGTCTCTCTTCTCCTCCTTCCCACTTCTTCTATTCCGTCCCTCACCACTCTCCCATGCCCCCCCCCGTCCTCCCTCTGACTGATTGTACTCTTCTCATGGCTCCAGCCTCCCTTCTCCAGCGACCTCTTTTGTATTCCGCTCCTCTCCTGATCCCTCCGCTGCCCTCGACGCTTTCCTCCTCACTTCCTAACCACCCCCTCCCCGCCTTACCTTACCCTACCTCCCCATTTCCTCTCAGGAACGCACACACACCCTCACGCACGCTTCCCTCTCTAACGTTTCCCTCCGCGCCACCTCCCAAAAAAAACCGTCCATCCTCCTCTCTTTCTTATTCTTCTTCCTCCCCTCTCGTCACTCTCTCCCTCCTTGCTACGCCGCGTGCTCTCCCTCTCCCTCCGCAATCGCCCTCGACATTCCCTCCTCTGACTACTTCAACTCCTCTGCCCCTTCTTCCCTCCCTCCCGCCTACACGCACTGCTCATCCGCCCGCCACTCGCTCTTCCTCATTTTCTCCCTCCCAATCTTTTAGTTCCCTTCATTCCCTACCCTTCTCCCTCACTGTGGCGCAACACAGTTTAGGGTCAGAAACTATGCGGGGGTGTCGGGACGCTCAGGAAAACTTCTCAGGGATGAATTGCGGAAAGAAAAAGTCTCATGTGATATTTTTTATTTAAACATGATAAGAGATCACATTAAGGGAATCAAAGACTGTTTTTTCCTGAGCCCGCAAAGACATTTGAATGGTAGATTCGTACTGCTAATCTTTTATGGCGTACGTGAATAGTTAAGTGCACGAGTCGATCACTTTTTTGTCAGAATTGGCGTCCTTTGTGTGAATATTTTACATATAATATGAAGAATTCCATACTAATTCTTTGATATTATTTTCATGTATTATTATACTGGGAATATGTTTACTATTATATTCTATGAATGTAATAGCACCCTGGTGGAGATTTCCAATATATGAGCCTTTTTAATCTTAATCAGTTTAGTGCTTTTGTATTGTCCTAAGAGCCGCTTGCCCATCCACATAAGGCAAACATATCGTAATGTTATAGTTCTATAAATATCTCATGTTTTAGTTCCGTAAGTGTCTCATTTTTTTAAACAAGGGGAAGAAGTGATCCTAATTCAAGAATAATTTAAAAGTTATCTTCTTATCTGCCAGGGGTGAGAAATAGAAATAGGATATCATTTACTTCAGTTTTTAAATGCCAAACTACCGTAGATTTGAAAGCTTTGCAGAACTTGCCTTGTTAACCAATTATTTAACTCTTAAGGTGACATTCATTCTAACTGGAACAGAAGTGGATAATTTCCTGATATTTCCCTTTCAACTTACATAAATAAGGAAGAAATGCTTCATTTGAGGTATCAATGCTGATGATATTTGGGCCGTTCAAATCTTATAATTACATCAGACAAAAGTTATTGATTTTCAGTAATAGATATTTTGAATTGATATACAAAAATATATGACTGATCAATTGAAATATCTTGTGCTTTTTCCGTAGTTAAAATTGTCCTCGGCCCTGTGTACAAGCATCTCCTCCTTCCCCTTTATTTCTTTTGTATTCAGCGTGCATCTACGAAACCAAATTTCGAACTCTTCTAAGGATCAATAAATTTAAGTGGACCCTTAAACTTGCATTATTTCGCATACGCACTGTTCACTGTTGACTGCTTCTTTCTTTTTAGTTGAATATTTGTAATCACTCTAGTTAGCATTTCATTAGACACTTTTGTTGATTGTAGCTATTATGCACTTGACGTCCTTCGAAAAAGAACAATAATGTCTCGTTATGGAACCCCATGATAAGAAGCAGTGGATTTTCAAGAAGTTATTGATGTATCAGATGAAAAATACCTATCCGATATCAACTACTGCATTATTAGAGCGAAGAGCGAAATTCTTAGATTGGGTTTAATTGCTACATGTAGTAGCAAACGGGATACCAACAATATCCTTATTCATGTAGGGGGAATTCTAGCGTTCTACCTATCTGCTAATTAATAAAGCCTACCCCAGTGGAAGCATAACGGTGATTCAGTAATGTAAGTCTGGTCATAAATTAAAGAGGGTGCAGTTAAACATTGAAGCTGTTAGTATGAAAAATCGCATAAAAGCAGTCAGTCGGTTTCAAAGTAATTTTAAAATAATAGTTTTTCGCTCTCAAAAAACTGACATTTTTGGAGTAAACTCAGACTAAATAAAAGCTATAGATAGGGCAAAAATATTGAGATATTTTCGATTTGAGATGGTTATCTCCCATCCGCTAGATGGCTTTAGGGAAAATGTGTTGGACGTCACAGGAGAGGTTACCTAGGCTCTAATTCCGTCACATCTCAATAGTCCTCTCGCCCTAAAGGACCCTCTACCAGTGGACGAATCTCCATGGCGTACTGTTCACGTTGTTCTTATTCCATAATATATTCCTGCAGACCACCCCATTCGCCTAACTCGCACAGCCTTCCTCCATCGTTCTATTGTTCTCATCCTCTTTCCCTCATTCCACATTCCCTCCTCCCGCCATTCGGACCACGTTTGCACAGTTTAGCCGTCCACCAGTCTGCTCTTTGCTCTCACCTCCTCCCTATTCCCCCCTTATTTCGACCTTAACAGTTCCGCAACCCTCGCGCTTTCGCTCCCTCTCGCCCCGTCGTCCATCACTTTTTCTCTTAACTCGCTGTAAACAAGTTTCCCGGACCGACTTCGCTCCGGCAGAGGAAAAATATGCACGTTTCGCCCTCTCTTTCTCTCCCTCTTCTGTATCTTTCTCCCTCTCTCCGCTCCTCACCCTCGTGCCCTTTTCCCTTTCACGTTTTCCACGCGCTTGCGAATCGTCGATACAGCCTAAACTGGTTGCCCCATCACCGCGTTTCCATGTATCCTTTCAAGTCACATTTTGGTTGAAATTTAATAGCAGCCCGGAGGACTCAGGAGAAACTTGTTTTGTAGGAACAAACTCCGTTTCCATCTTCACCTCTTGACGCTTTGCTCTCTCCAAGCTGTAAATTTATTTCTTGTCGAGAAAAATATCAACGGGTGGGAAATATTCGCGATTCAGATACACTGAAGCAAGCGTTGGAATATTGTTTGCCTACCAAGAGGGGGTAATTTTTCCCCGAGTTGCAAACGTTGGGCATCAATTTATTTTTATGCAAACGCTTTAGTGGTTGCATATGGTTTCTTTTATTGTTTTCGACCTGCATTTTATTTCCCTATTATCTGATATCAGCATCAGGTTTTCGAAGAGTTTAAGAGTAAGACTATAGTTATTTTTAAAATATGATAATTATGAAGAGAATTTGGAAAATTTTATTAAATCGTCCACAAAAAATGGCTTTGTTAACTAATGGGATATTTAAAGTAAAATATTATGTGCAATGTTAAATAATATTTTATAAATAAAAGGCATTCATGTTGAGAGTAAATTCATTCTTTCGAGTATCATGTGTGCGCACACTTAATGCGCTTTTCTAACATATACTTAAAATATTAGTTCGATGTCAGAACGCAAAGGTTGTTGAGCCTATTTCTATTGTTCTCTATTTACATAGGGGGTTATTTTTATTTGATTGAAAGTGGTATGATTTCAAGGGGAGTTTGACATTAGGTTTTGCTCTAGATAATTCCTGTCCATTTCAAACCGCTGCCTCGTGCCTCCAATTACCTTCCGTGATAGTTTGGAATTTCCGAGTTCCGTGGATATTCACTTGGCATTGATATTTTTACATTTTCGAGTATGAAGGCATCAGAGTATAATTTGGTAGTTCATCGTTTGATGTTTTGCGTCGATAGCTTACTCTCTTTTGGTATGATTGGCATATTTGCTATTGTTTAACCTGACATTGATATTTACCATATAAATTAATATTTTACAAATACTGCCTTCGTTTTTCATCTGCTATGATGCTTGTATCCTTCGCCATTTACCTTGTTTCTACAAATCTTTACTCTCTCGTTTTGAACAATGTCCCTGATCTTATGTATAACTTATTCATTCTGGCCATTCATATTTGTATCCATGAGGTATCTTTTTTCAAACTTTCATCTATCGTACAAACTTCAAACTTACCTTGGATCCCGAGTCTTTTCCGTCGTAGTGTTCTGAAAGGGGTGGTTGAGTCTGTCGACTGGGGGAATCTATCTTCTTCTTGGCTCTTAAAAATATACCTACATCTTTCAGGGAGCCTCAGAGAGGCTTGCGACTTGTGATAGCTGCCCCCGTTGGCTCATTCACCTCCACTTGTTTTTTGCAGATAAGAAAATACGTGAGCATACGCGGAGGAAGGAAAGTTTCGTAAAATTTAACCTACGCTCCCACCGCGTAAAAAAATAAATGGGATTATGGAATGGGGGCGCCTGGTGTTTCATAAATCGATTCGAATACACTTTGACACGTTATTTTATTCGGTATCCTGATCGCCTGAAATAAAAATTTTCACAGATAAAAAGACGTACCGTACTTAACCTTTGTCCTGATTTTCTGAAATTCCTTGGTATCCAGTCTAAAAAATTTAAGTTACGATATAAATAAACAATCGTAGGCTTTCGTAGTGTAATGTTAATTTGATGGTGGTAATTTACTCCGGGGCTAAACTCTGGTTCCGATATCTCAGCGTTCTTTGGAAAAGCCTTAAAATAGTGTATTGGATAAAAACCAATAGATTTCTTTTATAAATGGCTCTCCTAGGATAATAAGTAAGAGAGATACTGATACATTTCATAACACTTATTAGTCGGCAAAAATTATTATTCAATAAAGTGACGAATCATCACTTGAAATATGATCTGCCTATTTTCAGCACTTAAATTTTCTTTTCTTTTGACATTTTATATTAGAGGAAATTTTAGAAAAATATACTAGGATAAAAATATTGGTTCAGTATGTATATATCGCTCTTACTTTAACGCTTAACAAACACGCTTTTCTAAAGACACTTTATATCTTACCTTTTTATAGATTAGCTTTGTTAGGTTTTATTGGAATAATTTCTTATTTTACGCAGGAATTATTAGACAAATATTATTGCAAGCTTATCCGTTAAGAATGTAATTTATGCATGGAAACATCCTTGTGTCGCACAATTTTCTTTTATTTCACTTCACATAGCCTATTTTTGGATGAATTTGTATAAATACGCTTTAGTAGAGGTAACATTACGGAGAACCGCCATTTGGATTTCGATATATCCCTTCAAAGGTGAAACTGTGTCGTGCTGGGCAACTTGGGTTGCTGTTCTTTGGCTTGAATAGTGTGGACAGTTACAGAGGTCTATGGTCAGTTACAAAGGTCGATTTGAATACAGAATGCTCCTTCCTCTCAAACTCAAACACAAAAGCGTTGGAACAACCCTTCATCCTGCAGCAAGTTGAGTTCTCCGGAGAGAAACCTGGAAAGAAGATATCCGCGTAGGACACGTGCTAGCCTTTCCACAGAATGCTACAAAGTAATTTTTTCTTTACGTTTATGCGCCTAGAAGGGTGTTTACTATTCACTGCGTGTGAATGGGAACAGTAGGGGTTGTTTTGGAATGACATTCATTGTCACGAGAAGTTTCCTGGCTATACCCGAAGTGATAGTGCTCGTAAGAATGCGTTTCCCACGTCCAGGACAGTTAAATACCTAGAATGGCTTGAATTACGACGCTATATCTAAGCTAATGCTCACTAACCATATGGGGTAATTGTGTGTATGACAATGAATGGAATGAGTTTCTACTGGCCATATTAAAGATATCCCTAAAACAATGTTAAAGCCATATCTGCGTACACTAGAACCAGGATATGAATTATTAATAGTAAAAATGTGGGAGAATATTTGTATATTTCAATTTGGATTACCTCGGGAGTATATTTTAGAAAAAAATATTACACGCATGGTTTTTATTTCGAAGATCAGTATGTTCCGGCAACTTAAGATATTAATTATATAAATCTTCTAAACCTTGAATGTATTTTAAAATCCCTTGCTTATATTATTTCTTAATATTCGGTTGACAAACATCTGAAGCAGTATTAAAAAAGTCAGCACTTTGGTAGGTTATTTCAAGTTACTCAATTGTTTAATAAGATTGAACTTTTATTATGCATTTTGTCTAATAATATAGTGTATGAAACATCAGGTTTAGTATTCTTCTTTGGTTCCACGCTAACTTTGCGATCTGAAATAAGAAAACCCCCTACCCATGCGACGATTATTTATGATGTCGTATAATGGATGTTATTATTCATAAAGGATAGATATATGATGCGTTAGGACATTCGCTCCAAAATATTCATATTTGCTGCTGTGATATAATAGTGATTTGAAATATAACAAGTACGTGTGTTTACATGTCAATTACTATCTAAATCAATTTTTGAAAAAATAAAACTGGATGTGCCGAGTCAAATTTTGTCTCGGAGAAAAAGGGTGTGTGGAATTTCGAACTCTTATCATTTTTTCTCCTTATTGATGTGATATTTTTGCAATAATGCTATTGGAATTGATTTTAAATTGACATTTTCTGTTTGCGTCTGACTTTTTTCTCTCAGTATTTATATATTTATTTTTCAGACACTTAAATTCATTCAACTCCTTTTTGACTTTATAACGTTATTGCTTGTAATATCATATATTCAGAATGGTGATACCTCCTATATTCGTACCCTACGCCCACTCTGTTATTGGTGTTTTCTATTTCCTTTCCTTTGTGATGCCGACGGCATACCCACTCCTTTCACTCTCTTTTTTCTCATCTTAGTGTATCTCTTTCGCATACTAGTTTGCTCTCGGCTGACCCTTTTCAACTCTCAATGCACCGAACGCCTTTTCTGCCTCCCATCCAATTCATTCACATTTGATTTCTCTTATCTTGCTTTTCTCTATCCCTATGCCTCCCTTTATTACTATTTCACTCTCTTTTACCCTCAGAAAATTTAAACCTGATATAATGGGGTTTTAAAGAGCCCTATAAATGCTCTACGTTATTCTATTCACTATCAAAGATCCCTTCTTACAGTTCTCCTCAAAAGAGTCCTGTGCGCGAATCGTCTCTTACGTATTTTATCTTGAACAAATTCAAAGTATTTACCGAAGGATCTCGTTTCTCGGCTTAGCAGAAATTTTCGGCGAGTTTATATCTAAGAACACTCGGTTGTCGCTCTTGGCTTACGAGGATTTCGATCTTATCCTGTGATAAAAAGGCGACTGAACAAGGTTGTGTATGAAGAAAATCACATCTTTAATGCGTTTTATCCTTTAACACCATGTATGTATGTATGTATATATATATATAATAATGTAAATTCACTAAATAGCCATAACAAACACAGAAACTAAAACATATAAAAGAGGGACTCACTGGTTCTCGAATTTTCGGTGGTGCAACCACCTTTCTCAAGAGGAATTAGGAACAGAACTCTGAGAGAACAGAGTTCTGTTCCTAATTCCTCTTGAGAAAGGTGGTTGCACCACCGAAAATTCGAGAACCAGTGAGTCCCTCTTTTATATGTCTTAGTTTCTGTGTTTGTTATGACTATTTAGTGAATTTACTTTATTGTGCACGTTCGTGGGTTTTCCAAGAAAGTGACTATATATATATATATATATCATAAAATGGATTGGAGGGACAGGAGACTGATCCGCAACCTGTACATGTCTCAGACTGCTCGGGTGCGAGTGGGGAACGGAGAGTCCGGATGGGCAGTGTTAGGAAGAGGTGTAAGGCAGGGTTGCCCATTGTCCCCGGTACTGTTCAACGTATATGTAGAGGAAATGATTAAAGAGGCATTGGAAGAACTGGAGGTAGGAACGAAAGTCGGAGGGGAATTTGTAAAATCGGTTAGGTTTGCTGATGACCAAGCATTAGTTGCTCAGTCAGCCAAGGGGCTGCAAGCATTGCTGAGTGAATTGGAGGTTCAGTGCGATAAATATGGGATGAGAATCAATATTAATAAAACAAAGGCTATGCGATTTTCCAGAAAGAAAAAGGCTAAGCTAAATATTAAAATAGGCGGGGAAAAAATAGAGCAGGTAGAGCAGTTTACATATCTCGGAAGTGTTTTGGACCAATACGGTCAAAGTGGTAGGGACGTAAGGAGAAGAATTGCGCTAGGCAAGGAGGCTTTCTCAAGGAGGAGGGAGTTGATGACGGGGACGTTGAGTAGGGATGTTAAGACAAGACTCATAAAAACTCTGATATGGAGAGTAGCTATGTACGGCGCGGAAACGTGGTCGCTGAAGCAGGAGGATAGACGTAGATTGGAGGCTTTTGAAATGTGGGTGTGGAGATGAATGGAGAAGGTGAAATGGACCGAAAGGAAAACAAATGAGGAAGTACTAGAAATGGTGGGTGAGGAGAGGGGTTTGTTGAGAGAAATCCTATGGAGGCAGGAAAAATGGATGAAAGGCGTATTGAGCGGTAGTGGAATGTTGAAGAGGGTAATAGAGGGGAGAATGTTGGGCAAGCGAGGTAAGGGTAGGAACAGGATAGGGATGTTGGACGGGATGAAGGGAGGAAAGAAGTACACCGAGATGAAGAGGGACCTGATATAAGTAGATTAGTTTGCTGGGTTGGGAGTCACAAAATGTTTATTTGATAGTTGTGTCCATCCAAAAACCTACCTTAACCGGTAGATTACCTAATAAATATATCATAAGCTCAGTAATCGACCCGAAGGTCGGTTTGGTAGGTGATGGTAGAGTTCACCCAGTACTAAGCCCGACGGCATGTGAAATTCACACATTAGGGTACGGGGGCCAGTTTCTTTTCCTGTGCCGGTTATGGTTTCCCAGGACCCGAAAAATCACACAGGAGCTGCAGGTGCTCAGAGAGGTTTGCCCGGGAATCGAACCTGGACCCTCCGTCAGTAGTCCAACGCTCTACCACCTGGACTACCGCGAATGTGTATATGTAGATATATAGTATATATATTTCTATATATATATTTGTATATATAAATTAGGTTCTATTATTATTTTCCAGAAAAAGTGACTTAATTTATCTTTTATTTCTAGTTTATGCAACGGAAAACTATAAATAATGTTGGCCATCAAAGTAAATTTAGAGTCTATAAAATGTATTTAAACAGTTTTCGTGTTATTTTAAAAAATTGATGTTGAATTTAAAGGGATTATTTAAAAAAATAAGCAATAACATTAGGCGGGGGTGGAAAAAACATGGCTTCTTGATATCTGTAGAAATACCAATGAAAGCTAATGACGGTTGAACCCAAAGATAGATTCACGTAAACGTGCTGCAAATGTGTATGCGGAATATATCGTTGAAAGTACCGTTAAAGGTTCGGGATACTATCATTAAATATTCTAACCTAGTGCTTCTATATTGATTAGCATTAATGGTTTAACTGTATTTATCTTTCAATGAAGCAATACTTGCAACAGCAGCGACCAAAAGAAGTGATTATAGGACGCAAGTACATAATTAGAAGTACTTCCTATGTCACAGAATACCCCTCTGAAGGCTGTTAAGGAATTAGGTTCGTAAGGGAAGGATTATAGGATTGATGGGCTGATTTTCGAGAACCAGGCGCTGAAACACGTCAAAGCAAGGAAGATTGAATTGATGAAGTTACGGGCAGATAGCAGGATAACTTGGATTGCCAATTTACACTAATCCTAGGGTTAATCAATGTTGATTAAGACGTTTTATATGCATCAGACTATTTGAGTAAGGGAATTAGCATGGATATTCAGCCTCTAAGTGCTTAGTAAATCCAGCTTGCAAAATATACGTTTCGGTATGATCATGAATTATGTTGGTGTACATGAATACTGTACCCTAATACAAAACTATGCTCGGAAATTAACATATGAATGCAGTGTTTCAACTTTTTTGTGATTGCATGGCGTTTAATTTGGTTGGTTTGGATGAAGCTATGGTAAAAGTGATTCGGCGGTACCGTGTCAATATTGAATAAAAATAGTTATATAACACTCGAAATTTTGTGAATGAGATGATTAGTGTAAGATAGATATGAAAAAAGACAGGAATATTTTCAAATGCATGGAAAATTATGAAATCTATCTCAACATATAAGGCGGTGGGTTGATCGTAGGTAAAAAATAAGACCAAATAAAGAATGTAAGAAGGATAAAGTGATAGAACTTTCAGTAATACATAGCTGAGATAGGGGAAATTTATTGTTTAAGCTGCTATAATTTCAGAAAGTAAATGAAAGCCTTAATGATGGAGAATGAAGTATGTATAATTTGCTTAACCATATGAGTTGATACACCACAAGAATATATATTTATAACTTCTATGATCTTTTTGTTGATGTTACCAAGGCACGATCGCCAAGGAATGCTATTAGGTTACAGTTAGCATTTGTACGGCTCAAAGAAAAGGCGTGTGACCGAAGGAGTCTTATCTCTGATTCCTCGAATCTCTCTGATTTCCAAGTCCGTGCTTGATGACAAGATCACTATCCGGAATATTCCTTACGTCCGGGAAAGGGAGAGGGAAGCCGAGGAGCGTGGAATTTCATTCGGATGATGCGGAGTAGAGAATGCGGAAGGGAGGGGCAAAGCTTCCAAAAGGAAAGCGGACGATTCACGTCGGGGAAGAATGATTCGATAAGCGGGAGGAGTGATGACTGAACAGCGAAGTAGGTGATAGGGTTTTAAAAAGGGTTCTAAGGATACGTCCAGAGAAAGTGCAAAGAGAAAGGCCGCCACGCGAGTTCAGGCGAGGCGGCAAGGGCCGACCGAGTTGATGAAATGGGTTGAGGTGGAGTAGGAGGCACCGGCGGCCTCTCTTTTCGGAAGGACGCGGCGGCGTGAGGGGAAGGCTGAGGCTGACGGAGTGAAGAGGAAAGAGGGGGTGAGGTGTAAAGGAAATAGTGTTGACTGGAAAAGAATGGAAGAGAAGCAGGGGAGTCGAGTGCTTAGAGAGAACGAGAGGCGGTTATCCTTCGTGGACGTGATCTGGGATCAAAGGGAGGGTAGAGGGGATGAGGAGAAGGTAAAAGGGAGCCAAGATGGGAGGAGAGGTTGGGAGTGATAGGACAGGCAAGGCTTGTAAGGAAGAAGTAATTATCTGAGGCCTATGTCGTTGCGAATAAGATTAATACACATAGTCCACATTTTAGACTAATGTATAGGAAATATTGACCTAGCTTTAATTTGTTTTCAGCCAACTAGACTTTTAAAATACTAGAGTTATGGAAATAAACCTACTGCAGTCATTACACGTTGACTAGTATAGAATTATTGAGCTGATGCTAGATAGAGAAAGTTGAACATTTAGAAAATTAATGGAGGAATTTAAGTGTGGTGGCTTCATTACATTGAGAATAATAGCTGTTGGGCATGAGATTATGGTTTTGCGTTGTTTAAAATAAACGATCGATTGGAAGATTATTTGCTGCACTGAACATTAGTACCATTTGTTTTAATTTTAAATGAAGTAAAAATGTCTGGTTTGGGGTAATTCCTTCGTCTTCTTTTACTATCAACCTTTTGATTCGTTTGCGACCATTACATTTTTCTGAGATTTCTGTATTTAACAGACATCTTCATGTCAACAAAAAAGCCCACATTAAACGGGGTCTATTAAAAAAACAGATGAGGCTCTTTGAATAAATATTTAATTTTATCGATAACCCTTTAACTATGCTAATCGCCTTCAAAATATAGCTCTAGGCTGCCAATACATTTTTCCCAATGTTTTTAATAGCTTGGAGTGCCGCATGAACCGCTTCTTTCGGGTTAGCCTACGATAAATTTTGTGGGTATCCTCAATAGTTTCAAATCGGTGTCCCTTCAAGGTGAATTTTAACTCAAGAAATAGGAAAATGTCCGCTGGAACAAGAGTCGGAGATTTGGGTGCCTGGGGGATCACCAGTGCGTTGTTTTTGGCCAAAGACTCGCTAACAATCAGTGAGGTGTGCGACGGTGCGTTGTCGCTATGAAAGCACCAAGACTTATTTTTCCACATTTTTGTTTCTTCCACCCAAAGTTTCTATCAAAATGGTGAAACACGATCAGACACAAATTCCAAATTTATTAGCAATCTCCCTGACTGTTAATATACGGTTTCCACGAACTGAATCATTCACACTGTAGACGTGGGCGTCATTTGTTGACGTCGTTGGTCGTGCACTTCTCGGTTCTTCATTGGTCGACGTTTGTCCAGACTGGAAACGGTTGTACCAACGAAAACACTGTGCTCCGCTCATAGATTAATTTCCAAATGTCTCTTGAGTCTTTGCGCGAGCAAGCCGGTGTTTTACTTCTTACAGACGCCGCTAGAAGGCTTTACGTACCGTCTGATTGTGACCCCTCAAGCAGTTCGCGCGTAGAAAGACCAGTATAATCTTGTCTAGTTCAAACCTTGTAAGTTATCAGCTTTTTATAGTCCTTCCTAGATCTCCTTGCTACAATTCTCTCTATTCATTTCTCCCTCTATTTTTATTCAAAAGAGGTTCTCGTTGGTCTACTGCGCTCTGTACCCTGTCCATTCGTCTCTTTTTTGCTGTAATGTTTTCCCGAATATATTTTCTCTATTTTCGAGTTTATCATCCTAAATCAGTTGTAGTTAGTGCAATTTTGTAAGTAAGTTTCAATTTATATTTTAAGTGTCGGGTGACAAATGAGGTAGAGGAACTTTCGAGACATTACTAAAAATAAGAGAATAGTTGTCTCTGTCCCCTTGATGTACGTTAAAATGTGATGAAAGTGATGGTCATGTTAGAGGGTCATGGCTTGATTAAGACCACAGTGCAGTTTCAAATGCATACTTAAAGAGTGAGAGAAGCATATGAAAATACAAAAGGAATGGCTGGAGGTACTTAAATATTATTTCTTCTTTGAATAAAATCTAGAATTTCCATCAATGACTGCGAATTTTAAGCCACAATGCCCTATTGATTTTAAGGTTTATAAAAAGTGGAAAAATTTTCGTGGAATGTAGTAGGGTGACAAATAAATACGTTCAATATAAATCTTAGTGTTCATTTAATAATATCTACTATTTTTATGCATTCCCTATCATTTCCACGTCACAAGGTATTACAAATACATTCATAACATCTTTCAAACGAAGTAAAGGGATATCTATCATTCTTACCCTTTCCTTCTCAAAATAATTTTCTTTCCCCGTTGGCTAAAATAAAATTTCAGAGAAAGCTGGTTTTGTAAAATATGATAGAAATGCTGAATAAAGTATAATGAACTGAAATTTAGTGTGAAATATAATTATTTTTCTCCAGTTAGGCAAAAATAGGTATTTTGTTCTTTTTGAGGTAATGGAATAGTCAAAGTAAACTTTAAAGTTTGCAATGACGGCGTAATATTATAGAGTTCTAATGAAATACCTCCTATCAAAATATGAAAATGTTTCTCGGATTGAAAATTGAAATAACATTCATAAACTTTGTCCGTATATGCATTACGACAACTCACGCCTTCATAAGTCCTCTGGTCAGCTAAACTACATATTTTCGTGATGAAGAAATGGAAACTATGGCAAAGCAAGCGATAATGGAATTCTGGTGGGAAAAGTGAAGATCTGAATAAGGGTTAATTTTGATTCTCTCTATTTCCCTCCATTTTTGTTACGGGATTCAAAAACAAATTTTCATCACAGTATATACAATTTGTATGAGGAAAATCTTGTTTATGAGAGGGGCATCAAATCGAATTCCCGAAGACTATCGACGAATATACGAGTAGTAGAGTCAGCTAGCTTAACACATATCATCATGAATCTTCCTTTAACGTATTGCTTGATCATTTTATCCTGTTGAAAGTGCTACTAGATCATGTGTTAGTATCATTCATTGGTAAACTAAATCTTAGAAGTTACAAGAAGCAAAGGAGAAAGAAGTAAGTTTCACCATGGAAAATAATTTCACCGGCACTACTTCTGAAAAATTAATTGAAGAAAAATCGGTGCACAAGGTATTGCTGAGAATTTTGGTTAGGTGCTCATCAATCACATAGAATTTCTACCATAATTGCAAAGATATTAAAACTCATAGGCTATTAAAAAGATAAAATGTTGAAATAGTTTGCTTAAATAAAGCCTTAAATTTGCAATTCAGGAAAAATGGATGCTTGTAACTTTTTAGATTTGCGTGCCAAACGTTAATACATAGTAGATATATCAATGGAAGACATACATAGTATGATGTACCCTTAGTAGACAGATAATATCTTATGTAAAGTTCTACGGGTCCAGTAGCAATATTTTTTACATACAATGCATGTGCTCAAGATGGAAGAATGGCTAGTCAGTAATGGAACCACGCGCAGGGGATGAGCAGCGTTCGTAAGAATATGAGACAAAGAATTTTATAGGTTGGGATGGAAATGACAAGGTAGTGGGGGTGGGGTCGTGGTTGATTTGGATAAACAGAAAAGGGAAAGAAATGCGTGCGTGGGGAGGTAAAGGAGGTGTGGGGATGATGAAAAACGAGGGGAGGGGCGGATTCTCATTTTTTCTCTGAGGATGAGAGAAAAGGTGGGAAGTTCCGGAAGGGAAGATGGATGGATTGGGTGGCTGAGCAAGGAAGAAACGGGCGCGAAGAGGAGTGGCGGAGGGGAAGGAGAGGGTTGAGGTGGCGTGGGGCGAGTCTGGGTAGAGTAGGAACGTGGAATGCGGGCGGTGGAGTTGCCTCGGGAGTTGTTGAAGGGTCACTTTCGCGTGCCCCGAATCCCAGAAGAGAATCTTCGAGAGGAGTTGCTCTTTCTCCTACTCCCTCACCTTCCATCCCTCCTCCATCCTCCTTTCTTCTCTCTCTCTCTGTTCAAAATCCCTTCTCTATCCCTTTTCCCTCTCTCTCTCAAACACACACAGCCTAACACATACACATAGCTTTCCTTGGCTCCTTGCCGGAGGGCGCTTTCTACACTCATCCCCCATGACGAGTGCTTTGGGATGTCTCGTTGGTCTGCCATCGGATACTTTTCTCTCTTAACCCATCCTATTTCTCCATTCCTCCCCTTCTTAACCCCACCTCCGCACGTCCCATTCCCTTTTTCGCTCGCACTTCCGACGGAAATCAAACGCTCGTTATTCGCCGCGAGTCCCAAGTTCGTATATTCTTCCCTCTTTGATCTTCATCTGTAGTCTCGTTAGTATGGCCGTGGTGTTAAACTGCGATAGGGGAATATCAAAAGCGCTAATACTATTTATAAAGAGTTTGTATTTTTTATAGTGATAAGTGACGCGTTTTCAGCGAATGCATATTTAATTTAAAAAGTATGAAAATACATGTTGAGTGTCTCTATTGATTGAATATTAATAGCGCAAATAAGATAATTATTTCTCGCACGCACTCTCATAATTTTTTCTGTATATTTTGGCATGGAGACGTAGCATCATTCTTTCAGCAGGTAGTGGATAATATTTACAATTTATTATTCAATTTTTAAATTATTAAAATTTACTTACTGTATAAAATACGCGTTGAATTTAATCACACAAATCGCTCACTAGGACGGTTAGTTCATGTTAAAGTCGGTAGATCATTATGAATCAAGTAATTCCTTTCCCGTGGAAGTATATGTTTATGCCAAATATAATATTATTTTTAGCTTTATTTAGACTCTACAAGCGTTTGATTTAGGAATCTCCTTTCATACTGGGATAATTTTTTGTTATTAAGTTATACGCTTGCTGCCGTTATCAAATTACGTAAGGCTACCGATATTCAACTGGAGTTTACGTGATATAAAATTAGTTTATTTCTGTGTTTTATGATTGAGTGACTACAGATTTTTGGGGTAACGCTGTGAAGCTGGGCATTCATAAATTTTGTAATCGTCAAATAATTTCCATCGATTGGGAAGTCCAGTCGCAGTTAATATTCCGTGAAACTGTACGTGCTTAACGTAATTTTATTATTAACCTTTGATAACGCTAAATCAATTTTATTTGACTTCTATATTCGGCAGGACATTGAAAATAACTCCTGTTCACTCGAATAAAAATAGAACACGTTATAAGGTACGGATATTGGGCGCATATCGTGCTAAAAAAAATTGTATTAAAAACCCAAATGGACCCTAAAATTAATGTTAATGCCGTCGCAAATTTGTCTGAGATTTGACTGAGATTGAAAAGACTTAGTGAAAATTTAATTCGCCAAATGAAGTTGGCGTCGGTCACGTTATTTCAATTATGGGCAACCAGGGATGGGAGGGCATTAAGTTTTAATCATCTTCCTCCTTCGCTCAGAAACTGGAGTCTTTATAACGAGTAAACTCCTGAATTTATTACTCTTGGTTTCATCCGCCACTACTTTTATAAGAATTCCTACCGGACGCTTCTCAGGCTGTATGTCATTAACCCTCTACCTTAAGAGGTCAGGGGGATTTTGTTTGGCACCATTCGCTTCATCTCTGCGAAAGCCTTCCTCTGCAAAGTTTTGCTAGTGCCTCCTCAGCCCTTGCCACCATTCCCTCCCTGCACGCCTTTCTTTTCTCTCCACAACCCCCCTCCACCATAGGAGCCGCCCACCCCTCTCCTTTCCCCCCTCGCATTATGACCACCTCCTCCTTCTACAAACCCCCTCCCTCTTCTAAGTCTTTCAGGCCAAACGGAGGACATCCGCCGAGCCGCCCTTCAGCTTATTCAATTTGTCCCCTCTCGTTCCATCCCGTTTTATCACTGAGGGCTCTCTTTCCTCTCTTCCGTCCACCTTCCCCTCAAATCCTCCTCATACTTCCCACCCGCGCTTCTCGTTTCATTCCTCCTCCTCCCCTAATCCCCATCTCCCCCTCTCATCCCAAAACTCCGCTGCTTCCTCTCTTCCTACCCACTTTCTCATATCCGACTTCTACTTATACCTTCTTTCTCTCTACTTCCTCATCCTAGCGTCAAGTTCCTTTTCTCCTTTCATTTCCTTTTTCTTTTGAAAACTAGGAAGTTTTTTATGGATTTATCTACTCAACCAGTGAAATAATGACACATAATACTATCCATTTAACGTTTGTCCTTATGGCAAATAATCGATGTACATGATTCCGTGTGAATCCCAAAAAGCCGTATCCATCAACTAGACGCCCGTTTTCACCGTTATTGCCTTTCTCGGAGCCGGACCTTTTCAGGAAACCCCCTTTTTGACTTCCTTTGTCTTTTGAATGTATGACTATAATCATGATTTATTCATAGTTATGTATTGGCGCAGAATCACTCCAGGATTGCGATGAAAAAGCGCCAAACCAGCCCCCAAATCGACCGTACGGTTGCGTTTAACCTCCATGGAGAGCAAACGCGCCACCTATCTTACCAAATTATATATAACACCTAATTATTTGTGCAAAATTGAAGACACTGTAACTTGTGATATGCCAATGGCATAAAATATTTCGCCATTTTTCAATTAAAAAATTCTTAAGTCGTGGATATTTGTTATTTATTAATCATTCCGGAGGAAATCACTTCCACTGGATGTCCAGAACAATGCTTAATCATTTTTACATGTACGGCTACGTTTAAAGTCTTTACCCAAGTTTTAACAATTGAAAACACAGGAGCAAAAGTATCATGAACTTCATCCAACTTGGCTTTGATCTCTTCGGTGTTGAGTATTTTAGATAGAAGGGTATAGAAATGTGTATCTTATTTTTTAGACTTGCTCAAATTGAGCGTTTGCCACGACCATGTTTTTGGTCACACAATTCTGCCCTTCTCCTCTGGCAATTCTGTTTTGCCATTTCGTCTCACCGCACTTCCCTTTCGACCCTCTCGTACCACAGCGTCCAGTCTCCTATTGCGGTTAGATTCTCCTTCGCTTTTATTGCACCAATTTACCCCCTGCCATACACCTTTTTGGTGGCTCGCAGGGTATTTATGTAGATGTAGAATTTGTTACCGTTTGTTCATAAACTTTCATTTATCCTTCTGGACGTTTTTCATTCTACTTTATCATTAAAACCTTCGTGTACCAGCTAGATTTGAATCTCCTTGCCATTCCCTCTTGCACATTATGTTCACTTCCGGAATATATAGGTCGTCCTGAATCCCCCTATCCACTGCCTTCTTCCTCACTTCTAGGGAGACTAATGTCGTTTCCCATTGCCTTCTACACTTCAGTACACGTTGCGGTAGTTTGTACCGACCAATCTCCTTGATCTGCACCTTTTACCATCGGCACAGGGTAGTTTTCGTTGTGGAAGTCACTTTTCTCGATGTCTGGTTCAGGAAACATCAAAAGTGGAGTTTTCCAGAGCTTAAAATTTGTTGCTCTTCTGAAAACGAATTGACGATCTTGAATTTCGTAGTAGGACTCATGTCCTTGAGCTGTAGTATAACTTATTTCCCCGGATAGACGGATGACGGGTGGCGGTATCTCTGGCTGGGTTCGAGACTGGGGAGTCTCAGGAGAGCGGTTCGTTCGTTTGCGACGCCTGTATAACGTGTCCACGTTACCCCCCTTCATGAAACTTTTATTGGAACAGCGCCATGACGTCAAATTTTGCGAGAAACTGAGCAAAACTGGGAAAAAGACTCATAACATGCATCTTGTGGTGATAACGCCATGGGTAGATTGGGTGTTTTTGAGTGGCACATGTTTTTTTAGGAGGATAGAGAATATGTTGAAGACGCCAAAGGTTCAGGACGCCCTTCGACCTCAAAAAGTGATGAAAATCTTTCAAAAGTTAAGGCTTTGTTGGACAGGGATCGAAGATTAAATGTTCGTATGGTTTTTGATGAACTTGGAATCCCTTAAAGTGATGTGTATCGACTTGAGACCGAAAAAAATGGGCATGAGATGAGTGTGTGCAAAGCTACTACCGCGAGTGCTCTCGGACGAAAGGAATCTTGCACGCTGATCTGCCAAGAGCTTCTTGACCATGTGAGTGAGGATAAAAATTTTAAGAGATGGCCCCACCAGCCTTCTTCCTCTTTCCCGCCTCAAATTCGAGCTGAAAGGATGTCATCTCGACTCGGAGGAAGCGTTACAACAGGTCGTGACGAAGTGAAGGAGCTTGGCAATATTCCGGGCGCCGCCTTCGTGAAGAGTACACCGCAAATTAATATGAATTTAATCCATTTTTAATGCCTCCTTAGGATTTCTCCTAACAATGCACTTTCCTCGCCCATCATAATTACCAATTCCTCATTTGTTTTCCTTTCGGTCCATTTCACCTTCTCCATCCTTCACCACACCCACATTTCAAAAGGCTCCAATCTATGTCTATCCTCCTGTTTCAGTGACCACGTTTCCACGCCGTACATAACTACGCTCCATATCAAAGTTTTAAAGAATCTGTTCTTAACATCCTTACTCAAAGTCCCTGTCATTAACTCCCTCCTCCTTGAGAAAGCCTCCTTGCCTAGCTATATTCTTCTCCTTACGTCCCTACTACTTATACCGTGTTGGTCCAAAACACTTCCAAGATACATAAACTGTTCTACCTGCTCTATTTTTTCCCCTGCTATTTTAATGTTTAACTTAGCCTTTTTCTTTTTGGAAAATCGTAGAACCTTGTTTTATTCATATTGATTCTCATTCCGTATCTATCGCACTGAATATCCAAATGTATGTATGTGTGTGTGCGTTTGTGTGTGTGTATATATATATATATATATATATATATATATATATATATATATACATTCAAATATTATTTATATATGTATATATATACATATATAGATAATATTTATCTTATTAACAGTAAACTTCCAGCTTATGATTAGGTTTTGATGAACCCTGGTCCACACGCTATTGTCATTGTAATCTCTCCTAACAGGACTCAAAAGCCTTTATGTCCGTCAATAACTCAGCCTTATGACTGTGGTATTGCCACCACACTTAATTCCATCCAAATTCCAATTTTCCTCCTTCGACCTCACCTTTCCAGCATTACTCCCTCCATTTACGCTTTTAGTAACCGATTGCATCTTAGTATATCCTACATCCTCTCGAGCTGTTTTTTCGGATTTTTCCCCGATTTTCCTTTTTCCGTCGCATGCTTAAAAGATCATCAATAGTGTCACTTTCAGTTCGTTTTACTATAGTTCTTATGCTCCAAATCCCTGTCTTGAAAACCTCCAATCTACACGTATGCTACTACCCTTAGTTCCAAGTTTCTGATCCAAAGAAAACTACGCTTCATGTTACGGTTCCGTTCGCCTTTTCTTAACGTCTATTTCTTATGGTACCTTTCATCAGCTTCTGCTTCTTAGTAAACTTATCATAATCTAACGCAATTTTTCTATTACTGTTCCTACCAATCTGCCCATATTCTTACCAAACACTTCCTCAATAAATAAATCGGTGTACGATACCATTTGCACTAATTCGAACTCCCAATGAACAACGAAGAATCAATGGTTCTCACTGCTCGGTCGTTGTTTAATCTTTGAGAATACACACACGCACATAGATTTATAGAAACACACACACACACATATATATACAAAAAATATGTATGCGTAAAAATTACCTACCATTCACAATCATAGACAAAACTTTACACGTTCATACTCACGTCCTTTTCTCAACATTTGCCCTATTCCTTCGAGATCTTATCTCTGGTACATGCCAACCTACATTTCTTCTATTCTATGCTTTTGTGCCGTCAATACTTTGTTCGCTTTGACAGATTTAACTTATTTCATACTAATTCTGCCTTTCTTCATTTTTCCAACAACAATTCCTCTGAGTTGTTTTATATTTGCGTTTGAATGCAGCCTTAATTATTACTGGAAACAGTGAAAAATAGCTTTTCTGGATTGCTTCTGCTGAAATATTAGTTCTATTTAATGTTAGATGTGTCTATATAACGTTTAATATTATCATTTGCATATATTTTTATTTGTAATTATTTATTTTTATCGCCTATTCTGTGGCGCCAAATATAAATTTCGAAATTATTTATACACATGTATATATGTGTATACACACGTATATATTTCTTTTTATCTTACTATTGATTAATCTTGTAAAATTATACAAAGGGAATACATCGTAGGACTTGTCCTTTACATTCTGTTTTGTAAATTATGAAAAATGTTTTTTCTCTTCAAAATATTATCCTTCTCTAATTTGGGAAGTACGATAAAATTTCGGTGCATAATTGATCGTCGACGTATATGTAATATATTTAGCTGTCCACTACACGGCTATCGTGAAATATTTGAATAGTTATTAATTTATATATTATTATTATTGCATATTCTATGCAATTAAAAGAGTATGTTAACTGTGAATTTTTGTTATAAATTTCTTAAACCAGCTAAATTTTAGGTTAATTAATTAATTAAGGTTAAATATAATAATAATTTTATTTTATTGGTTTAAAAAAGGTTTCCAGTTTTTAATTTTTTAACAATTTGTTAATTTTTACGCCATTTATGGCAGTGGGGGAAATGGATGTTAACAGTGTAAAGTTTCATTTTTTATGATATCATCTGGGCGAAAAATGGAATACCTAAATTAAGAAATAATATTCAGTCATTTCCGTCTATGCTCTACACATAAGATCCAATTAAGCTAATTCTCACTTTTTGTGGAACATACGTTCTCTACGTCAATTTCGATGACGTCTTTGCTTTTTCCATACCCTACCTTCGGTGTCTCGAATTTATTTCAATTTTTTTTATTATCGCCTATTTTACTTTGCTTTCTCACTTGAAATTGAAAGAAGTAGTAGTCGGATTTCCCCAACAGCAACGGTGCTATCTATGGAATAACGCAAAATGAGTCTGTATTTTTCCCGGAAATCCACGTTTTTTTCATTGCACCAATGTCTCTCAATTCATTCGTCGTGTCTCTTCTCCGACTCCCGCTTTCAAATCGTCCCCAAAAAAAATCCCTCTCTTTTTACCTTTGCAAGTCCTGGTTTCCATCTCCTCCACTTTTCTTCCCCTCACCTACAACGTTACAAACCCTCTTCATCCACGCCACAGCATACTTTTCAATCTTCTCATTTCAATCCCTCTCCCCTAAAACTCTCAGACCTCTTTTCACCTTTGTACCTACTCTTCCGTCACTCCGAGAGCAATTGACTCTTTCGTTTCCCTCCTTTCTCGCTGCAGAGTTATTGTATCCCCTGATCTTCTTCTCGCACTTCGTGAGTCTTTCCTGACTGATTACTGGTTGCCCGATTGATTATATCCTAATAGGATTATTCATTTACTTTTTGAACTATGATTTGATATTGTATACCATGAATTTGTTTGTCATAGAGGTGTTCTTAAGTAGCGCTACATTAACATGTCATCTAATCCGCATTTTTCGAGTGCTCTTAACATTCTTTTCCATCATCCGCAGAAAATTCAGCCTTACATAGAAGCTATCATGTACTCTTTCCATATGTCTGAGGTAGTATTTATATTGCTTTGATTGCTCTTTAGCAATAGCAAAATTATGCATAGGAGGTGTACAAAAATCATATCGCACACCGTCTCCTCGAATACCTGGAGACTTAGAGGTCCCCAATTATCAGCCCTTCCTTTACCTGTTCCGCCCTCCTTTTATATTCCCCTTTAACCCTCTTCGCTACGGTCATCCGCACTGCCCATTTTATATAGCCTTTCCATCCCTATTGCAACCAACCTTGCTTTTGTCCCTTAGGGGCAGAATCGTGGAAACCAGTCTCACTCTTGTCGATGCCACCGACTCATGGCTTTCCACCCGCCTCGACCCGAGTTTTCGGATGGCCCCCTGAATGGGCGTGCGTTATACAGCAGGGTAGGGTCTGTGGTGAGATGGAGTGGGAAGCAGAAGGGGGACGGGGCAAGGGCGGGGTCGATATGGATGGACTGAGGACGAGTGAGATAGGTCGGCAGGGGCACGGGATTCGTGGGGGTGGTAGAGAGGAGGGAGGAAGGATCGTCGTGCCGTTGCTTGGTTTGAAGGGAAAATGGATTTGAGTGGCGATAGGATGTCTTGGATGTTCCGCTTCATGAGTTGCCGTGGGATATCGCGAGGCGGGAAGGAGGAGGGCGGCCTGGCTCGTTTCGGGAGGAAGGTATACGACGTGTTTGTTTCAAGTAAGGTTCCGTTTTCGTCCGTCTTTGGCATTTACTTCATGCTTCCGAGTCGGGAGCCATTAAAGTGTTTCTTGAAGATCAAAGAATCCGGTGAGAGTTGAAATAAAACAATTCGCTCGCGTCATTTCGCAGAAATTTATATCCCTAGGGAATATGTCTACCGATCTATATTTTTGAAGAAGTTACAGAATCCTTACGTTAAAAATTATATTTTTAATTTTCGTGTTTTCTCTTTTAAAGAGTTATCATATTGTAGTCTTCTTGTTAATATATTCGCGGTTTAATGTTGGTAAAATTTTTGAAAATAAGAACATTCTAATGAAAGGACGTATTTAAGTGAAATTATATTTCGTGTTATTACTGTGCTATAAACAAGAAAATATATAGAATAACGCAATGCATCATCGTAGAAGTTGATATATCTTTTGTGTATTTATTTAAGTTACAATGTTTTAATTTGTTTAATTAATAAAAAATCTTTATTTTGACATACATAGGTTTTTGCAGTGATTTCACTTTCACAACATTAGATTTGAGTAATTATCATTGTTTTATCACTTTAATCATTGCTTTTATTAAGCGGTATTTTTCACGATAAATATCTTTAATTGATGTTGAAATTTATTTTTATTTGGCAGAGAAATGTTTAAAAAAATATGATAAAAATGCAATCGAATATTCAATTTTTGCACATTTGAATTTCACATTTTTTTTACATGACATACTATATAGTATACCTTGAAATATTAGCGGTATTTTCATAATGAAAAATATAATATGTTAATTTAGAATTAAAATTTTCAATCGCAATGTGCGTAGCATATGACATGATTGTTTTGCTGCGATAAATTATTAGATATGCAAAAATTTGCATATCAATATAAGGAATCAATAATAGGTTTCAAAATATGTTTTTATATTAATGGAAAAGTTTCAGCTTTGGATCTTCACTGATGTCAGAAAAAAACAAAGACTTTGAAGAAATTTAATAAAAAATATTAGTATTTCTGAATGTTATTACTATAATGTATCGACTATGTACTACGATTACTATGTATTGAACGACTGATAAAATAACTTGATTTTTTATTAATGTAACAAATCAGATAAAAGTGTTGACAAAGTGAAATTCATGATGCGAATATTAGCAAGATCTTTTTTGAAATGTTTTTTCCTTAAGATAACATTTCAACTCCAATTCTACGATAAAAATTAATATTATTTATCCCCTAGAAGAAATGACATGACCTCCGAAATTTTGCTCGTAACAACAGAAAGTGAACTTGATTAATTGATTTGCGTGTTAGCCATGAGCGTGTAAATTAACTTTATCACAATAAATCATGGTGGTATTATCTCGTACAGCATGAACTGCAGGTGGTTATTTAATTTTGAAACTCCTTTTCGCCGTTGAAACAGTCAATCCGCACAACATGAAAGCAATCGGAAGCATAACGTGAAGGATACGTCGAAATCGGTTTCAACTAGTTCCTCCGCAGTTTCCTAGACTATTAAAATAGCTTTCTGGCAGGAGTGAGCATTGTATTCCCAGAGCTTCGTGCTCTGGCCTCGGGAGGCGAGCATCCCATCAGAAGTCTTGCATACGTCGTCCTTCATTATACTCCCCCAACTTAGTTCATATTATCTTTGCTTTTCTTTTGTCTTTTCTTCCCATCTGTATCACTTTTGCCCACCGTCTTGTTTTTGTCTGAAAAACTATTCTTGGCATGAATTATGAAAACAGACAAAAACGCTAATAGCAACAAATTGATGGCTTCAATGTAATTAATTTATCATGATTTGTAGCACGTAAAATTATTTACTCCTTTCCAATCGGGCTGACATAGTTAGACATGTTTAATCAAAAATAGCAATTTTCCCCAAAAATGAAATTCAATACCAATATGTTAAATTTTATTTTTGTGGAAAAGTTACTATTTTTAATCAATCGCGATATTCCACCATATCACGCCTGAAACGTATCTTTTTAATGGCTAAATATAGTTTAAGGGTAATTTCATACCAACATTTTAGTATCAAGAGTTCTTTGATAATCAATTTTAAATAAGGGACCTGAGAAAGGCATTCAGTTTGTTACATGGTTTAACGATAGCATACACGGAAACGTTAAAAATTGAGCGATTTATAGGCATTTCAATCCATAATCGTGAAATAACACTCCACGAGACAGCTGTAGGGAACATTAACTTACGAGTTATGAAATGAGGTGTCGGCAACCGATAAATAGCGGTACAGGATGACTGGAAACAAGAAATTTCTTAACGATGACTGATTTTGAAGAAAATTCCGTCTCGCTTGCTACGACACGTTCCCACATGCGAAAATGACTGTAGACATCTTGAAAGTTTTGTATCTTTTAAAACCCCTCAGTGACAAGACAGTGAAAAATCAGTAAGCTGGTTAAATCAAAGTAGCATGAAATAAAAAAAACATCAGGGTGAAAAACTTGAAAAAACTCCTAATCAAAAAAAAAATCCAATAGCCTCCCTGAAGGGGGAGGAACTAAAGGTGTCCGAAGGGAAACTGTAGATCAAAGCAATAAAAGCGTGGATATTCAAAATTGCCGAAAAATAACCTCCCTCTTCCACCGCTCACTTTCTGTTCGGCTTGGGCAAAGTACCGTGAAGGGGGGATATGGGACGGGGTCGGGGAGGTGATCCGGAGGGCGTGCAATGGAAAGGGAGCGGAAGAGAGGCCACGGATCATAGACGCCATTATTTATTTGAGATGGAACATGTCGGAAGGTCAGGGAGAAAAGGGTCCTATTTTACTGGATCGAGGTGGCTCAGGGAGTGAGAGATAAGGAGAGATATTCCGAGGAGGCGGGGGCGCGAGGAGAGGGAGGCAGAAATACGGGAAGGGTAATGCACGAGGAGGGGGAATTGGGGTCTCGGGAACAATGGGAGGGAAAAGAGGGATGCGGATCGTGAGGGAGACGGGGACGGGAGATTGAGGAGAGAGTTTCCCTTTTTTATCTAATGAGGAAAGGACGGGAGAGAAGGAGCTGTAGGGGTCAGGTAGGCCGGTGGCGAGAGTCCCGCCGTCACCCTTCGAGGAGAGGGAATTTCTAGTCGGAAGAGGATATGTAGATTGTTGATGTTCTTGGGTGGCGGGGTGAGAGTCTTAGGGGCGGATTCAGGAAGTTTTGAGGCCAAAACGGGTAGGTGAAGAGGGGGGGGGGAAGGGGTGAGGACGAGGTCGAGAATTTAAGTGAGCAGCAGCGGGTTGGTGGGAGATGTGTGGGTGGATTGGAGGTTCATGGGAAGGCGAAGAACTTTGCGTCAGCGTCAAAGGAGGTGGGGGCCGCCGGGGAGGCCTTTCCTTATCCTCGCTCTCGGCGGCGGCCATAAAAAAGCCCCCCCTCCCGTTCACCTCTCCTACTCGCTCTTTTCGAACCCCATAACTTCCCGTGCCCCTTCCCACTCTTCCTTCTTATTCTTTTTTTCACTTCCCACCACTTACGCGAGAAGGCCGTCAGACGGCCGGTAGAACAAGAGGGGTCTTTGGGGGGGGGGGGGGGGTGGAATACTTTCATGGGATTGGGTGGAGGGTGGAAGAGAGGAGTAGGAGTAGCCGCCACGTCACTTCCGGAGCAGTTTTTTTCCGGTTCGTTTGAGGACGTTACCTTTCATGCCCTTCCTGTTTTCTGTTCCTCAACCCCTTGGTCTTCAATTCTCCCCCTCACTGCTACCCTTCATTCCCGGCCAACCCTCTTCCTCCCAGCCTATTATTGAGCTCTCACATCGCAGTCACAAACACACAAAAGTCAGTGAGCGCGCACACACATCGCGGAGAGCACAGCTCACCAATTGCCTGTCACTCGGTCAGTCGCTGTCTGCGGGTCCCAGACTGAGGAGAGTCGAGGAGAGATTGTGTACTGTATTGGTGAGGGTGGTATGGTATGGGGACCAAGAGCGTTCTAAAAGTCTCCTTTTATGTTCGATAAACCTGCGAGGAGGTTTGGCAGTTTATTTCCCGGATCGCCCTTCTCCCTTCTCGGCCCGTTCACTCTTGCATTTCGCCCATTACCTTTCCAGTCCGCCCTCCTTTTCCTCCCCCTATCCCCACACACCCCCCGACACACTCTTAAAATACGCCTTGATTCTGAATCGCCGCTTTTGCCATACGCTGCATCGTAAATGCCAACGGAGAAATCCTCTTTGCAACCGAACGAGGAATATCCCATTCGACCCCTTTAACCCATCCACCCACCCGTCGACTCGTCCTTTCTCTATCCTCGCCCGTTCGAAGGGAAGTGTATGCATACAAGTGTACACAGGGAAGTGTATGCATACATATGTGTACATATATATATATATATATATATATATATATATATATATATATATACACATATATATGTGTATATACACACACATCCACATATATGTGTGTGTGTATATTTATATGCTCACCTTCGTATTTTGATCGCGGAGATTCTCAACGGCGCCACCGAAGTAGTAATGTCAACGTTAAACGGTTTCAATAATTGCGCTGCTCGATCCCTGCTTACTCGATTACTTCTAAGGTAATTCTCTCTCTCTCTCTCTCTTCGCGTCAGGGATTTGTAGTTTTGTTGAAAATGACCGAAATTTTGTGATGATTAACTGAGAGCCTCTAAAACGTTGATTTACAAATTTTCAAACTCATTTCATTGTCCACAGTAAAAAGAAAGACTTGTACTATTCCACAGATTTTATTATATGATACAACGCGTTTCACCGACTTGTGGTATCATCAGGTACTGCGTACTGCGTACCTGCTGATGCAGCAAGTCGGTGAAAAGCGTTGTACCATATAATAAAATCTGTGGAAAAGTACAAATCTTTCTTTTAAGTAAGGATATTAAATACTGCCATGGAGTGAAGCCTGAAACAATAAAATATATTCATTTCATTGTGATTAAAATACATGGGTGAAATCCTTTCGGTAAACTGTTCGTTATTTTGTTTATGAAAGTCACAAAAATCATGATCTAAACATAATGGAAAATATCACACGGATTAGTACCTCTGATTACTAGGGGTCAGGCATTTAAAAGATTTTTTATTGCGTAGATAGTATAGATGTTGTCTTCTAAATTATAAGAATGAAACTGATGCATCACTAAAATAGATTACATTACCTATTTTCTTGTATTAACAATGCATTTTTCCGGGTAAGAGCTGTAATTACTACGATTGGTAGCTTATTTACTCTCTTAGAAAATGCGCATGTTATTTTTATTCTGAGTGTCTTGACTTAATAAGTGCAATATTTTCCAATTCATATATCATAATGATGCATGGAGATTTAGGATATCAGATTGGGTTAATAAGATGCTATTTTTAATTAGGTTTGTAATAACTCAACTTTGACTAAAAATGCCTTATTTAATTTTCATAAAATGCCCATGATATGTTCATATCTCACTAGGAGGAAAGCTGTCCCATTTAACATTTGTAATATAGCAGATTCATAAAACATATGCTATTTGCATCAATAATTATCTGTAATGCTCAAAGTATGTCATTGTTAATCACAATTTAATAATCTTATCGAATGTCTCTGCGCGTATTTTGTAATATTTTACTTGTATTTACGGTGATATAAACGAAGACGTTAGCATGCTCTATCAGATTCATTCCTTGCCCTTGAACCTTCGGATTAGCTCAAGTTTTGAGAAACTGTAATATTTCCTTCTATTCCATGGTGAATCGTTTCCATCGTGCGGACTCTTTTCACAAGGGAAAATAACCTCTGTGCATTTGACCATCTCTTTACGTGAAATATCCCTTGGAGGCAGGGTGAGACACATCTTCCTCTTCACCTGACTTCCTTCTCGATCGAACCCTATGCCCTTTCCCAATCCTTAACCGATTTACACAATCCTTTTCCCATTGCCGCCTCTACTATCTCCACATCTACCTCTTCATCCATCTCCTTTTACGACTTCGGACCAGACGGTCCTCCACAGGTGTTCCAGTGCTGAACAATGCGGGGCTTGTTCTTTCAAGGTCTATTGTCGTCCACTCGCGGTTTGGTGGGGTTTTGAGAGAGTAAGAGGAGCATCTACGAACGTATAAGACACGTTTGTGGACCTTTCTCTTCCCCTTCCTGTGTAATTCATGTCTCTTTCTTTTCATCGATTTCGTCATTTCATCCTGATAGTAACCGTCGCGACTCCGCTTTACGGCTAGACGTTTTACGGGTGGTTCATTCGATTCCTCACGTAGTATTGAAATCTATTTTAAGCCTGAATGGCAGACATAAAATATCTACATTTAGGAGGAAAGATTCAAGTGATACCATCTTGTATGGTTTAAGCTGCGATAGGGGCAGTATAAGATTACCTTATTTTTCCTTGTTCTGTCTTATATATCACTAGGCAAAAATAGTCATCGATTCGTATTGGTAAAATCATTAATAATTCATGGACTTGTCTTTATAACAAAATTTCAAGAAATGGGATTTCAAGGGGCGTGTACGTAATTAGCTACATATGGATCTGGATTCGTTTTAAGATATTGTTGCAAAAAGCATTGTATTTTTTTAAAAGAATAAATCAGTCTAAGATATTAAATTGTAGTTTTGTTATTGCCAACTCTTAATATTGCATCTTGCCTCAACGGTTAAATAACGGATACCAATAGCTGATACTAGCTTCCCAGGAATATAATTTACGGTTCGAATAGCAGCAATGTGTAGCAGCAGTTAACTATCTGGAAAATTGGAAATGTCAATGGAAATTCTAAAATCAGCGGGTAACTAACTCCCACCTGGAATATGTATGAGGTGTAAACTAAGATAAATTTATTAAAATCAGCTGACGAAAGAATTAGGAAGGAAGGATGCTCCGTGAGGTGAACTTGAAGCGTGCTGAGAACGTGTTTTAATTAATTCTTGTGAATTAAGTAAGGGGTGAAGCTTGAATAAGTCGAGAAATACTGAGGAACCGGATGTAAGGACACTGCAAATTGTCTTACTTCTCCTCGGCCGTTGATTTTTGGGCTAGAGGCTAAGGGCGTGCAAAATGGCGCCTGGTTACGTGAGAGGGAGCGCCGGACGAGGTGGATAGGAATGGGGGAACGAGGGGGGCTTCGGTGCGACCAGTGTCGGAATGTGCGTGCCAGCACTCACGTGATGTGACGCCGTGGTTGGCTAGACTGGCGACTGGGGAGAGCAAGAAGAGGGGCTCGGGAATGGATGTCGGGGCGGTGGGGAAGAGGGGAAATGTGGCCGGCATAGTTATAGCAGCTGCGCGACATTCCTTTAATGGGACACTGTTTTCGCTCGGTGTGGCTGACCAAGCAGGCCACAACCCCAAGGGTGTAAGGTCCCTTTAACTGGATGCTATGTTGTATCGGAAGGATGAGGCGCGGAAGGATTGCGGCGGAAGGATCCGGAGGAATGAGCTGAGTTGGGGGTAGAGGTGAGGAACTATACCTGTTTCCTCGAATAGGAGTGTGTGTGGGTGTCGTTGGGGAAGGGGCTGAAATTGCTATTATCTCACTTGGGAGAGTGATGGAGTGTCAAGCTTCAATGGCCGCTTCGAAGGAATTGCGACGGTCGGCGCTAAAAGGCTGTGGGAATCGTCCGTGTGGTGAGGTGATTAAGATTTCCTCTTCATGATTCTATTGAGCCGTTACTTCCCAACTCCCCATGTGTTGTGCAGGAAGGACTCGAAAGCAAATTCCCAGTGACCACAGCATCTGACCCAAATTTCTGACCCTAAGATTGTTAATGGGATGAGTTAAAAAAAGGAGATTTTCGTGAGAAATGTATTACCGTGCCATTTCTCACTAAGTCGTTCAATATAATTGCTCGTTAGTTTTTTAAAAATATGTAACAAATCTGTGAGCTAAAAGATGTATCAGGACGCAGAAAACGTAATAGCATTAGTGCAAAGCATTGTAAATTTCTTAAACGGATGTGAAAGACAGTTGACGTAACTTTGCAAAATTACGCATTTATAAATAAAATTACATCCAAAATAGAATAGTACCTGCAATGAATATTTTTCAATATTGTTGTGTCAAAAATAAAGGTATTATGCTACGTTATTTTGTTGAAAGAAAATGTTTGTTGTAAACTCCTCTGTCGGCTTATTTAATTAGAAACTCTGTTTTGCCTGATTTGGAAATTTACCATTTCATTTTAGCTTCCTCTTTTCTGCTTTCACATTTGATAAATTATGGTAACATTTAATTGTGGAGTTATATTTCCTAATTAATTTGTTGTTTAACTTAATATTTACTCGCAATTTAATAATTATAATATTATACGTTCACGTGCCACCGCAATCATCAGCCTATAAAGGAATGAAAATTAATCCAAAATGATGATCAAAATTATAATGTATCATATGTGGAAGTATGTAATGATTTGTGGAAATATCACTGTGCTGGGATATGTATGTACGTATAACTGCATTGTTAATCATAGCGAGTTCTGGGACAAAAGATGCTAGTATCTCAATGCAGGATTTTTCGTATTCAAGTTTTTATAATAAAATATGAATATTAACTATTATATTCATCTTTTGAGAGCGGAATAATGAAATTGAAAATGAAACAAATGTAATACCGGAAATTAATATGAACCCTAAGGCCTCAGCAACATTTGTTGCTCTCGAAATATTTATTAAGTCCAGTTCATGATAATCAAATGCATACGCATTTCATAGAATTATGGATATATGTCCAGGCAATGGTTAGCGTTAAGAGTGAGTCGATTTATTCTTTGATATTAATATTATATGGGTCATGCTCACATCTTGCTACAACTTATAATGATGCATGTAATGCCAATTCATATGCTTAACGGGTTATAAATGAAGGAGTGGGAAAAATTTTTAACAAAAAATTCGGGCCAACATGTAAACATCGTATGTATCCGTAAGGAAATGATCCTTATTTATTGCTTCGTCCTACACTTTAGTGATAATTGTCAATCTAATTCTGTAAGTTAGGAACAGTTACTCAAAACTCCTCCCCATAATTTTGTAATTTAAAATCATGTATGACTAAACATATAAAAGCTTCATATGTGATATGAAAAATTGAATATATAGTACTAGTAGAAATGCCGCAACATCTACCAATAAGAGCCATTTGCTGATGTTTACCGAAATTTGGGAAATTCACGGCGTGAAAATCATCCCGGTAAAGGCAAATGATTACGCTTATGATATCGTGAAATATATATATATATATATATATATATATATATATATATATATATATATATATAATATGATTATACACTTTCAAATTTCTGCATTGTGATGAAAAACGTTCAAATTTATCATATTTCCTTGTTCATGCTTAATATTTTGACTTCATGATTAAAAATAAATTTAGGTGGATAAACGAGGGTATTTTGAAAAGTAATGCATATATATATATATATAATATGATTATACACTTTCAAATTTCTGCATTGTGATGAAAAACGTTCAAATTTATCATATTTCCTTGTTCATGCTTAATATTTTGACTTCATGATTAAAAATAAATTTAGGTGGATAAACGAGGGTATTTTGAAAAGTAATGCACATATGCTTGTACAGCGCGAACAAAAACAAATAGCAAGATCGGGGAAAAAGTGCATTCAAGTACAATTCTTAAGTTTCAAAATCATATTTATTTTTCAACATAGTTACCGTTAAGGCTAACACATTCCTCCCAACGTGTAACAGGTTTTTTAACTCCGTCACTGAAAAACTCTTCCAACTTTTCTCGAATCCAGGACTTGACAGCTGCCTTCACCTCATTGTCCGAGGCGTAATGATTATCCTTGTGGTGTCTCTTGAGCTGAGAAAAAAAATAAAAATCGCAAGGCGCAAGATCGAGGGAATAAGGAGGGTTTGGAATCGGTTCAAATTTCAGGTTTCGCAGAGTCTTTCGGGGTTGGCGCCCGGTTTGTGAACGAGCGTTGCCATGTTGCAAGATTATTGGCACCAGATCTCCTTCAACCCGACACACTCGGCGTCGGAGGTGTTTTAGAGTCTGTATATACTCAGAAGCATTTACCGTTGCCCCTAGTTCCATAAAATCGATCACATCAACTCGGTGAGCATCCCAAAACAGTCAAAAGAAGTTTCATAAACAATAATGGCCTTTCCAGGTCCACAACCACGAAATTTTATTATCCATCGATTCACAGTAGACCTACCAAAAGCATCGTCAGCATAAACAGCCTTTAAACAGCGATGAATCACTGTAGGAGTCACTTATTCAGCAGTTAAAAATTCGACAACAGCACGCTATTAACTTGCGTTGACATAACACTGGAACACGTCTCCATACTCCCGCTTCTCAAAATATACCGGATGAATGTAACGACCTCAAACCTGCGCATGCGTGTTAGGGGTAATGCTACTTCCACATTCCACCATAAATGCTTCAGAAGGTCATTTGTTTGTCGTCTACAAGCATGCGTGCATTAGTTTTCAGCCTACCCTCGTATAAACTATGTTTCATAAAATATAATTTGCGGTTAATTTCTTTCCTTTGTGCACTGACCTTCGCATATTTCCGGAATATTTCAATCGACAGATTTAAGCCTTGTTTCGGCATTTCCCTCGGGGTTTAATTCATGTTTAGCGTATACTCACAGTCATTTTTCCTAAACCTAGAACTCGATTGCAACGAAATTATTTGGTCAAAATTTTGCATCATACCATTCAGTTGTCTTCTCAAATGTGAATCCTGAAGTGGTAGGGTCAAGTTTCAAATATATGCTCGTGTACGGAAATATCGGGAGATGCAATTGAAAACTTAAAAACGATGATGTTATATGGAGAAAATTTTTGGCGTCGCCTTCTTTCATTTTGCCGTAAATTATAATTTTATGAGGAAATTTTATAACATCCAAATCAATCAGACCTCAATTCATCGGGGAGGAGAATCTATATCGTCCAAATTAACTTTAATCACAATAAACGGCCGCTTTGGCGTTCGAGCAGTGGTGCGAGCATGGTGATATTTATTTTCACGCTACGGTGGGATTAATTCTCACGCCCATTTCTGTTTATTTTCCTTTTATGGAACAGACACATCCTGCGTGCTCCCTCGCGGAAAAGGCCTCTCCCCTACAACGACGCGATCGCCTCTTAATCCCTTTTCCTCGACGGTTTCTGAAGTTGTTTTATCTTCTCTTAACTTTTTTGTATCTTCTTATCTTATCCACCTCCTTTTCCTCAATCACACTGCTAATCGTATCCTTCTAACCTCCGCCTCTTTGGTTCCTCTAAAAAAAAATTGTGAATCTCTTCGTCTCTTTTTTTTTTTGAATCGGCTTTCCCTTGCCATTCCTCCACCCCTCACTTCACATCGCAGTCTCTCCCTATTACCCTGCCTCTCTCTCTTTCCCTCTTCTCAAGCCCATTCCAATCCATCGAGCCCTCCGCTAATGAACACCTGTTGGCAGTCGTAAGAGCGCGTCGCTCTGACAAATCGAAGTGATCACCTAACTCGTTCCCTCCTTCCAGTCGCCAAGTGTGTGTGTTTCATACATATATATATATATATATATATATATATATATATATATATATATTATATATATATATATATATATATATATATATATATATATGCGTGTGTGTATTTCTCTTACATCCTACCAATTCCGTCTCCACTATTCCTCCCACCCGTTAATCGACACTAACCTTACCATTTTCCCCCTACTCTCTTCGTTGTCCCGAATCCTACCTCCTGTATTCCCATTCCCTCACTCCATCCTCCTCTCCCTGTTTCTCCCGCCCGTTCCGTCGCATTAGCCCCGTGTACCGCACCCTTCCTGCCCTATCTCTCCCCCCGCCCGACGAATTCTTTCTGCTACATACCTTCCTCCCCATTCATCCTCTTCTCTCATTCCTCTCCATCCGGCGCCTTCGTCAGCATACTTCATTCCCACTGCGTCGCCGTACCGTCCTAGACAGATAGTTTCTCGGTTGGTGAATGAAGATAACCGCATTAAAATCTAAAACCTTAACTTGGCTTTTGCTGTTTAGTATACAATTGTATTGTTGTTAAGGGTTAATCCATTCCAGGCTTTTGTTATATTACTGACACTATTTCTGGAAGTTTACGTTGACGCTCATTATGGTTAGTAAAGATAAGTTACCTTTTTGAGTCATACCTCTTTGTAAATGAATGAATTTAAGTCACACTCCTCAAAAAGTAGCTACAAATTCGAGTTATGTATCTTTTAAAAAGTTCTTCATTCGTTTCCTTCTCTATTTGTCACACATTAGGCTTTTGATTGAATTTTCTTTTTCGTGTAATACCACAAGTGAAGGGCTTCCTTGCATCGTAAATCATTTCCATTCGAAAACTAGTATTACTCTGCAAACAACTAGCCACACATCAAATTAAAAAGGCTTGGTGTCAGAACTAGTACTTTATGGTAGTCAATAAGAGTAAATTCGCGAAAGCGAATAAAATAAACAAGCGATTAGCTGCCTTTACAAAAAAGTATCAAATGTTTTTCTTTTCAAGAAATTTTTATATCGTAAAAATAATTCCTTATTTTGAATTTCAACTAAAGTATGATATCCTGTGGGTGTATTATTTAATTCGATTATTGAATATTCAATTCGAATAATGCAGCAGTTGTTATTTGCTTGGAAAATCCCTATTGTGCTGTTAATTTGTACATGAATCAGTAGTCGACCAATAGCACAGAATTCAATTGCATCAGGCTCAACTTGATGAAAATCCATAATTATTGTAAAAAAAAATCATAAATATTTTCACGAGAATTTTTTTTAAGTGCCTAAACAAATTAAATGAATATCTATTTGAGGTTTCATCTCGGAGGCTTGCGGGGTATTATTTAGATGGTATAATTCATTTGTTTCCGTGGCGTTTCAGCTGGCTTCTCTAGGTAATGTATTATTCGTTCTTTTATTACGGCTTATATACGAGCTCGTATACGGCTTATACGGTATATATAGTATATATAGTATATATATATATATATAAATTAAATATAATATTAAATAATGTACATGTTAAGGTAGGTTTTGGATGGACAACCACCAAGTAAATATCTCCTAACAAAACACAATCCAGCATACTACTCTACCATAAGTCTCTCTTAATCTCTGTGTACATCCTTCCTCCCTTCAATCCGTGCAACATCCTCATCCTATTTTTCCCCCTTCCTCGTTTGCCTAACATTCTCTCCTCTATTAAAGTCTTTAATATCTCACTGCCGATCAGTAGGCCCTGTATCCATTTTTTATGCATTCTTATGATTTCTCCCAACAATCCCCTCTCCTCGCAAACTATAAGTAGCACTTCCTCATTTGTTTTCCTTTCGGTCCATTTCGCCTTTTCCACTCTTCTCCACACCCGTCCATTTCAAAAGCCTCTAATCTACGTCTATCCTCCTGCTTCAGTGACCACCTTTTCGCGCCGTATATAACGAGGATCTATATCAAATTTTTGACGAGCCTGTTATTAACATCCTTATTCAACGTCCTTGTCGTCAACTCCCTCCTCCTTGAGAAAACCTCTTTGTCTAGCGCAATTCTTCACTTTACGTCCCTACTACTTTGACGGTGCTGGTCCAAAATACTTCCGAGATAAGTAAACTGTTTTACCTGCTCTAGCTTTTTCCCTCTTATTTTAATGTTTAGCATAGCCTTTTCATTTCTGGAAAATCACGTAACCTTTGTTTTATTAATGTTAATCCTCACCCTATATCGATCGCACTGAATTTCCAATTCACTCAGCAATACTTGCAACCCCTTGGCTGACTGAAAAACTAAAGCTTGGTTATCAGCAAACCTATATTCACAAGGAAATAGGTAGTTTCATCTGCCCAACGCTCCCTCCAACAAAAACGACAACGTCTGATCAAAAAGTTGTCAAATCTCTGTATTTCCTTCTTCTGAGTAGGTCTCAAACTTCCACATTGTCACCATTTCCTGCCACCTCCTCCCAAACCACCCCCAATCTTTCATAAAAAGCCAACCTCAGCAGCATTTACAACCTCCCCCCTCCTCCCAACGTTCCTCCGTTTTTCCCAGGCGTCAGCCGCCACCGAAGCGTCCGAACGCCTCCCTTCCTCAGACAATTCTCATGGCATTGTAAACCGTTCAAACACCTGCTTTCTAATATTGAATTTCCGATCGAAACCTCTCCCACATCACAAGTTAAGCACATCAAGATACCTTCAATTTCTGCCGAAACCTTCGATGGCGCGCCTCCTGGAAATCACAAAGTAACCCTTCCAGTCGCCCATCCCACACTCGATAAATTCCGACCGGCTTCACCCCATGAATCAAAACTCCATCCTTTGAAATTTTCATGTCTCTTTCTCCAAAAAGTTTCTAATAAATCCTTGATAGAATCTCTCAAACCAAAACATAACCTATCCAGGAACGAGCGTCATGCCGCAAAAACCCTACGGTCCAATCCCAGCATCGTTGTCACCACCGCCGATAGAGGTTCCTCGGTTGTTATTCTAAACACCAATGATTACATTTCCCAAGCCCTCGGCGACCTCGATGACACATCCACCTATGCCACTCTCACCATCAACCCGACTCCTACTTTTCAAACAGAAATTCGGTCTTTCCTCCACCAATTTGTACCAGAAAGAGGCCTCACCTCTCAAGACTACTAGTCCCGACTTTAACCCTCAAACCCCAGAACACTCCAGTTTTATCTCCCAAAAATACACAAACCTAACATCTACTGTCACCCTCTTGTTTCCAGTTTCTACTCTCCCACCGAAGAAACTCCGCATTCCTTGGCCATCACCTACAACCTCTTGTGCTCTCCTTGCCCTCCTTCAAGATTGACACATATCACTTCATCCACCGTTTAAATTCTGCCTCCATTCCCTCCACTTCCGACCTACTTAGGCCACAATCGACGTCACCTCCCTCTATGCCTCTATTCCCCTTTGGAAAGTCGCGCCGCTTGTCGTTTGTTTACAGTAACTAGTCAAAATGAAAAATACCATTGGAAATCCCGTCAAATATAAAATCCGTTTAGGAATAAGGTTTTTGCTGGAAATAAGCTTCACAACTGCTGACATTCATCGGGAATGTTTGCTGTGCACCGAAATAGTGATGAGTGGCAGTATTATGCTTCAGGGATGTAGTTAATTTAAGAGTGAACGGACAGATGTCCAAGAACTGGCCATCCGTTAGTTCATCTGTCATAAGGCTAGGGCACCACTGCGGCCCTCATCGTGAAAATTAGTCCGGCCATTTTTAAACTGAAATTACCACTGCCTCACTTCGCCTCCACTCATTATTCTGTCTCTGTACTATTCACATATTTCTATGAATTTCAATTGGCTTGTGATTTTCTCCCAGTAAAAGTACTGAGTTAAGGGACGTTGAGACACCTAGATGGTGGCTCTAGCCCTACCCACCACCACGCTATGCTGAAACGTAAGTTACTTTCTTGACAGCCCTACTATAGCTTTTGGATTTTGAAAAGGCGTTTAACAGAGTAAATAGGAAGAATGAGTTGCAGGAATTTGGAGTAGATAGGAGGGATAGGTGACTTACGTACATCCTATACATATCTCAGGCAGGGGAGTGGCAGATGGAAAGTCTGAATGGGTAGTGTTAGGAAGAGGAATAAAACAGGGGTGTCCATCGTAATTAACTATCTTGAAAAAGGAAAAAATATCAACAGCGAGTATTATGATAACTTATTATAATGTTTGAGCGAAGAAATCAAGCAAAAGCGGCCCAATTTGGCTAATGAGAAAGTGTTGTTTCATGAAGACAATGCACGAGATCACAAATCCGCTAATGAAATGACCAATATTCATGAATTAAAGTTTGAATTACTACCTCATGCACCCTGGTGTACGTGGAGGAAATGATTAAAAATACATGAGCATAACTGGAAATAGGAGTGAAAGTAAGTAGGGTCGTAAGCTTTGCTGAGTGAATTGGAACGTCAGTGCGATAGGTATGGAATGATAACAAATATAAAAAAAAACAAAGGTTAGGAATAGGGAAGCTAAAAATATGTAAAAATAAAAGGGCAAAAGCTAAATCAGGTGGAACAGTTGACCTATCTAGGAAGTGATTTGGACCAGAATGGCCAAAGTAGTAGGACATATGAAGAAGAATTGCAGATCAGACAAAGCTTTCATAAGGAGATAATTGATGACAGGGACGTTGAGTAAGGATGCTAAGAAATGGCTCACCAACACACGTATGAAGCGTGGTTCAAATAATTATCTTCATTCTCAATGATACGTAATATAAATGACGCCTGTGACTTGATCAGGGATATTCGATTCTTTAAAAATTAGGAACTTGCTGGTGTAACACGCTGGTGAAAAATATTCAAAACTTGATGAAAGCTCACAGTTCGTTGGTAATGCGAGTAATGCAAGATGTCCATTAACGAGTCTAATGAGTGAGTCTCCCATTTCTCCGTCAAAAGCGTTTACCACAATGGCATCCGGAAACCTCGAAACAAAGTGAGCATTAATGCGTTCGAATTAGCTAATGAATAAGCTCATCGGGGAAAAGTTTAAAACGTGAACAAAACGACATAAATAGTGCCGATTACGAGTGGAAAACGAATGGTTCTTTGAACCAATCCGCCAACATAAAGGTGGGGAGGGTAGGTAGGAGGGGGAGGTCAGCGGCCCAGGGATAATATTTTGCGAGTTTCGACGCGGCTATATCGGCGAATAAATGCATGCGCGTGTACGGGAATAAAACGACGAGCACTAATCCCAATCACTCGAGGCAAGGGAGTCATGCCCCTCCACTCTCCGTCCTATTTTGGTGTCAAATTCGTCCGCTTACCGCCGTCACCCCTTTTGTCCGGCCGGACCGCGTGATTGCTCGCCCGCTCTTGCTACCGACCGAAACCGCTTTCGATTCGTTCGTATTACGTTCGCAGGACGGGAATGTCTGTTGCAGTGTTTGGTGCAGATCACCGTCAGTGGTCCTTGTTGATCTTTTGCCGTTTGGCCCTTTGGTTTCGAATTTCTCAATTTTCCCTCGACTAATTACCCATGAAACTCAATGCTGTTCTGCTGGCACATGAGTTCTTTGATTTCCCGGTGGTTCACCAGTTTTTCTTCTCTCGGGTTGCGTTCGTCTCGGCAGAACGGCTGCAGAACGCATGGCTTTGATTTCATTTCTTATGTCATATTTTTGATTAGCTTCTGAATTAATGTATAGGAAAAATATAAAGATATTTCTTACGCTTTTTTCTGTCAATAGGAGTTCCTTTTTGTGTATTTTTTAGTGTGTTCTTCTTCATAAGGTCCTGAGGTTATTGCAAAGCGTTTTATGATCATTTGATAAGAAAAAACTATTTGAAACCTAAGAAAAACTTGTGCTTTGGTATCATTTTTTTTCTTTTCTGAGCTTCGTAAAAAAGCGTTGAAGCAGAGATAAGATCCTGGTACTAAGAAAAAAAACACTTTTACAATTTTGTCCTAAATGATAGATGGATAATAAGGAATATACTGGTGGAAAAATAACACGGCCCAACATTTTGATATTTAACAAGTTCTTCTTTTTTGGTTTATGGGATTGAAACGTAAAATGTTACGGATGTGTGACATTAAGGCATTATTTATGTGACGGTTTTTGGTTGGAGTCAACAACCACTTGGTTAGAAGAGAGGCCACGCTAAAAATTACTGATATGGAAGTTTTTGTTATAGTTATTACTGATTCGTAATTGTATGCATATACGTTTTCATTTTCATTAGAGTTTTAATAAGGATTTAAAACTTTAACATTGAATTAAAATACTGCTTTCATTTTCAGGGTTATGTTCAATTTGAGGTTTCATAATGTAGCTATATGGCTGACAAAACTTAAGATTCATCCCTTCTAGGTTTTGCTAGGGAGGAAAAAACACTTTCTGCTCTGTCTTTGGGAAGACATATCTTAAGTGAAGAGAATTTATACTCATTTAATTATCATGATTACATTCTTGCTTATACCGAGTACGTATTCTTAGTGTAGACAATCGAAATATTCAGGTTTATGTGAAGTGGTGTGCGATGTATATATTAGGGACCGGAGTCCGTTGACAGAAAGAGATTAAGAAAAAAATATGAGAAAGTTGGTAACTGTTGGTTTGAAAAGGAATTATAAAAATTCAATATTTTTGTATCTTTTTACCCTTTATGAAGAATGCTATGGAAATAATTTCATAACTATTGAACCCTGAGTGATGATAGGCACTTTGAAAATACGTGTGAACACAGATGCTATAAATTAGGGTTATAAAGGGTATTTTAAATTCCATTTAACCAAGTTTATCATTTAATTCTTACGAATTTGTTTCTTCAACCCTTTTTCATAATCATTCAAAACATTGAAGTGAAGGTGAGATATTGTGTATAGTATTGTAAAACTTAAGTGAAATTTGTGGACGATTGTTTGCTAAATTTACTGACGAGTCTTTAGTCAACATATGGCAGGTTCATGCACACAATTCTTTCGTAGGACGCGAGACGCAGCTGCGAAACAGTTGTCGAGATCTCAAAATTTCAGCTGTTTGGATTAAAACTGTGTCAGAGATGGGGAGAACCAAGACGTGGAAAGGGTGAGGTGGGAGTATCTGTAAGAACAATAAGGTGTGGTTGAGTTTCTCTTAGGGGAGCTCGTAAGAGGGCATCGTTGCGGAGAAGCGTGTGGATTACTCAGATACCGTGGGGGGTTCTGTCAACTGCTCTGACGCAACTTCTTCATCCTAATTATACCCTACACGTACTCATATCTACCTGTCAAATTAGCCAGACGTCGTTGATTTTTCCCATTCTTGAATACCCTGGAATAATAGTACGAAAACGGATAAGCAGAGAAGCATTGGCAGAGAGTAGGCACATTATTGTTTGCCTTCTCCCCTGGTGAATAATTCATTAAGGAAAAGTGGCTACGAAAAAGGCGACCTAATATCAAAAGATGGGCTGACGAATGTGGGCATGACAAAAACTTAAGTAATGAATTGGATCCAAAGACGAAACGATGGGGTCCGCTGTAATATTTCCCATACGCTAATTTAAATGTTATTCTAGAAGCTTACATAGCCCCTATGCAGTGGCACTTAGTATTTAAATTTCTATATGTGCTCGATCATGCTAAAATATATTAAAATGCGTGAAATATTAATTCATTTTTTATGAGCTTTGAGTGTTTCATATCTTAGAATCTCTATGCCTCACTGGATGTGCCCTCTTTAGCTTCCATAATCAGTTATTACATAGGATTATATTTTGTCATCAAACGAAGCTATTGCAAATTGTCCTGATGATAAGTTATTTTAATATATACTTTTATATAAGTTGCAATTTCTTTCACGAGTTTATGCTACAGAAGCATAAATAATCTTATGCCCCATTATTTCAGTTGTTAAATTCGATTCATAATACGCCCCTGCATCTGTGAACTGAATGGAGCAGTAATAAAATAAATGATATCATTAAAGTTGCTACTTCTGTTCCCCAAATCCTTAAATCATGTAATGTGATATAATAATCATGATACAGTGAATCATTTACCGAACAATTGGTTATAAATTATAGAGAATAAAATTAAGAGATAAATACTGTTACCCTTGAATAAAATATACGTAATCATAATATGAAGTAACAATATGTGTAATTAATAAAACTTTAGCTGGTAAATTACGTCATTTAGGCCGACTCAAATGAAACAGTATTCTTCCTACGTATGCATATAGTATTCATCAGTCTTGTGAAAGGTCCAAATAGTCATAGTAATCTTTATTGAATAAATAATATGGTCACTGAGCCCAAATTCGTATTTAAAAAAAATGTTTATCCCATGCTTGTTGTCAACTTTGAACGTTTATCTGGAAAATACAACGTCTACATAACCATCTACTGATAATATTAAGCTATATAAGGCACTGCTTCTTATCATAATAATTAGACAATCAAAGAAATGTTACCAATCAATCAACAATTAATTTAACTTTGGCAAATGCTAGGAAAGTGTTCCATTAAAAAAATTAAGATGGGAAATGATTTGCTTAGAAAAGCTTAAACATTTCCACAAATAGTTTATGGCTGGAAAAGTTTTACAGCATAGGATAATGATTTCATACAATCACAATTTGAAAGCAGATAATGAGAACAGGTGCTTAAACAATCGATGCCTACCAGGTAAGATATGACTTACAAAAAGAATTTTTTCGTAATATCTCCATTAGTGGTTACGTGCGCATTTCAATCTAGTTTGCTACCATTTAGAGTATTCCAAAGAGTTTTTAACAACGATATTTAAAGATTGTCAGAAAACGATTCCTGCTTCGTTTACTTTTACTACTGACAAAATTAAGCAGTCGAAGACTAAAAATGAAGACGCCCATTAAAAACCCGAGTACTTAAGATAAATCCGTGGATGGATGCGATGATCACAGGAACACTTTCTTAAAGACGTCATAAAAACTAGGGAATGGAAAAAAAAGATCCCCAACCCGCACCAAAGGAGACGCGAACTCAGAACGAAACATTCTCCGCCATTAACATTTGTCAGGCCTAAAACCTGTCGCCTTAGCGGAAAGGTTGATGGAAAAGGGAAAGAAGGAAGGGAAAAGGGTAGTAAGAAAGAAACTACAGAGGGAGGGAAGCACGGCGGGTAGATTGAGGGAGAGGGAAGGGTGAATTGGGAGGTATGGGAAGAAAGAGGGTGCATCCATACAAAAATGCAAAGCCACATCCCCCTTTGCCAGATTTTTTCACCATAAAATTTTAAAACAAGGGGAAGTTTGTTTTGTGTGGAGTGAGAAAGAGAGAGAGGGAGATGAGAGTTAGATAAGCAGAGGCGGAGGAAGGGAGGCTGGGGAAATGAAACGCACTTGAGGGTAAGGAAAGGAGAGTCAAGAAATGGGGAGTGTGTTTTGTTCATGGGTTGAAGAGGGAAGTATTTAAAAAAATAAAGGAGATGAGGTGAGGAGTAGGGTGGGCAGGGTTCCCTGGAAGGAAGGAAGCATCTCCACGCGAAGAAAATACAGTAGTTTTGGAGGAAAAGGTTGGGAAAAAATGTAAAAGTTGGCACCTTTCTTACTCCCTTTCCCCTCTCTTCATCTCGCACACCGTCACATCCCCCATGCCCATCTCCCTCTTCCTCCCCTACTCCATCTTCCAGCTTTCCTCGGAAATTTGTTGATGCCCTCTCCACCCAAATATCCATCCCCATTTACTTTCACCCCCGCCCACTCCGTCCCACCCCCACCGGTCGTACTTAACTCCCCCCACCCTCCGACTCCCGCTCTCCTTTCTCGCAACCGGCATTCTCACCCTGTCCCTCTCCGCCCCAAATGAGAGAAGTGTGTACTCAAATGGAATACTAATTTCTCGAAGAGCTGTCATACACGATGCTTGTCGAGGCTGGCGGATGGGGTTGGGGAACGAAGGGGGGGGGGGCAGAGGTGAGTGGGGAGGCAAGGGGGAAGGAGAGCCATCGTGGAAAAAATTCATGAAGTTTTTTTTTAAATAAAACGAATGAAAAATACGGGGGGATGTAAAGATGGGTAGGAGTTATGGTAGGGAGGGGAGGGAGGCAGAGAGAGAAGAAGGAGTGTATGTGAGAGAGAGAGAAGTAGTGGAAGACTCACTGGAGCGAGCACGAAGAGTGCTCGTGGAAGTCCGGAAGTGGGAGGGCGGAGATTTCGATGCCGAGAGTGCGGGGGTCGGGAGGGGCGGGGAAGGGGGTGTTAGAGGAGAGGATGTTGTGAGAGTGCTTTTCCGAGGGGGCGCGGAGGGGTAAGGGAGTGGCAGCGACCGGGGAGGAGAAGATTGTGGCGACGGAGGAAGGTGGGGCGTTAGGAGGGAGGGAGGAGAGTCGCGGAGGGAAAACGGAGCTCCCATGGTGGGCCGAGAGAAAGAAGTGTGTGGGAATCGGGATGGGCGGTGGGTAGAAGAGATCTGGGCGGCTGAGTTTCGTTGCCAGGAGAGGTGCGGGGTTGAGAGGAGTAGGGTGAGGATGGAAGGAGGAGGAGGCGGACAAGAGGGGGATTTTAATTTGAAGGCGTACTTTTTCCATTAAGGAAAGTGAAGTACCGGCGAGGGAGATTTGGTGGGGGCGTCGGGTGGAAACCTGGTTCGGGGGGTACGGAGCTGAGTTGGCTCGCGAAGGGAGGAGGGGGCGTTTGACGTAGGGAGGAGTTGAGTCGTTGGTCGTGGGAGGAGGTGGAAATAAACGCCGTCGGAGTGGCCCCGTAGGGTGAGAAGTCCTTGGCGGGGCGAGGGAATGGGAGGGAGGATGGGGTGAATTCAAGAGGATTCTGAATTCGTGAGGAAGATGAGATGGGAATGATTGCAAGCAGCCTTTGATGGTCTCTGGATTGCCGAGGGTATAGGAGGAAAAGTGGTGGAGGGGTCTCGAGGGGCAGAAAGAATGAGAAGGCACGGGCGTAGAGCGCTGGGTAAGGAGGCGGGAGGGGTGCGTCCCTGCTCGCCGCGAAGACTCAAGCCACTCGAATTGTGCGAGGGACGGTGGGAGGGAGCAGGAGAGCCTGGGCTTCCGCTCTCTTTAAACTTCCCTCTACACGTTTCTTTCTCGCACTCTATTTGTACACATACATCCTTACGTTTTGCTGAAACCGTTCCTGCATACATTCTTTGTGGCTATTTCCCTACCCGCTGCGTCTTTTTGGAATTCGCAATCGCACGAGAAACCAAGATGCATGTTACAAGAATTGGAATGCCGTCGAAGAAAAAAGCATTGATAAGAACAGAGAGAAATCCAGTCCTCAAAAAAGTGCTTTGGTTCAGCAAATTTTGTTGGTAGTGAGTCAAAATGTTTTTCTTAAGTAGAACATTTGGTAGCAAACATGTCACGTGAATAACATTAAATGAAAATTTGGAGCAAAGAGCTTTAGGTGAGAATATTTGAAGTATTTACTGATTCATGCCGTACAATCATGATTATTACTAAGTTAAAATGTACTCGTAGTCGAATATTTAAGTTTATTTTATTAACTCGCCTTTGTGCGCATCAGCGTAATTTTGCTAAGGCGCATTTGCGGTAAAGAGAAATGAAACAAAAGAAATACGAGCACACTTTTCGCCTTCATTGGAGTTCGGTTTTTTTAAATTTATTCTGCAGAAAAGGAATCATCATTTGAATGAGAACCGCTTCGTAGTCGTCGTAATTGTTTAATCATTGCCATTATAGTGGTATCCGGTTACATAAAGTTGCTTTTGAAAACGAGGACTTTTATTTAAGAGAATTTAAACTCTAAAGCGTTTTTAAACTTTGTCAATACAGAAGGGGTTTAGCAAAAAATGAGAGGGGCGTTTTGAAACGAAGGGAGCGTGAGCTCTTAACGGAGAACAAGGTGAACAATGAGGGAACGCGAAACCAAGACGAGATGTTAAAGACTTTAGGATTAAAAGCGGGAAAAGGCGTACCTTTAGCTAAGACAACTAGAAAAATAGATTGGCTATATAACCTCTGTCTATCATTATTTTTCTTTTATAATAGATTCGGTTTGTAAAATATTATTAATGCAATAGTAATTTCGCGGTTGATGGCAAAGTTAAAGTTTGAAAAATGGGAAAGATTTCTTAAACTCTGAGGACTTTTTAAAATCATGAAATAATAAATAAAATATGTATAGATTTTAAAGAAAAATCAGGTAATCAGATTTCTTGATTATATTATTTCCCTCAGGTCTACTTATTCACCGTCGAGGTAAGCTCACACAAATTCTATGAAAATAGACTGCAAAAAGTGATGCTTTTGCGTCCTCAAAATATCTGTCAAATACTTCGCGAGAATGTAGAGTTTGAAGTCAGAGATAGAGATGAAGATGGAAGTGGAAGGAGAATAGTCTTAAGCAGGAGTTGGCCATGATAGTTGGGGGGGGGGATTGCGGGGTGGTTTGTTGGTGGCTGGCATCGTAGCGGTGACGGCGTGGCATAATGTGAGGCGTCCATGCTTTGGTGGGCGGGGACGTAGAAGGGGCAATGCGGCCGTCTCGGTGGCTGGAGAGAGGATATGGGAATGGAGGGAAACAGAGAGAATGGGGAAGCAAACGAAGACGTCCTGAACTGGAGTTCGGGTGATTCAAGAAGGTGATTTGGAATTGGTAGGAAGGGAAAGGATGGAGCAGATGCATAGTATTTTTAAATTTCTCACGGAGGAATATTAAATGGTAGTCATGCACCGCCGTCATTTTATAGATTTATTGAAATGAAGGAAATCACTCTGGACCTTGGAAGTTGTTTCATCATCGTGAGGAAATCTTTAATTGTGGTTGCTTGGAATGCGTGGATGTGTGGGAGATGCGGAAAATATTGGGCATAGGAATTTTAAAAAATGATTCATCACCATTGACGCTTGTTTATATTTTCATAACCCGTATTTTTGCTTAAGGAAAAACCTCGTAAATACCCATAGAACTAAGGAACTTTCAATTGGAGATATCTGGGAAATGAAAGGTTTCATTGCCTACACAAATAAATAATATTGGTTGGGGTTACTTTATTTGAAGGATTATTAATGTTAGGAATATTCTTAATAAGAACAATAATACTCATTATGAATGTCCTTTTATAAGAACATATATGTTATTGGATGAACCGTACTAATAATATATCTGGTTACCTCCAAACTCTATACCTAAGGATATTGGTGCACCTTAGGTGTACCTTCATGTTTTTCTATTATCTAAAAACCCTTAGGGTTGTAATTTTCTAATTGACTTTATAACACTCTATAGCCTGAAAAAAAATCGACTTATTTTTAAAATTATATTATTCAAGGCGGAGATTAAAAATCTAAAGCTAATCTCAAGAACTATTTTTGATAGTCATAAAATAGAGAACGTGGGAAGAGAATCTGAACTGATTTGCCTCTCGGATGATTTTTGTCGCATGAAATGGAGCTCGTCTTTTTCTCCCGTTTGGGATTTTCACGTCTCTGTAATATACCAAGTGATGTCCTAGGCAAGCCGTCGTACTAAAAAATAAGAAAGCTGCTGACTCGGTCTAAAAAATTTCAATCAATGTGAATTGAAATTGAATATATTAGAACGAAGTATATCCGACCTACTAGATACCCTCAACCCTCTACGGGATATGCTAAAGAGAAGATCAAGGACAAACTTAAAGCGGAGGATAAAATTGTACCATGAGGCCATAAGTGTACGAATTCTGTACCAATATGCAGGTACAAGGTTTCTGTAAAAGATAGCTAATGATTATACTTTCGGACTGAGAATTCATTGCCACTTTTACCACTTAAACCCTCGTCACAGTTGACCCCGTTGCTCAGTATAAACACGTGTAAGGAAAATAACCAAGGAATTAGTGAAGTGAGGCGGTTTGGAAAAGGAAAAAGTACGTAACTATGATAACATTTTACGGAATTGTGCCCTGCTATCTACGTACAGACTAAGTGGTTTTAGTGCTGCTTTTATGTTGTGTTCACGTTCATGATGGATGGTAACGATTTTTATAGATTATATTTCAATTTTTTTCCAGCCACGTCTAGTAATGTATCTCTATGATCTAACTTAAGAGTTTAATTTTTATGATCGTAACCTGGAGTGAGATAATAAGGTCGGGCGAAACAAACTGGTAAATCATGCTTTTAAGCTTAATTTCCATTAAAACTGAAGTAGTTCAAATTCGAGATCATGGATGTGCTAGGCGTGTGGGTCCGAGAGACCTGAACTGAACTAAGGTGATGAAGAGCCGAAAGGGGTGTAGGTAGGCTGTTTTGGGGAAAGGTGTAGAGTGGTGACTTGGCTAGCAAGGCCTTTTGTCACCCTTGCATTTCCTTAAATGATATGGCATCGACCCTGCGAAGCGATAACGGGCTGATGGCGTGGAGACGGCTCAGAAAGGAGTATGGGGATCCGATGGGAGTGTTTTACGATAGCAAGGCGGTAAGGGAAGGGGGGCAAATGGTGGCAAGTAGGAATGATTACAACTTTTTATATCCGTCCTTGAGGGAACAATTTCAGGATGAATTCACGTTGGTGCCTGATGAAAGACCGTTTATGCAATAAATCTAATGTGAACGCGCCATTTTGGAATTTACGGGGCAATTTGGCACTTTCCGCCATCTCCTTAATGATTAGCGGCACTCATAGTCGATTGAACGAAAACTAAAAGGCTGTTAAACAGAGATTTCATCAAGGAACTTTGAGGAAACGGGGAGAGGATAAAGATTGGAGGAAGTTGATTCGAGGAAGAAGGTTCTTCGATGAGAGACAGAATGAGGGCGGAAGGGCGTCAATGAAAATGCCGGCCGTGAATCAAATGATTTAAAATGGCGTCTCTTTGAAAATGGTGAAAGAGTTTTAATTTCTCAGAAGAGACATACGTGTTGTTACAGCTGTTCTTTTTATTGCTACATTACCATGATATAACGGATCGAGTCCAATGAATATAGCATAAATATCTTTATGATATCATTTGAAGGGCTTTTGTGGTTAATTTTTTTTAATCAGCGACTAGTCTTCAATTTAAAAATAATTTTTTAAAATTTAAATTTCATAAGCATAAAAAATCAATATTACTACGACGAAGTACATTGTCTAAAAATATTATTGGTGAACATTCAGTCGTCTATTTTAATCTAAATATATGTACAGGCTTATTATTTTCCTTAGGTTTCACAGAAATCTTGCACGTTGAATTTTGAGACTTTGCGTATACTCTAAGATTCCATATTGTTATTTCTTGTTCATGCTTATGATATCATCAGCTGCTGAGAATTTTTTTATTATTTTGACAAAACCTTTGTAGGTAGGTATACTATCATGAATGAAAAATAAAATGGTTTCAGGGATACTTGGTGACATTTTTTAATTGCGAAATGGAACAAACTTCGTAATTCCATTTGCGCAAATTTATTTCACCACCCGTCACCGTTAAAGCATATGAAATTATTTTAAATGGAAAATTTTATGAAGAATCTATTGCTTTTCGTGATAAAAAGGAAGAATGGGACGGATTTTCATCCGTTGACTAGTTTGGCGGCAGGCAATCGATCGCCAATTCATTCAGGAGGCTATTCATTGATGGACATCCACGTTATAAACTTTTATGATGCAAGTGTTTCAAAGTCTTTGGATCATCATGGAAATTCTTATAGAACATCTTTTATAAAATATAATTACATATTTACATAAAAAATAAAATACGTGACTATGATAACAATTTTAGTCCAATCATTCGATGTGGCGCATGGAATGACAGATTGTTTACCTTGATAGCCCCAAGCCAAAGAGCATAAGCGTTTGACTCAAGCCAATTCAAATGAGTTTATTCATTCAGGATAGGTAGTGTAATTGAGCCTGGGAGAGCCTGAGGGGGAAGAAAGGAGGACTGACTATTGGATCGAAGAGATGGGGCTTGGGTAGGAGAAGGGACAGGACCGAGAGAGAGAGAGAGAGATGAAGGAATAGGCATTGACTGAGCGAAACGGGAGGAGGAAGGAAAACTGCTCGAGGCGGCCGAGATAACTGCTTCAGTCAAAATGCCCCGCGTGAGACCATCTTTCAATGCACCCCACACCACATGCTTCAATTTCTCTTTCTGCCCGCCCCTTGGTGGTGGTCCTGTTCTCCGCTCACCCATTTCCTTCCTAACACACAGCCTCCTGAAAAAAGATACTTATTATTCCTACGTACCTATATACTTATACATCTCCCCCTACTTCCGATACTTCCCAAATGCATATCCCTTCGCCGCTTTCTCCTCCCTCGAAAAGGGGATGGCCGAGCGATTTCTCGGCGTTTCCGATACGAAGCAGGAAGAGGGAAAGGATGGCAAATAGGGGGAGGGGAAAAAGACTCCCGCGGGCATATTCCCATAGCTCCAGCTCCCCCGTTGCTCCTCGCTCTCATCCAGTGCCTCTCCCCGTTTCCTTCTCATTTCCCCACGATTCCCCCTCGCCCGTTCCACTTTCCATCCCCGCCCGAACCCTGCCCCCCTCGCCGCTCCTTCACCAAGTCCCCTCTCAGGCAGCCCCTATCCCTCCCACGTGCTCGGCCAACTCCTCTCGCACTTGACTGTCGGCGCACGCGGGCCCCAAAATCGAAGGGGGTAGGGGATGGAAAAGTTGTTGGCTTTGGGACACCGCCGGGTGAGAAAAAAAGAACCTTATCTGAACATTTATTTTACCTCGCGGTGGAAGAAAGTTTTCCGTGTTTTATCCGTAACTACCTTGGAGATATAAATATATCTGAGCACGTGAGAAGAAATTATGGAAACTGAGGGAGCATGACTTCTAAGTTCACTTAGTATTTGCCTTTGGATAAAAGTTTTTTTAGAATAGACTCTTTGGAGATGGAATTGCCACTAAACTAGTGCGTTAAGGTGACATATTTTAACTCGATGACGTTAAGACAAAACGACATTTAAAGTAAACGATGTACTATTATATTGGGAGTGGTTATTTTCTGCGTAGTTTCAACTAACTTTAATAATTATCCATTTTGTGGCTATGGTGATGCAGCTACCATATGATACCGCTAAGCTGTTACGAACTTTAAACTAGGAAAAATATTAATAATAGTAATATCACCTCCTGTATTGACCCCCTAGCCTATTTTTCTTTAGCTTGCATCATTTTTATCACAAAATATAACAATAAAATATTTTTATTTAGAATAGGACTATACTATAAATATAATTTTTTGGAAAAACTTTGTGAGCAAAATTTTCATTTGACATACTGAAAACTAAAAAAAATGCACTCTTTTTTATTCTCTCATTTCTACTGCCAAATACAAAACGGAGCAAATATTCAATTCATAGTCCCACGTTGAATTTCATACGTTCGATATACTAATTTCAACTGCTCACACATGTACATGATTTTGACGCCCATTTTCTGCGCGTGGGGTCTATTTCACTTGATGGCTGTGTCCATCATACATATGCTCATCTGAAACACTGCATATAAATTGAATTATTAACATTATATAATTGAATTGTAATTATAATATATGTATGTAATTTAATTTTCCATTATGAAATATCAAGCACGTTAATGATAAGCGTGAGGAAGACGATCCATGTATTTGTGTGAACTATTCTTGAAGTCGGGCTACTGTTCAGAAGCCAGAAGAAAATTTACATTCCTCAGTAGATTTTTAAAACGTTATTATGATAAACTTGGTAGCGTATCTTAGTAATATTAGAGCAGCTAAACTGAGCATCACTCACGAAGCGAAGGTTGAATTATATATTAAAATGCTTGCATAAATTGAAAGGGCGTCTCTTTAGCAGTTATATTGAAAATCTATTAGTACCCGATCGTACTACGGTAAGAGGGATTATGCCAATAAAATAAGAGAGATCAAGTGTAGTATAGATTTAAGAGGTCACCACGAACCACGAACGATAAGGGATCAGAATAACATTTTCCGACCGCGGTAGGGGTCATATTCGGGTCAAAATTAATCTGGTTTGTATTAATCCCCTTTCACCCACCCTAGCGGAGGCTTGCATGGTACTAAAATAATAATAATAATGCAATCACAAATAAGACTGTAAGGTATTGCATTTTGAAATTATTGTATCTTAGAGTAAACAAGTAAATATGGTTCAAACTCCTCTTGAAAAGCCTTCACTAGACCACCGAGGTTTGAATATCTACAAAGTTTCATTTTCAAAATATATTTGCGTTAATTCCTTAAAATCTTGCATACATCTTTAAACACTATTTTTTATTGTCTTTAATGAGGTAAGAAGTTACTAACAATTAATATAATGAGTTTCGTTACGATAACATATTTCGAGACAAGTTGAGTGTAGAGGAATTTCTTATTCTAAACAAGAAAATACTCCAGCAAACCTCGGTTAGAGGGCACTATGTGAGGAACTCTTTCATTCTAAATTTTGACATTATTCTTAATTCGAACGGAATATATTAGCAGAATATTTATATAGGCATGAGTTTACAAAGGTGAAATCCAACCAATGCCGGCAAAGTGTACTAGATAACTGCGGAATAATCGGGTAAATATATACGATATTTGCTTAAACGTTCGGTGGAAAGGTACAAACATGAAAATTCTTTATACGATTCCCTTTAAAAATACTTACTTAATAACATATATTTCGTGTGGATCGTAATGATCAATTTAAGCTTATTGCATTACAATGTCAAACATAATCTCAGATCGCAACTAATGAAAGTTAGTCGCATGCTTTCTCAAGATCCCAACCCTAAGCCACCCAGAAGCTTGTGTCAAAATGGTTTTAGAATCTCATTAGGATTTTCGTTTGAAAACATTTCCACATTGTAGACAAAATGTGAAAAGTTTGCTAATTTTTAACATTCTTTGTCCCAAGCTGTGCAAATGAATGAAATGTGAATCCATAACAACACTACTGCATGTGAGAGCTGTCTCTTAGGTACGACCTTAAAAAGGATCATTTCGTAATGAAGTCGAAGAGGTAAGAACCCATGAAAATAATAAATCCAATGTGTATATGTTAGATCATCACATTTTCAAGTTATGGGAACTGTACTACGTACTTTTGACCATTAACTTCAATTCAAAGGTTAATATAAACCGACGTAAAATTCAATTATTATAGTGTCAGTTTGTTCCTTACATGTTACTAATTGCATTTTTTGGAACCACGAGGGACGAAAATACCGGTCAGATTTCTTTGAACTTACGATGGATACCTTATATTTATGCGCCTAAAATAGATAAATACCCTCATAAGTGCGTTTGTTTGAAAGGGTTTTTCATTATATTAATAAATAAAGGGCTTTCATTTGAAAAAGGGAGATCCTTCCATCCTCCAAATCCGTTCTTCCCTGCCTATTAGTCTGCCAATTAAGAAATCAAACGGAGAAATCAACCACGGTAAGAGAGTGCTGTGGGGGCATTGGTGGGGATAGTCGGGAGGGAAGCGTGAGAGGGAGAGGTCGGGTTTGGGGAAGGATAAAGGTAAGGGACGGCTGGAGTAGACAGGGATGACTCCTTCCTCGTAGAGAAGGGATCAGGTGAGTGGTTGTAGGGAAGGGGAGCAGTGGACTGGTTGAATGAAGAGAGTGTGTTCGAAACAGCGCGGAATGGTTTTGGGGAGAGCACCCAAGGGGTTTGATAGGGTTAGATGGTAAAGGGGAAGAGTGGAGGAACTGGGGAAGAGTCGGCTGGGATCCCAAGGAGATCGTTCCGTAGGAAGTGAAGATGAGGGAGACGGGAAATGGATTTCAAAAAAGCGAATGGGACCCGTAAGTGGAAGGGAAGAGCTGCAAGGGGGTGAGGGTATGCGATGGCAGAGAATTTGGAAGGGGAGAGCGAAGTGAAGGGGGGCGGAGATAGGGCGACGTCTGGAGGACGGGGAGATGTGAATGGGGAAGGAAACCGAAGAGTCGTGAGTGAGTAGTCATAATAGAAGCATGTGGACGGGAACAAAGACAGAAAAGCAAAGGACTTTATTTGGAGAATGTTATGGCCATTGTGCACGATCCTCTTGAGTCGAATCAATGCCCTTACAGTTAAAAAAAAGTTGGAAGAAAGCGGTGTGGAAGTTGGGAATAACTACCTTGCAAAATGAATTTGGTTTTAAAAATAGAATTCCTTAATATCACTGAGAGGGATATTGGATTGGGAAACGTAAAAGTTAGGGCCGTTGTCCATATAGTGGTTAAAGGAAAACTGCATAATTCATCGCCTAATAACAAATCTTCGAATTGGAAACCTAACCTACATTATAATGTTGAATTATATTGAAGCCAATCTACAAAAATATGGCATTCCCAAGTCCATCTGGCTGGAATCAATGTAATACAGAAATAAATGCTTATGAAAATGATTCGAACGGATACAATATCAATTCATCATTTATTTATATATTAAGTACCCTGCAAGCCACCGCTAGGGTTTGTGGTAGGGGATGACCGACTAATTTTTACCCGAAATGACCCTACCAATATCGGACAATGTTATTATGATCCCTTATCTTTCGTGGGGAAAATGACGTCTTAAATCTATCAGTTCTGCACTCTTTCTAATTTTATTGAAATGATTTCGCCTACCCTGGTACATTGGGGATTATAACAAATTTTCAACATTTTCACTGCTAAAGAGACTCCCTTCCAATTTATGCAAGAGCTTATATCTGTAATTTAACCTTCGACCCGTGAGTGATTCCCAATATTGCAGGCCGATGATTATATAACATTTGAGTCTTAGATAAATATCATGAAATATTGTTGGATATTGAATGACATTACGACGGGTAAGTTTTTTAATATTTTCAAATCTCTGGATCAAATTAGACTGATTAAAGAAGGGATATTACGCAAATGTATATAAGAGTTAGCTAGTATTTATACCGAAATTAAGAGCAGTCCTGCCGTTTGAACAAATAGTCAAATTACACGTAACTTTGGAGGCGTACGTACAAATAAAAATAGAATATTATTGGCTTTTAAGTACTGGATACCATGGTACCATTAAAATATTCTTCAAGGACCGGAAATTCACCTTCGATCTGCAAAAGTTTATTCATATTGTAGAATAGCAAGGTTTTTCGATTGAATAAAAATGTTTCATGAAGCAATAAATGGGATTTAGCATTAATGATGAATTGGTCAAAATAAAACTTATCAAACTTAGGACGAAGAGTTGTGGGAAAGCATTGAGACTTGCTGAACCTTTAAACTAAACCTTCGGGAACATAAAACTCGTTGAGTTCTCTGTTTTACACTGGGTCGATGGTTTAATGAATGAGATATGTTAGAATATGAATTGGAGTTAGGAATGCTTAAAGTAAATGTACGTTACGTTCCATATTCAAGTCAAATATTACTATTCAAAATTCTAAACCAAAGCTGAATGCCACAGGAATATATTTGGAACTTCGTTGGTAATATATCGAATTACATGATTTTTGACTGAAAAAGTGTGAACATCTTCAAGGAATTGTACAAAAGATTACAATTCTTAAGGTATATTTTGACATAAATGTAGCCACTCCAGTATTTCGTACATCACTTAATTTAAATTTTCGCTAAACGTAACAGTTTCAGGCTTAACTTTATGGAATTCCTTCATGACGAGAGAAAATAAAGGAAGAAGTCAAAAGTTGCGCATCATCGAAACCATGGTGATCCGAAGTATTAAATTTTTATGTGGAAGTACGAAGTTTCTTTTTCCGCCCTCATAAATTTCCGCTGTTAAGCTGTTTCAATCTACTAAGAATTCAACTGTCTATCGTCTTTTGGGGGAAATAATTCTCATTTTCTTCCTAAGTTAAACTGCTGTTTACTGTAATTACTGGTCCAACGTACCTTTCCATTTGATAATTGCAATCCTTGCTCCTGTTACATACGATTAGGAAAGCTTTCGAAGAAAGTGAGCTACATAGAAAAATTCAAGTGAATCTTGCATATGAATTGCTATTAATTATCACTTTTGTACTATTCTTTTTCATACGGAGGTTCGTAATATTATTTCCGAAAATTATCCAAGCGAAATTAAAACTTGAAATAGTACTTCATCCTCCAAATTCAGGAACGACTTGCTACACAGTACAACATGTTTTGTAATACCTCTTATCAGTGCCTACTACTTGTAGCATGTTACATAATTGTAGGTGTTATAGGAGAAACTCAAGAAGACTCAGAAGCTCGTAATATGTCAAGAGAGAGAGGCATAATAAAAATTAACAGCATAACTAAATTTGGTGTGTATGTTGTCGATGTAATGAAGTTTCGTTGATGTATAACTGAAAGCGCGGGACTGGACAATAGCAGCTACACGACTCACTTCATGCCGGTTCGATCCTCATGGATTAATATGCTGTTCAGAATTTTGTTTACTTCAGCAATTTATTTTATAATGATTGTAGTCGTTTGACACGGACTGGTGATAAGAGGTTATGTAGTACTCGATCCTTCAATACTTCGTACAAGGAGATTAAATACGGCCACTTTATTGACAAGCTCATGTTTAACCATAATAAATATCTTATTAAAAAGTGACAAAAAAGATAAAGCTGGAATTCTGCTATTTACGCCAGGGATAAGAAAGGTGGATTGGTTTATACTCCAGTTGATCTTCTTGTGTATTGCGAATAAATGTGAAAACAGTATAGCGGTTCTTATATAACTATTGATATTTGAGGAAAATATTATGCTATGAGAGTAAACTATTCTGAGCTAGCGGATGATATCTGTGTACTGGCCATTAATTTGTCAGTAAAGCTTCTAAAGGTTGTGCTCATTTTCTCAGAAGCGCTTTCATTATACGATCGTACCTTCGTAATGCTCTCTAGCTAGCTGCCCTCGCGATGCAGAGCCCCACGACTGAGAGAAGATAATTGCTGGTATACTTGCGTTTACGGGGGGAACCTGTGTGCGCGACCATTAAAGAGAACTTCAACTATGGTCTTGCGGCTGTTTCACACTTTTTAATATTTCATTTCATGCCCTCCTTTTAAAACACGATATACGAAGGGGATAATTGTGCATTTGTATTTCCCGTTTGGCTGAAAGGTCTCTCACAATGTACGTCTCCTCCGCCACTAACCAGAAACTATGGGCAGAGTTCATTTCTCTTTCACAAGCAAAATTTACCGGCCACTTTTATCTGTAGAGCTAATCAAAGTGATGGAGAAAAATCAATTTGTATTACATTTTAAAATATGCTATAAAGGTGACGGTAATTTTACTGTTGCAGAGGATATCTGGGAATGGACTAAAATACGGAGTTGTTAGCGAATTCACAGCTATTACGTAGATGAAATGACTATCAATACGTAGGTGACGCCTCTCTCTCTCACCCCATCCAGTTTATATCCTAAGAGCAAGTGTTCCAAGAAATAGGAAGAGGCAGGGGCAAGGAGGACCTCTCACATCTCCCTCCGCCAGCATGACGATCGCCTCTCGGGATCAGAGGTCTGTGTGTGCACAAGAAGTGAGAGTTGAGGTGGGGGATGAGGGGACGAGACGTGCGATGATTCGCACAAGTGTGGATGGGGATTGGGGGTTTGGGGGTTAAGGGATCTTTAGGGGCGATGGGGGGGGGGTGGGAAGCTGTAAGGGAAACCTTAGTGGTGGTATGGGAACGAGGAGACGGGGGTTGCAAGGAAAAAAAGAGAGGAGTAAGGGAAAATGGGAGAATTCTAGGAAGAGAATGAGGTCTCGAAAGGGGTGCGTTACGCGTATAGAGGGAAGGAAAATATTTCGGCGTGTTTGGAATTTAAAATAGTCCACCATTGCCACTTGAGCTTGGGGCGTGATCGCCCTAAGGTCCGAAGCCCGCTCTTCCACGGATTCCTCCTCCTCGCCCCTCTCAACCCCCCTCCCATTGATAAGCACTCTGAGGGTCCCTTCTCAGCTTTCTCCGTTCTATTTTTCTCTCTCTCTCTATCTCGCGGGGATGACAAGGCGTGAAAATGGAACCCACGCTAACAAATCCTTTTTCCAGGCTTAACTAGTCTTTTTCTTCGTCTGTTGGCGTGTCCCCGCTCCAGACCCATTCCAGTGCATTCCTAGCTAGAATTGCTATTAGTGCCCTCGCGAATATTGCCCTTACCATGATTTTTTTAATGGAAACGTAAATTCAAGATCGCTGAAATATATAACATACCGACAATTCGAATTCTGCCCAGGTGAACACCGTTCTCGTGATTAGTTTTCATGGAGATTGCATTGTGCGTCTATTATTGCTTCATTTGTAATTTTAAATATGAAATCGTAATAAGAAAGCAGGAAGGTTCTTTAGAGTTTCATTTTAGCACAGTTATGTATGTGCATGACCACTCATCGGAGCGCTACAGCTGAAATATCACTTTATTTTTAAGCAACTGTTTTAGTATTCTTCACATATAATTGTCATTCTAATTTCACTAAGTATTGCAGGTCCTTTGCTTTATGAGTAGTCTTACGTTTGTAGCGTTTGTCCATGTTGAAATGTTTGCGTTAATCAGTTTTAAAACTTTTTTCTGCATATTTTGGAAAATCAATGGCTTAAAATGTATCAAAAATAAAGAAAAAGTATGTGACTATTTACGCTTTAGCCATAACCCGTTATATATTATTTAATAGGAGTGCGCTTATAGGAGATTTTTGTGTTTTTTTGCTATTTGATACTTTATTAACTTCAACCGACTATTTTTAAGTCTTCTTCATGATCTCAGACGCTAAACGAAGGTAGATTATTTATTAAAATAGTAATATAATAATGGGAAGGAAGGTTTCAGGTTAAACATTTCAAAAATATTCCTGCTAAAATAAGCGATTCTTTCTAATTATGAACATAGTTAACAAAGTCAAAGTCGACCATTTTTCGAAAAGTGACTACCGTTATAACATGAATCTGTCGGAATCATAGTCATATATTAAATTGCGCTGTTATAACTACCGCTCACTTTGAAACAATATTATGAGTAATATGAATTAGAAACGGTTTGAAAAAATAACTTTCTGCGGGTCATGTCTCAGTTTTAACGTATATTTCTTTACGGTAAATCATAAATTCATCATCCAAACCCTTATGTGTCCTACGTATAGGGCTTAAGTAAAAAATGAACTATTTAGTCGCAATCTCACCCCAATAAAACCGTATTATTAGTATTACATTTGAAGTTTATTATATATTTAATTTCTTCTGTTGCTGCAGCATTTACTCGTTCTGATAACTGACGCTATCGATTTGGAGTAAAAAACGTAAAAGAGGATATTTTTAACCAGTCTCATTCTATTCTTACCCTTTTCTCAGCACATCGCACTTTTATTTTCTGCGTCGCCACACGATCGGTACAATCACCGCGGAAACCGAGCACAAACCTCCTCTCTTCACACCACCACCTCTTTCTCTCTCCCTTGCCCTCTTTTCTTTAAGGGATCGGAGTCAAAAGTCCCTTTTTAAGCGTCTCTCTCAATCACATGCTCCTCCGCTTGGCCAGAGACCGGCCCTACCCGTCCTCTGCCCCATGCGATCCCTCCTGGGCACATGATAGCCCCAGCGACTCGGCAAGGGGCGCCGGGTCGGACAGTGTGTGTTGCCCCTGGGAAACGAAAAAGAGAGCGGCTGGGAAAAAAAAGAGTCCCCTCGACATTCTCTTTCGTCCTTCGGGAGGGACATGGGTGTAATAGAACGTTGGGAGAGGGCGAGTTGGGGAAAAGGGCGAAGGGTGAAAAGAGAGTAGAGAGAGAGAAAAAGAGGTGGGAGGTCATGAAAGGATGAGGTCGAGAAGGAAAGGGGAGAGGGGTGTGGGGGTGAGAGTTGAGAGGGAGGGATGTGGGGGGTTGGAAAGAGAACGCGGCGGGAAACAGCAATCGGTCGATAAGTGGAATGAGAAGAGGAGGGAGTATAACACGAGGGGCAGGCGAGCGACTAGGGGAAAAAATGGCAAGGGTGGGGCAGACGGAGAGCGGAGAGACGAGCATGGCGAAAAATCCGAAAGGCGGCCGCGGGGGAGGAGAGGGTGGAATAGGAGGAATGCCGATATGTGTGGCGGCGGGGATGAAGGGGTTGTCCGAGGGATGGTGTGGCGAGCAGACTAGCGAGAGAGTTGGTTGGGTGGCCATGATCCCAGTGGCAATAGTGTAAATAATACTCGCGGCCCTTGCCGTTTTTCCAGCGGCGGGACGTGGTCCGCGATTGTATGGGCACACTGAATTTGGGGGGCGGCACCCTGGCCAAATTTGGAGAGGTCTTTCCACCCTAACAGCGTTACTCTTTGTCGAAGGCGTAAGCTCCGTCAACATTGTCATCATAGAGGCACATGATTTTTCGGATCCTCTCTCTCGCTGAGTGCGTCGTCCTGCGCGTGCTTCTTGCAAATTAACCGCTGCAATTAGTTGATGGATTTGCAGTGACACCGAATCCTGGCCGGGATTAAGTGCTTTTTTCGTCCGGGAACCACTTGAATTACACATTCATATTCGTAATGGAACTTCAAAAAGTTCCGAAAATCGCTATTCAAATCGGTGTCGGTGTGGGAAATTACGAGTGGGTAAGGTATCAGATAAAGTGAAATGAATTGAAGAAGGGAGGAATCGGGAGAGATCTAGCCACGATAGAGAAATAAAAGAGGAATTACCAAAATGTACGGAACAAGAATGAGTTAAAGTAAATAACAGTGAGTGGTGTGCCTGTGAGTGAGGGGCGTAGGGATGTAATGGCTATGAGGCTAAATAATATGAGAAATTGAGACTAATGGAGTGGATCAGGAGAGATAAACGGGGCAGGATTATCCGACCTCCAGGACATCACCAGCGGATCGTTTCTAATCTTATAAGAAGTTGCTCGTGAAGTGTAGGATGAGGTGTTTAGTTTGTTTGGGTAAATGAGAGACGAAGAGTGCATAGGTGATTTAACTATTAACCAACAGGTTACGAGTAATAATAGTCTTGTTGATTTAATTTCACAATTTGTCACTTTCGTCTATGCTAAGTCAATGCTCACCGCTTATTTAAGAATTTCCAATGATTCCCGGAAACATTGAACATAGAGGATATCGTAATTTGGGGAAAAGTGTTGTAGGAATTGGAAATGGTGTTCCATGCAATAATCAGTTTGTCAGTCAAAATCCATGCTACGATACATTACGAAGATGCAGTAATGGTTTTACATCGATTTATATTTTATAATAATATGCTTAATATATAATCCCTTTATTTGATTTTCCAGGCAGGCCTGGTGGATATAATTTGTGGTATTTAGCTTAATGAAAAAAGACTTAAAAGTATTTTAACAAACTTTGATCTGGAATACATTTCTGTAATGTCAAATGTGACGCGGTGATGTCCTGAAGTACAAACTCAATAACAATTAATTTGGTCATATGCGCTTAAGCATCAATGTTCTGGATGCCAGATCTGTGCAGTTTTTCACTGTTCTATGACGTAATTCATAAGAATTAAAATCTAGAAATATGTTTTATAAAAATCATTGCAACTTGCACATAAAATCAACCTCTAAACTGCTCTACCGCGAGGTTTAATCTTTAACTAGATACCTCTTATTAATCGGAATTTCAGTGTGAAATCAAGACGACAATGCGATTGGTAGACATACTGCATTACTGAGTCAGCTGAGTAGTTCCAACAAGGGTCCTTGAGCCTCAATTTCGCCCACGAAATATCCCCAAGATCGTGTGCCCGCACACAGGCCTCGACGTAAACACTCAAGCAGTCGCACGTGCGGCGCGAACGGTCCCACGCCGTTTTCACGTCCGTCGCCCTAACCCGCCCCTTCCCATTCTTGAATTTCTCTTCCCTCTGTCCTTTTTTTTTCTCTTTTGGAGCCGCTCCCTCGAGACCAGGCGACGCAATCGAAAGACACCGGAGCGGAAGAGGCACGCGTGAACGTGGGACCCTGCAGCTGGATGGGAGAAGGACGAGAAGATAAGGAATGGAAGGAGTCAATGAAGGGAGGTAGAGAGAGGGGGAGAGACAGCCGAGGGACGAGCAAAGTCGGGGAGTAGTTACACAGTACGTGAGCCCGCGGCGGAAAGTCTTATGAGGGAGGCGTAGGGAGAGGGGTGGGGTGAGGTGTGATTGAGGGATGAATCGGGAATGCGGGAGGAAAGGGCGAGAGGCACTGGGGAGGGGATGAGAGAAAGGAAGTGCGGAATTGATGCGGGGGTAGGATTAAGCTTTGCTGAAAAGGGAAAGGGGAGAACCAGTGAGACGGGGGAAGAGTGATTGGGGCGGTTTCGGAATCGGACCAGAAGAAAACAATAAACGGAGAATGCGGTCGGCTGGTGGAGAGCGGCGACAAGGGAAGAGAGTGGTGGGTGGGGGGATCGGGCGAGGAGAAAAGATCTGGGTCCGCAGAGGTGGGTAGGAGGCATTTTTTCCGAATGAAATGGAGACCAATTTGTCAACCCTAATGTTTCTGTGGTGTAGATGAATCTGGAGCCATCGGTATTGGCGGTATTCCAGAACTCCGACTTTTTCAGCAACTACAGCCTAGAAGTATGTACGAGTAAGGCTAATTTGCTACCATTCTTTTACACGTTGTTAACCATACTTATGGTTCCCACTTTATAATGGTTTATATTCTCTACTTAAGATGACACATGCGTCCCGCAATAACCCTACTAGCCTGGGAAATTTTTCTTGTTTACTTCTTATCAAGGTAAATTCAACAAACAAGGCAAATATTTACAAAGTAACTGGATAACATTACGTGGAATGGAATAAAAACGAAAGGGAACGGTGATTTCGTTCTTTTCATTGGAAAGGCTTAAAAATGTTTCATCGCATGTAATTCAATTGCAATAAATAAATTTTCATTGAAACAGCTTACCTAGATGGAAAAAATTTTCTGAGGGGATGGTTTTTCATGATATTTACATGGAAATGACGTTTACTATATACAGGGTCGCACCGAAAACTGGTAGGACTGATTTTTTTACAAGAATTTTATTGATGATATTATCGTCGAATTATATTGACTTATATCGACTTGATAATCTTCAAAGTATGCTCCTTGAGCTGCTACACACTTAGTATAACGTTGCTCCCATTCCCCGCACGCCCGCTGGAAATTTTCTTTGGAGATGCCGTTGATGACCCTCGTCGAAGCCTCTTGAACGGCCTTTATCGAGTCAAAACGTCGTCCCTTGAGCTGTCTTTTCATCAGGGGGAAGAAGAAGAACCGGTGGTGCCAGATCGGGAGAATAGGGCGGGTGCGGCAACGTGGCAACGCCGTATTTGGCCAGGAGCTGTCTGACGACGAGCGCGCCATGGCACGAATTTTCGGCACCATCTTGGCGCACACCTTGCGTATGGCCAAATCCTGTGAAATAATGCGTTGGTCGTTGGATGCAGACGGACCCAACTGGTCTGCAATTTCTTCACTGGTTAAGCGTCGGTCTGCGTTCAGCAGTGTCCTCACTCTGTCCACATTCGTGTCGGTTCTTGCCGTCGACGGCCGTTCGGAGCGATGGTCGTCTTCAACGAGCTCCCTACCCTCTTGAAACAACTTGTGCCACTGTGGAACGGTTTAAGGCAGTGTCCCCATAAGCCTGCTTGATCATATCGAGGGTCTCTGTTGCCGTCTTCCCGAGTTTCGTACAAAATTTCACGGAATAACGTTGCTCTAAATTCAGATTCATTTTGTTTTTCGACGCGGACAAAAACCTTGCTTCACTAAAAACGGTGTCCTCACTCAACGACAGCCCGCAGGTGACTGAGGTTGGTGTCGGAGAAAATCAGTTTTATCACTTTTGGGTGTGACCCTGTTGGTATATCTAGTCAATATGCCATTGCCAATGGTGCAAGTATCACCGGTTTAAATATTATCTTTTGTTTTATTGTTATATTTGTATGAACACAATGTTTATCTATTAACAATATCCATTGCTTAGCTAAACATTTTTATTTCTCTCTGAATATTTTACTTCTTTTTGAAGGATTCAATGGATACTAATTGTATTTTAGGTACATAGATATTATAGTAGTTGAAAATAAAGAACTATATCTTATCCTAAATTTTTAATATGTCCATTCTCATGGAGGAATGTACATTAGTGAATTACATTAACACTAAATAGGCAGAAACGTGATTTCCGTCTATTAGCTCTTTACATAATATGCAAGTAATGCAAAATTCTCTTAAGTGTCAGGATGGACACAAAGTAGTTGATTCCAATTTGAAATTATCTAAGAATAAAAGGAACTAATTTATGTATTGGAAACTTGAATACTACTCAAATACACTGAGATTTGCATTGTCATTTCGCATGAGGCTGTAAACTAAAAGAATTTCTTGCATTTAGCGTGTAATAGGAGTGGTCGTTAATGAAAATACGAAAACGTTAACAATACGAGTGAGATAATTATGGAGTAAGCAATAATTAAGAAACATAAACACAGTATTCAATCCGAAGGTCGGTTTGGTAGGTGATGGCAGGGCGGTTCCTTTCCCTGTGCCGGTTATGGTTTCCCAGGAAGATCTGTTACCCGAAAAATTACATAGCTTGGGTGGAGCTGCAGGTGACCAGAGTGCCCGGGAATCGAACCGGGGACCCTCCGGACAGTAGTCCAACGCTCTACCCCATGGACCACCGCGACCCGTACAAGTAATAAGTAAGGACTTGTAATTGCTTGTAATTGTTATGGCCGTGCTTTCTTCAGTATGCCATCAGGGTTGCATACTTTTATGAGTTTTAGGAATTGATGACTTTATAATGCGTACGAGTCGGTAATGTCGAAAAGAACTACGTTAATTAATGAAAGCCTTACTTAAAAAGGATGATTTATATGTATGTAGTTTTATGTCATTGAGATAAAGCTTGAAACAAGTATAATTTTCTTTGACAATCATTTTGATTATATCACTGGAGAGTGTTATTTAGAGATTAACAAATTTTCTGTGTTAATAGAAAAATTAAATGTATTATAAGTATTATCAGCGCAAAGCAATAAGTATTATCCATGTACGTACATTATTTTGAAAACAACCCTGTCTTCAAATCACTTTCAAGTTTTTAACTTAATTACTTATCTCAAATTTAAAAAAAAATATGAATATTAAAAAAAACAATGATCATTTTATTCATTCGAAAAAACGAGGCACATCTCCGTTTAGTTTGGAATTATATTCGTTTATTCCAACTCTGCGCAGGATTTATACGCAGTGAATTAATTCAACTTAAATTGAGGTTTCGGGAATAATTTTCTGAGGAAATTTCATTCCATTTTATTTATGACTCACATCCATCGACCAAATTTCAGAATCAATGCTTCTCGAGAGAATTACCTAGCATGAAAAAAAAATTAGTCATACACGGCTGGGAACTCGCGGCGCGTTGTGGAATTTGAGCCTCCCATGAAAGAATCGGCCGTGGAATGAACATCTGTTGCTAAAAGGATCTATGGGGACGGTCACTTTCATCTAGCTCATGATATACACTTTCATCTAATTCGCCTCTTTTTCCCACCATTTGGCAGTCTCCCTCCTCCTCTTACCTTCCCCAAAATCTCCCACTCCTCCCAGTTACCCCTGAAATTGCCACTGTCAATCCAGTCATTAATGTTCTCTTACCTTCAGGCGACCCATTCTCTCAAAAACTCCGTGTTTTTCGTGAATTCTATCATATCCCTGCTTGGTTGGAGAGGGATTACCTTCGCCAGTCCAGTTGGTAGTGTCAACTTTTTTGAGATTCGAGTGAAAAATAAAAGGAAGGGAACTTCCTGCAATAGGTACTTCTTCGCGATACTTGGCTAATATGGAAATAATTAACGTGTTTTTATTATTTGATGACATTATACGAATATGCTTCATGCTCACAGAGAGTCGATTCTTTCCCTTTATAAATGAAACCGATTAGATATTTTAGAAAATCATTTAATATTTTATTCGATAAAACTAAGAATGAGAAATGTAGTTAAGATCATTTAAGATAAGTCGAAAGAGAATGTGAGTTGAAAAAATTATTAACGTGGGAAATGTCTTTAGTTTTGCTGTTAGCATTGAGGTGCTTCTCTGATTTCGTAATACCTTTCACGATTTATTTGTTAATGGGTACGGTTTTTTTTGCTGGAGATATGGTGTACACTATAGCTTGGTTAATGCCGTTATATGTATGAGCAAACATGTAACACTCATCAAACTATTCTCCTTGCTTGCTTCAGCGTCACTTGCAGGATATGCGAATTTTTGCATTATTAAATTAATTTCAATGAGGGAGAATCTAAAGAAAATCGTATAATACTAATCGTATAATATTGTAGTAATTTAAGGTTTGTATAAATCTTATCGGAAACAATTTTTTCCTGATGTTCGCGTGAAGAGCTGAATTCATACCGTTAGTTAAGTGAACGCAGATCGCACTGGCATCGATAAGATCATTGCCAAATCTTAGGAAATTAATTATGGCTTTTAAAGAAATCAAGAATGGAGTATATGACACATGAAGGTGCACGAAAAACACGGTGATACGAAGCAGTATAACAGTACTTCTGGTGCTTGACTTATGCAACTGCCACTATTTCTATTACCTAAATTTTCCCCACCATAAATAAATTTTTATATTTCTCCTGAAGGCTTGAAAAACTGACACACTTACCATGCACCACCTAAACAGAAATCAATCGGAATTATGTTTTAATGATTCAGTGTGCTGTTTGAATAAACTAATTATTTACAAGTATCAATTAACTATCCAGTTATTTGTGTATATGTGGAGCGTTTAAATAAATTATGGACCTGATTTATGTTCAAAAGTACCAATGATACCTTATAACATTTTTTCATCGGTGCATGGAAAAAGTCTTAAAGCCCTCTGATCATCGTTTATGCTTTCTATGCCCTATTTGACCCGTTGAATGAATTACATTTTGATATCGAACTACGTCGAACAATGCAGAGAGCAAGAATGACTTACGACCGACCACCCGTGACAAAAAATTCATCTGTCTAGCTAGGCAATCTTAAACAGAAAACCCCTCTAATTTATATATTTTTAAAGCTCTTGAAGAGTTATATATTAAAATAGATAATGAAAATTTTGATTTAATGTGACCTGTATGTTTAAAACATATTTTTTTGAAACCGGTGAAAACGTTTGACAATGTTAGCTTATAAATAGATGAACACAAGTAGTTAGTATTTCAAGACTTAAAACGAGTTCAAACTCTTCAGTTACCATAACCTGTTCTCGGAAAATTGTGGGATATTAGCAATTTCAGAGTATTAATTAGTTCTTAAAATGTTCACTGAACAAATACTACACTCCATAATGTAATCATTAAAGGTAGGGTAATTTGTTACGGAGACTAAAGGGTTGGCTTCGAGTAGTAAAGAAAATATTTAATATGCTGAGAATAGCCATAGAAAGAGAAAGATCAATGGCTTTCCCATCCTTGGTGTGGAAAAGACCAAATACCATTTTCCGGGATCCCGGTCCCATCCCGGTCCGATCCCGGTCAAGGCGAATAATTTTTACACTCTGAAATTGTTGCATTGAAATACATGTCAGCGGATGACTCCGTTAAAAGTTACTGTTGCGGCATCTCCCGCAGTTTCTTGAAATTTGCTGGTTACTCTTTTGTCTTATACATTTTTGAGTGAATGAACAGTTGGCTTTTCTCCCTGAACTTCTTTGACGTATGACTAAAATACTTTTGGGTTCTCTTTCAAATTTTCCGCTAACCTTTTCCCTTTGAATTCCCTTAACGCTTCCCGAAATTTATTACTTGCATTCGTCCTAAATATCTTATAATCATAAGTGATCTCATTCTTTTTTCGCTAGAGATATATCATCCCTAATATTTTTCATCTTGGCGTGGCATAGCCTTTGACGTCGTAATGCTTTTTTAACATCCGCGTTGTACCATCTAGGTTCTGTGTTATCTTTTATAAATTTACTGGGAATGAACTTATTGACTGCTGAGCGCGTGATATCAAGGATTAAAAATCAAGGAATCATTATAATCAAGGAGGAAAATCAAGGAAGTGAATCCATGTGTCATCAGTATTTTGGTGATTACTATATTTCTTAAAACTAGCAAATTGATTCTGTAGCAAGCACTTTAGGCCATTGTAGTCCCCTTCTTTAGACAAGTGAATTTTATTTTTAGGCTTCTTATTTCGTACCCCATGTAGCGAAAACAAAGCATTTACTACCCTGTGGTCACTATTTCCTTTTATAGTTTCTATAGTTAAGTCTTTTTCGGGAATATTCGTTGCTAGCAAATCAAGAATATTATATTAAGTGACAAGTTGGTTAAATGAGTTCAACCTAAAAGAATTTAATAATGATTCGCAGGCATCTTTGTCTTTACCGCCCGTTTTACAACTATATGTGCTCCAGTAATAGATGGGACATTAAAATCTTCACCGTTTATAACGTCACGATTATTGTGTTGGAATACAAAACTTTGATTTGCTTATCTAGTTCTACGTAGTATTGAATTGTCTCTGTCGACTGGCGGTCTGTAAAATGCGCATGCATAAATTATTTTGGATTGAGAACTTTTAATTGAGCACCAAACGCTTTCCAAAACCATTACCCGGAATTATCTCAGCCCTGCTGACGTAATAATTTTTAACTTCATTGAAGACACCGCCCTCGATTCTATTTGTTCTTTCATTTCTGTAAATGGAAAAGAATTTTGGGAAAATTTCACCGTCAGCAATGTCACTAGTATTTTGCGTTTTCCTCCATTATCTTAAATAGTTAGTGCGTTTTTTTTAGTTAAGCAGGAAGGTGACATCAATTTGCACGATAAAGTAGCCTTCTTTGAGCCCAAGGAAATATTTATTAATCAAATTTATAACTTCATTATCTTAACGTAGTCCTTTTTATAAATTTGGATATAATTAGGATGGCTTTTGCTGGATATCCTGTCGCGATGCACGCCAGCGCCGATGAGTGCGAGGTTCTAAGATCCCGTGTCGCTACGTTGGAGGGTGTCGTGGCTGAGCTTTGGTCTAATGATGACGGGAAGGTTGCTCTTCCGCGGAAGGGTCTGACTCAGGGTGGAGCTGAGAAAATTCGCCGCGCCAATGGGGCCGCACGGATTCGTCCGAGGGCAACATTCGGCGGACTGATAGAGAGGCCGTTCGGAGTCCGATCCTTTGATGGGGGATAGGTGACGTTCCGGAGAATTGGAAGGTTTTCTCGCGCAGTAGCGGTGGAAATTTAACGCTGCGGCGAGGGATGGGAGATGCGAAGGCAAACCTTAACCCCGTTTGAATGGTCGGGTTTAAAGAGTAGTGATAGTTGGAGTTAGCTCAAATGCAGTAGAAGTTATAAGAGACTGTTTTAGCCGTTACTTTGTGGAATTTTTCCATCGTAAAGAAAGAAAGAAAACACGGCAATTCCACATTTACTTTGTGGAATTGCCGTGTTTTCTTTCTTTCTTTACTATGCAGTAGAAGTTACTTCAGGTTTTCCGCAGGGAAGTGTCATCGAACCTCTTTTATTTATACTTTACGCCAGCAAAATTGACACTGTAGTCACTAGTAAAATGCGTTTATTTCCCGACTATGCAGTGATTCACCATGATATACGTGATCTTGAGGACACAGCAGCTTTGTCAGATGACCTTAATGCTATGCAAAGGTAGTGAGACACTTGGAAATGAGAATTAAACTTAAAAAAGCGCGTAGTCATACATTTTTAGAAAAAGAGTGATTCCCAATCGAACGTCTACTGCATTGCAAACACCGAAATGGACTGTGTAGACTCAATTAAATACCTAGGCGTTACCCTCACTCACGATCTCTCCTGGGTGAAACACCTGCGGGTAACATGAGGCTAAGTTAACAAAAAATTAGGATTTATTAGAAGAATACTTGGTAAATGTGATGAAAATATCAAAGAAAAATGTTATCTGTCGTTGGTTTGGCCCCATTTAGAATATGCTGCAAGTATATGCAATCCTCACGAATTTGGATTAATTGCCGAATTGGATCGCGTGCAGCGTAGAGGAGCTAGATTTGTAAAGCGTTGTTACGATGAACTTAATAGCGTATCGAAAATATTGTAGCAGCTATCCTGAGAATCACTCACGGGGGGAAGGTTACATTACAGATTGAAGCTCTTGCGTAAACTAAAAGGAGGTCTCTCTAGCAGTAATGTGAAAATGTATTATTTCCCCATCGTAATGGGGTAGAAGAGATCATGCTAATAAAATTAGAGAAATTAAGTGTAGAATAGATAGATATAAGATGTCATTTTTTTCCAAGAACGATAGGGGATCATAATAAAATTGATCGACCGCGGTAGGGTCATGTTCGGGTAAAAATATTCTGGGGTATATTTACCCCCTGGAACACACCCTAGCGGTAGCTTGCAGGTTATATATATATATGAAAAAAAGAAGTAAATACTACCACAGAATCTGTGTGTATCGCAGTACAATAATGTTTAATGCGTCGGGTATAGGGATGCATTCAGCGGAAAAGCGATTGGTTATGTGTGTACGGTAAATTATAGCGTGTACCGAACAGTGGTGATTAATCTTGAAAGTAAATATAAGGGAGACGTGGTGGGGAACAAATGTTTCGGTTTTTCGTGGGGAAAGCATTCGGAGGTTCTGACGGAGACTCAGTTAAGATAACGACGGGTGGGTATGTTAAAGGAAGACGGTGAAGTGTTTGAGTTTTGGGTGGAGTTTAAAGGGAATGAAGACAAAGCTGATGAGGTGATGCAATTGATACGGTGCGGAGATTATGCATGCGGTTTAGTTCCTAGCCTGAGAAGGCTCTTGGAGGTTAAAGTATTTGCGGTCGGAGTTTAGGGGATGGCGAAAGCTTGGGGAACTGCATGAAGTTTTAATGAGCCTGCGAAGGTGGAAGAACCGAGGTGAGGGAAGATGTGCGTTAGATTTAGTGGAGGGATTTAAGGATGAGAGGTGGGTGAAGCGTTCCTTTTTCTAATAAAGGTCAGATTAGTGAAGGCATCGACCTTAAAAGAAACTAACTAATGCGATATGTTTTGAATCAATGACCAAATGGTGTTGAGGCTGCGAAATGGATAAGTTTAATTAAGTTTAGGAAAGATTTTATCCGAAATGTTTTCTGATCTCAAATTCCTATAATTATAAATTAAGAAAAAAATTTTGCGGAACAGAGTGGTTACTGGATTGATCGAGTGTTTCGTAGAATTGGACTCTAATTTTACGTAACATTCAATTTTAATTTTGAAGCAGCTGATTGGTGATGCTGGATGGAGGTTATAAGTTGCGTTAATCATTAGTTTATCATAGGTTTTACCTTTAAATTAATGTAAAATCGTGATGCTTTACTACTCTAACCTTGAAAACGAGATCCAAATCCTAAATGGTGTGTCGGGTAAATTCAAATGAGGGAAACTTTAATGCATCGGGATTTTTTTTAGGGATATATATTTTTAGTTTTTCTAATAGACTTCAGAAAACATCAGCTGACAATGGTATTTAAAAATAAAAAATACATTCAGACAGTCTAAATGCAATTAAAAATATTACAACAAACCTCGGTGGGGTTGCATGCATGGTTACATTAGGAAATGACCCTATATGACATCGTCTTTATTAATTATGATGAATTTAAACTAGATTAATAAAAGGATAAAACATTGGAGGAAACGGGACCAAAATAGAAGAATTAATACTCAACCACTTGGTAAATTGACATAATTTTAATCTTCCTGAACACGGCGTTGACATGAAAGGGGCTCCATAGAGCAAAAACCAGATATTGACTATATAGTATGCTCAGAACTAGGATTTGGAATGCTAATAAAACTTCTAATCTGTAAGAATCTTCATTTACTGATGAAGTTTTATGCCCCATGAAATGTACGCTTTTGTGAATTCATTGTTATAACTCACTCCTGTTATTAAATCAAGTGATAATAATTCTAAGTCGATAAAAAGTTGCTATTAAGAATCAGAAAGAATTATATTGATGAAATTTTATCATATTTTGATTTTGACCTTCATGTTTGATAAATTAAGCAATTAATTTAAATCTTCTCAATTTTTTTAATCAAATTCTTTTCTCTGCAACCATATGCATAAATCAATAAGCTATTACTGGTTTAAAATTTCATCGGCCATTCAAAGTAGCTGCAAAGCAAAAAGAAAGAGATATTTTACATTTAATCTTTTATCAAGTGAAACTGAGCGACGAAGCCTTCAGCACACGTGAAATGGTACATAAAACGTAGTCCAGAAGATTGGGGGCATAAAAATATCCGTCACGCACTAAAAAAAGACCAACCCCGCCTCTGACCCTCTCCCCACTCGCGCCCCATACCTTAACAATAAATGAATACGTCCACAGACGATGAGCCGTTGTGGACATGAAAGGACGAATTTGATATCCAGTCAACATGAAAGGAAGGCGTTTTCCGTGAAAAGGACTTTCCTTTCCATGCCCTCACTCCCTCCCTCGCACAGTTTAATTGCCTTTTCTCTCTGCCCTTCACTCTTCCCATACTCCTCCACATGCCCCTCTTCTCTCGCCCTCCGCTCCTCTTTTGTTTTCCCTCATCCTCCTAATGGCGTCCTCTTAATCCACTCCCCTCCTCTACCCGCAGAGCACCCCTAACGCCGTCTCCCCTCCCCAGAGCCTCAATCCTTTCGGCCGCCCTTCCCAGCGGTGGAGAAGGGATAGCAGGAGCGGCGAGGGTGGGCCCTTTTAAAGATCTCACAGAGATCGACCCCCTGGTCGCCATAATCCCTCCAGCGACCGCTGGGGCCCACCTTACCCCCGCCTCTTGTCGTCCTCCGGCCATCCCCTCTCTCGACCTCACCACTAATTCCCGCCCACCCACAGTACCCTCTCCATCCCTATACGTTTCATCGGTTCTCTCTCTCTCTCTCTTGCCGCTTTTCTCCTCCACCCCTCCTCCTTCATTGCGCACCGTGATCTACTTTCTTCCCCTCGGCCTTTTCCTGGGCCTTGGAGTCTCTCTCTCTCGCTTCCACTTCATGCCCTTTATTTCCTCCCCTCTCCACCATCCCCCCCGCAATCCAGCTGGCTGATCTCCAATGGCCGTGTATGGTGCCCCCCAAGGCGGTGCACCTCATCCTCATTTGCGCCGGCCCATGCCTCGCCTCGGCACACGTGGGGCAGGAGAGGGCGGCACATATTCGACCACAGTCCCTCTTCTCTCTCTCTCTCGCTCTCCACCACATCCATTTTACGTTTTCTCTTTTTTATTCTTCCACCCTGCAAAGCAAATGTCTCTACTCTTCCTATATTTGTCTTTCGTTCCTAAAGTTGACTAATGTTATGCTTTTTCGCTTCCGATATAAATCTTTTTCCCCACAGTTTCACTCGTTCTGCATAATTTAACGAATTTTTCCGATTTTATTCGCAGTTGTCTTTTAACCTACTTTTTTTTATCAAGCATTGGTTTGAACGCTGCTAGTCAAACTGAAAACATTTATTGTTGTCATAGTTGGTTGAGTAAGTTTATTTCATATGTTCCCCGATTTTATTTAATTATAAACACTTCTAGCTCTAAAACTTTGTGAGACATTTTATAAGGTATAATTCGAAAATTATCAGTGTTTGAATGGTCATATCAATTTTATGGCATGGGATTACGCTCTAGTACCCCCATAAAGGAGTTTCTTTCAATTGAGAAAAACTGAAGCCAAAGCTGTAATGCTTATGCATGGGAAGGATGATACGGTTAAAGTTAACAAGGAATCAGTTTCCGAGAAGTATCTGGAATATATAGCCTAAAAGAATGCCTAAGGTCTCCTCCAGAAGTGGTAATTTTTAGCAATATTTGCAAAGGAAAAGTCACAATTAAATTGGGCAGCTGGGCAAAGACGTGATATTTATGAGAGGGCGAAAAATTGAAAAATGGATTTAGCATATCCTTACGAAAATTAAAAAGAATTGAAGAGTTGTGGTCGTTCATTCTTCGGGTTTAGAGTGTAGAAAAGAGAGTATTTGTTAATTAAATCGTTAACTTTTACCTTCATGTCACTTTTACGTTCATGAAGAGGCTCACGAAGCGATCATTCTTTCCTTCCTTCCGATGGCCATTGGGAGGATTTTGAAAGCAAGACAAATGAAGGAGACCCTAGCAGGAAAAGGAATGCTAGAGACGGTAATAGAAGAGCAAATGTTGGGAAATCTATTTATAGAGAGAGAGCAAGACTAGAATTTTGGATGGAATTAAGGAAAGTAGAATGTATGATGAACTAATGAATTGAGTTATTGTAGAACAGAATGGGGCTTAAGGATACTTAATTTTGATAATATCATATAAGTAAGAGCTTAGGTGGAGAGTAGTGTGTGGTGTCTAGGTCTATAAAAACCAATCCTAACCTGGCAGACAACTCATAATAATAATTTTATTAATGCACCAAAAACCTCTTGGAGGAAGCCTCGCGGCGTGACAACACATACTGCATTCCAATGTTATATTGACACAAATAAAAAGGGAAATCGTCTATATATTAGTACGTTTCCGGGGTCAGTACATATTCACCGAACGAAGGAGAACATTCTTTTACTTTCGACGAGCGGCATGACCGTCTAAACGTAAAAATGTTTATTTGAGAGCGTCCATTTTTTGTGTCTGTCTTAAAACAGTATGTATCTCGCACACATGTGTCCATGTGTTTAAATATATAAAATTAAGAAATAATAAAGAAAGAGACTAGCCACATTGGCCAAATACATATTTAAACACGAAATACCGCATTTGCATAAAACTCCGCAGATCTGTGTAAATTACGTTTCCTCCTTAGCTCAAGTGGTTAGAGTAGCGGCCCGGGAAGTCGAAAGATCCGGTGTTCAAGTCCCGGCCAAAGAAATATTTTTGCGCTTGTGATCTGCTCGATTCCACCTTCCCTATCTCTCCTGTTGTCGTCCTTTATATGTGTTCCTTACATATATTTCCATCTGAACGAATATTTGTTCGCCATATGGCGGGATTACGTGTTTGAATGTGTGTGTATATATATATATATATATATATATAATTCACTAAATATTCATAGCAAACACAGAAACTAAAACATATAAAAGAGGGACTCACTAGTTCTCGAATTTTCGGTGGTGCAACCACCTTTCTCAAGAGGAATTAGAAACAGAACAGTTCTTTTCCTAATTCCTCTTGAGAAAGGTGGTTGCATCACCGAAAATTCGAGAACTAGTGAGTCCCTCTTTTATATGTTTTAGTTTCTGTGTTTGCTATGATTATTTAGTGAATTTTATTGTGCACGTTCGTGGCTTTTCCAAGAAAGTGACTATATATATATATATATATATATATATATATATATATATATATATATATATATATATATATATATATATATATATATATATATACATATATATATATACATATATATATATATATATAGCGTTTGATAGAGTGAATTGGGAAAAATTAATGCGTGTATTGCAGAAAATAGGAATGGATTGGAGGGACAGGAGACTGATCCGCAACCTGTACATGTCTCAGACTGCTCAGGTGCGAGTGGGGAACGGAGAGTCAGGATGGGCAGTGTTAGGAAGAGGCGTAAGGCAGGGTTGCCCTTTGTCACCGGTGCTGTTCAACGTATATGTGGAGGAAATGATTAAAGATGCATGGGAAGAACTGGAGGTAGGAACGAAAGTCGGAGGGGAATTCGTAAAATCGGTTAGGTTTGCTGATGACCAAGCAGTAGTTGCTCAGTCAGCCAAGGGGTTGCAAGCATTGCTGAGTGAATTGGAGGTTCAGTGCGATAAATATGGGATGAGAATCAATATTAATAAAACAAAGGTTATGCGATTTTCCAGAAAGAAAAAGGCTCAGCTAAATATTAAAATAGGCGGGGAAAAAATATAGTAGAGCAGGTAGAGCAGTTTACATATCTCGGAAGTGTTTTGGACCAATACGGTCAAAGTGGTAGGGACGTAAGGAGAAGAATTGCGCTAGGCAAGGAGGCTTTTTCAAGGAGGAGGGAGTTGATGACGGGGACGTTGAGTAGGGATGTTAAGACAAGACTCGTAAAAACTCTGATATGGAGCGTAGCTATGTACGGCGCGGAAACGTGGTCACTGAAGCAGGAGGATAGACGTAGATTGGAGGCTTTTGAAATGTGGGTGTGGAGAAGAATGGAGAAGGTGAAATGGACCGAAAGGAAAACAAATGAGGAAGTACTAGACATGGTGGGTGAGGAGAGGGGTTTGTTGAGAGAAATCGTATGGAGGCAGGAAAAATGGATGAAAGGCGTATTGAGCGGTAGTGGAATGTTGAAGAGGGTAATAGAGGGGAGAATGTTGGGCAAGCGAGGTAAGGGCAGGAACACGATAGGGATGTTGGACGGGATGAAGGGAGGAAAGAAGTATACAGAGATGAAGAGGGACCTGATATAGATTAGTTTGATAGGTGGGGAGTCACAAAATGTTTATTTGATAGTTGTGTCCATCCAAAAACCTACCTTAAACGGTAGAATACCTAATAATAATATAGTATAAGTATATATATATAGTATAAGTATATATATAATAATAATAAGTAGATATATGGTATATATATATATATATATAGTATAAGTAGAAGGCCATATATGGACTGATTGGTAGTATCTATGAGGAAGGAATCTGGCCGGAAGATTTTGTGAGATCGGTGTTAGTTCCTATTCCAAAAAAGGGAAAGGCTTCGTCATGTGAGGATTACAGAACAATAAGTTTGATATCCCACGCAGCTAAAGTTATTCTCAGGATCATCAACAAAAGGATTGAGAGTAAGGCAAATGATTACTTAGGGGATGATCAGTTTGTGTTTAGGAAAGGAAGAGGTACGCGTGATGCCATTGCTGTAATGAGATCACTAATTGAGAGGAATATAGAATACAACCAGGACGTTTTTGCCTGTTTTGTAGATTTCGAAAAAGCGTGTGATAGAGTGAATTGGGAAAAATTAATGCGTGTATTGCAGAAAATAGGAATGGATTGGAAGGACAGGAAACTGATCCGCAACCTGTACATGTCTCAGACTGCTCAGATGCGAGTTGGGAACGGAGAGTCCGAATGGGCAGTGTTAGGAAGAGGTGTAAAGCAGGGTTGCCCATTGTCACCGGTACTGTTCAACGTATATGTAGAGGAAATGATTAAAGAGGCATGGGAAGAACTGGAGGTAGGAATGAAAGTCGGAGGGGAATTCGTAAAATCGGTTAGGTTTGCTGTTGACCAAGCATTAGTTGCTCAGTCAGCCAAGGGGTTGCAAGCATTGTTGAGTGAATTGGAGGTTCAGTGCGATAAATATGGGATGAGAATAAATATTAATAAAACAAAGGTTATGCGATTTTCCAGAAAGAAAAAGGCTAAGCTAAATATTAAAATAGGTGGGGAACAAATAGAGCAGGTAGAACAGTTTACATATCTCGGAAGTTTTTTGGACCAATACGGTCAAAGTGGTAGGGACGTAAGGAGAAGAATTGCGCTAGGCAAGGAGGCTTTTTCAAGGAGGAGGGAGTTGATGACGGGGACGTTGAGTAGGGATGTTAAGACAAGACTCGTAAAAACTCTGATATGGAGCGTAGCTATGTACGGCGCGGAAACGTGGTCGCTGAAGCAGGAGGATAGACGTAGATTGGAGGCTTTTGAAATGTGGGTGTGGAGAAGAATGGAGAAGGTGAAATGGAAAACTAATGAGGAAGGAAAGGAAAACAAATGAGGAAGTACTAGAAATGGTGGGGGAGGAGAGGGGTTTGTTGAGAGAAGTCCTATGGAGGCAGGAAAAATGGATGAAAGGCGTATTGAGCGGTAATAGAATGTTGAAGAGGGTAATAGAGGGGAGAATGTTGGGCAAGCGAGGTAAGGGCAGGAACAGGATAGGGATGTTGGACGGGATGAAGGGAGGAAAGAAGTACACCGAGATGAAGAGGGACCTGATATAGATTAGCTTGCTAGGTGGGGAGTCACAAAATGTTTATTTGATAGTTGTGTCCATCCAAAAACGTACCTTAACCGGTAGATTACCTAATAATAATAATAGTATAAGTATATAAATACACACACCCATTCAAATACGAAATCCCGCCATATGGCGAACAAATATTCATTCACATGGAAATAGATTTAAGGAACACATATAAAGGACGAAAACATGCATGCATGTTAGGTACCAGATCTTTATGGGAAACCATAACCGGCTCAGGAAAAGGCACTGTCCCTCCTACCCTGATGAGTGAATTTCATACGCCGTATATGGTATATTACTGGGTGAACTCTAACATCATTTATCAATATATATACACATACGTACACCAACATAATAAAAAAAAGTTTGACAATCGGACTCTCCAATCTCGTGAAATGAAAAAAATTCCCGTTAATTTTTGAACACACCTCGTATATGTAAATCTGAGGCCCGCTTCCAAAAACTGGTATTTTGAGATCGTATAATATATTGGGAAAACGTTTGACAAAGTGCACCGTTGTTGTTCCCCTACCTTTTATCACCAATGCAAAGGCCGGAAACCATGTACCTTCTCATAACCTATAACCTCACTTGTGGTTTTAATGCTAGGCGACGCATTAAGGTCTCATGCTTGCTCTAATTATTCCGCTTGTCCGAACGTTCCTTCTCGCCGGATCTTTCATGTCCTCTCACCCTGAGGTTTATTTGACTGTCAACGCTCTGGTGGTCCCCCTACCTCCTCTCACCCCACCTCTCATACTCCCCCATTTTAAGTTCCTTTATTCTCACCTCTCTTGTGCCGTGCATTCCCTCTTTCCATTAATTTACCTTTGTCTCTTTGGAGTGCTTGTTTATTCTTATCTATTTATTTACTTCCATTTGGTAAGGATCCCACGTTAGGATTGAGTGGGTAACTGAAATAAATATGCAAAGAGGCTCTTCTTGAATTTATAACTGCTTACATTTTCCCTGTAATGACTTTATATTTGATTTCAAATTAAAGGGTTTCCTCCGTGCATCTCAAATGTCAGTGATTAATTCACTGACTGATTTATACACGGATTTTTATCTTAAAGAATCAATCAGGGATATATTGTAGATTTAGAGTGGTAATTGCTTTGCTTTTTCTCGAAATGCTTCCAAACACTAACGATGATTATCGGAAATACTTTGGTTCCAATCAGTAAAGCTAATAATGGTTAACGCAGACGGAAGATATATCCGCCAGTTCGCCGAGGATACCTGAAACGGAGAGGCCAAGTCATCTCAAGAAGACAGTTTTGTAACAACTCAGAAGCCACCAGGCTTCAATATATTTCTGGAAATTCCTTGAATTACATTGTTTAACTTAAAATTCTAAAGGTGAAATCTTGGCGAATGCACTTATTTACCATGATCACCACTTCAATGCATCTGTGGAAAACGTAAGTAAGTAGAAATCTGCGAAAAAATTATCTCCCGGGATTACCATTTTCCCCTATTCTTTTCAATCCCAGTATGAGCATTTATATAACCGCTTGATATATTTAATCGCCAGATAATTCTGCTCTCCCTCCCAAATTGCAGTGGTGAATACATTTTAATTGCAAAAATATTTCCGGATTACTATCTATGCCTTTCAACGATAGGATGTTTCGAACTTTACACACTATATCTTTTCAGGCACTGTTAAAAAGAATGATTTGAGGCGTCACTTTGTGGAAGCGATTCATAACGGAAAAAGAGAATACTTAGTTCTTCCACACAAATTTTATTACACACGACCTAGGTTTTGACTTACAAAGTCATCATCCAATGATCCATCCATCCAGGATAATGACTTTGTAAGTCGAAACCTAGTTCGTGTGTAATACAGTTTGTGTGGAAGGACTAAGTATTTTATTTTTCCGTTCATGCACTGTGTTTATATGTGTACTCTCTGTATTCTCACGACATGAAACTATGGTAAAACAGTAAAACCTTGTAAAGGTAAAAAATTATTCCGTCTCTTTCACCGATGTGTTACATGTCTCCAGAGTACGAATGTGTTTTGGAGGATGGTAATACGTATTGTTTTAATATAGTTTCCTCAAAATAATTGGGTATTTCCGGATAGTAGTCAAAATCTAAATTCTTAAACAACTTCCATTGTCTTAGGGTGAACAATGATGATGAATGCTTATGGTGTTAGCCTTGAAATTTTAGTTTATGCCTCTAGTTCTGTCTGCATTGAAAGGGACTATCGTCTTATTTTATAAAAATTGTCATTCATCTCTAAATTATTTTTAAAACAGTCAACACACAGCATCTCCGCACGCGTTACTTCTCTTTTGATACTCTTTTCTCAGGTAAAACATGGAGAACATGTGAACTTAATTCTTTCCATATTTTTGATTTTATTGTTATTATATGATGCATGTATATTTTGCACAATTTTGCACCAAACGATGAAACATTATCTAATGATACAGTTTTGAGCATTATTTATGAATGAAATAAGTTAAAATTATGATTTTAAAAATTGTTTAAATCTCAGCACTGATTTTCCCTTGTGTTCAAAATTTTGTGCCTGAGGGAATATTCTCTTTCATAATATAAAGAATATTGTTTTTGCAAATACTTCAGCTGCCTAGTATATTTCTATCGGCGATAAATGGAGAAATTAGTAAAAAATAGTTCCTTAAAATATTTAAATTCTTGTTATGTTATTAGTAATTAAATATGTTATTAGTAAAAATTCACGAATAATTTTAAATTTTTATTGCATATAGCAAAATTTTCCAGGAAACACTCATTAAAATCTATTCTAAGTTAAAAACGTTCATCAACTCCTCCTGGACATCAGGTGCTTGCTGTCACACAAAAGAGCACGTTGAGAATTCTGCTGAATATTACTTTTTGAAAATCATTGCCTCGACCTAATGAACCGCGAACACTAACCCGAAATCGTTATGTGACATGGGGAGAGAGACAAAGAAGAAATAGTGCGTAGGGGTGCCCGAGAAGCGATTTGCCCGACCGTTTCGCGCTGATTGAGGGCGCTGACCCACTAAAACGGATCGTTCGAGGGGAAGTTAACAATTTCGCGGAAACTCGGTGAGCGGAGAGATGACTGGCTCCCGGGAAGAGGAGGTGGTGGGAGCGAGAAGAGGCGCGTGGCGACATCCCCGCGCCTCCTTTGGGGACAACTGCATTCCTAATTCGCATCGCGTGATCCGAAGTGTCGGGGAGGGAGGGGACTGGGGCCGAGAGGGGATGAACTGCCGGGTCGGCGCGCAGAGGCGAGCAATGGAGTGGTGGTAGAGAAATAACACTTTGGCCCATTTTGTGTCGTTCCCAGGAGGGGAATCTTAGACGTGGGTGGAGAATACGTAGTTCAATGGCGATGGTCGAGAAGGGAAGTTTGAAGTGAGATGAAGTAGGGAAATGTCTTTCTTTCCAGGAAAGAAGTAATCGTCGAGTCAGGCATATAGGTAACAAGGGAGTCTTGATAAAAAAGTTATGATCCATATCATTCATTTATAAGTTTACAAATATGTGAAAGCTGTAAAAGATTAAACGAATGATTATAATTTGGTTGCAAGTATTACCTTTTGGAATATTTATATTAGTATACGAACGTACGAAATAGCTCTTCTAACTTTTTAACGGCAAGACATGGTTTTTCTGAATCTTCTGCTTCGTGATATAGTGTTGACATCGATCGCTCTTATTGCATTACCTAAATTCTCAATGTTCATACATGCTAAGTTCCAATTTGAAATTGCTTTCTTAAACCAATTCTCAAGCTCATCCATCCTCTAACTAAAAGCTGGACAGGCTTAGTGGAATCGACTGTTAAGGCGAGGGTTGGGAACTGAGCGGAGAAGTAATAGTGAACGTTGCGATTGCTTTCAATCCTCGGCTAGAAGGGAACAAGGGCAGAATGGAAAGGTGAATTTCGGGGCAATCGGAGACGTGATATACATAGCAAAAAATGCCCAAGGATGAAGATAACACTGAGAGGGAGCGGAGACAAAACTTGGATCGCCAAGTTGGAGGGAGTTTGACTGAAGACTTGAGGGAGAATAACGTGCATCGCTCCCCGACCGTGTCATTCCGAGATCACTTTGTCGCCCGAGAAATGAATAATCTTAATGCGAGAAGGAGAAAGATTCTTGAGTTTCGTCTTTTTTTTTCATTTCGGATTGCCGGCTTCCCCATCTCAGGCCCCGAGCTATTCTTCCCTGGTCGTGGCGGTTACTGGGTCCTTACAAATTGGCATCGAGCAAACTGCATCCGTGAGATCTTTTTGTTGGCAACCGATAGGGGTGCGTGTAGGGAACCCGTAAAGAGGTTAAGAATGGAAGTTGCCTGGACAAGAAATTGAAAAATAATGGTAAAAAAAGGATAGCCAACAAGAACAGAAATATAATAATGCGGGGTTAAAGTATTTTTGTTTCAATTATCTAATGCATTTTCCTTCTTGAAGACAAGCTGCGAGTTCAATGCGTTTTGATATTTTTAATTCAAAATTTGGTTTAACCTGAAATAACTTATCTCCTGTGATAGTTCAATGCTAACATCTCAAATTTTTTAATCTAATTATCCTGAAAATTTTATTGAAAGACGTGAAACTGTTAAACACATTTTGGATGAAAATTTTGGGTTACAAAAACATTGTTGCAAAAGAGTTTCCTTTCTAATGCACGAGCATGTTGTTGATTTGAATTGTAGTAATCCATGAATCATGGAAGAATGATCGAATATTATATATTTTAAAATAGAAGATATTCAAGTTGAAGAAACGTTTAATGAAGGGAGTTCGTCATTATCTTTTAAAGTAATTAAACTTTCTTTATCGTCGCTGAAAATTATTTTGAATCAGGATAAAATGCTTCCTCTGTAAGCCATTAACTCTAAACAAAAGTAAGGTATATTTTATTTAATAATACGTTTTGATGAGATAATCCTAAGTTTAAATCTCTCTATGAGAAAACGGAAGAGGGTTCTTCGATAGATCGTAATCACAGTTTATTGGGTAATGAAATCAACCCTGTTCACAGGGAATAAAGTTGCATAAAAAGCTCTATTTGGCTAATTTTGACACAATTAGTTCATTTACTTGAGGCAAACTCCTCTGAAGACATCTAGCGCGTATGACAAAATAACTAAATATTTAAACATTACTCAATCCATTAATGAGAGAACTAATCCGAAACTATTTGAGATATTCACTATGGTATTTTATTATAACTTTAAAGTATTTTATTTTTTCATAATATATATTTCAGTATATGATATTTGGTGCATTATTTCTGCATATGAATCATCCAATGTAGTATAAAATGTTCTCGGGAGATATGCTTTCATTAACTGGTTTATCACATGTTAATATTATTTAGCTCATGTTTTGAAGTTCATTGAATTATGGAGTCCGGCTTTATTAATAGATTTGCGAGACATTTCACAGCATCTATGACCTTCGAAACTCAGTTATGGACCCTGTTTCCAATCATTTTTTCTGATCTTGTCTTTTGACCATAATTAATTTTTGTTGGATACAGACCAAGCAAACAGAGATTTTTTTTATTTGCTCTTTAACGATACATTTTTCCAAATTTTAAATTAAATACCATGTTTAATTAATTTTGTTGAACTATAAACAGAATTTACAAAGGCATTTTTATCCAGGAGCATGGAATCTTCAATTTATTATTCTCGTAGCCTTGAAACATGGAAGTTATGCTATGCAAACACAATTATGAAAAAGATACTACTGTTCTACTAAGTTTCTCCTCACTAGGAGGAAAGAAATATTTGAAAAATGGAAGTCATTTGGAGGAAATAAAATTCAAAGAGTTCACTACTCTAGGTTTAGCTGCCGAACGAAAATAAGTCAGTATATTTTTTAAGACTATGCCCAGGCCTTGGGAAAAAGGAAGCTAACGCTCTGAAGAAGAGGGTGAGAGCAATTATTATATAGTAAATTGACTATGTATTTGAATAAACGTTATAAACAATGCCGGTTAGGTGAGAGCTGTGTAAGCGTCAATGTTAGGAGAGGAGTGGGTGTCTTATGACGCGTTTGGGACTTGGGGTTGAAGATAAGACTCCCGGATAGTAGAAGGGTGGGGATGAAAGGCTTGGGTGGTTGGCAGGAAGGCGGCAAGAGTTTTCAGGCGCAGGGGCGGCTCTCGAGGGTTTAGGGGGTGCGGAGGTCGTCTGGTGGACGGTGGGGTAGTTCGCTGATTCATTGCGACGGCTGGCTGGCCCTAGCCTATCTCCTCGGGGCCGACGATGCGGAGATGCAGCTGGAGTGGGCCAGCCGACCCTGAGCTCGGCGACCCTGCAGCAAAACATATTGCCAATCATTATCCCAGACCACTCGTTCCCTTATCGGCTTCCAAACACTTTATGCAAATTGCATTCGCAGCGAATGAGGGAGGGAGAGAGAAACGTGGCGCTGCGGAAAATAAAAGTTTTGCCCGCCAGATAGGTTTAAGTTGTTTCGGACGACGAAGGACGACTGGACCAATTCTCAGAGCTCGCACCGTGAATCAGGACTTATTCGGTTACTTAACTTGGACCTGTGATCTTTGCATTTACCGCTAAAGAATTTATGTTACCACCAATTTCCAAAAATGCTATCCTGTTCTTCTCGTGTCTATGCCAAAAACTGCAAATTTCAAAATGAAATCATCTGTTTATCGATATACCTTTGTTAAGAGTGCAGTAGAGTAAAATACAGTACAAATATGTACTTGAGTGATAGGATATGAAGTATGTGCCATGTTTTATTGCGCCGGGTAATGCCCATTTACGTATATGGTTGAATGAAACTTATGGGATGGGTTACTTGTAAGAATCTTTGTTAGGAGTAATATTAGTAATTTAAGGCATCTTATCCCACAGGAAAGTGTTACGTTTTGTTTATTGCAGAAAAAATATAGCAAAGGCAAGGCTAAACGTTTCACATGGAAGAAAAAGAAGAGGCCATTGATTTTATTTACTCGAAAAAAACTTATATGTGACGCTACATGCATATGTTATAGATTTGAATGGTTAATTTAAGTTTTTCCTCCAATGTATCCCAGAATGACTGATTTATGTGAACAATTCCATTGAGTTGAATTGAAATATTGTCGATGTTGATGATTTATTTCCAGTATAGCATCACTATGTGTCGCAAAATTATTCATTTATTCTTTTGCGTATGCATTTAATGGATTTTCTTTGGATAAGAATATTATTCATGGGATATATTTGATAGGCTTTATTTTCACGCAACTACAAAAAGGTTAGTCCGTGTTTCATATAATAAATATTACTAGTACCAACCGTGAATTGTACGAAAGGTTGAACATTAGTATTTATTACTACAAAAACAGTAGATGAATGAAAGATGTTCAAATCTTATATTATTAAAACCTAAAATGAGCAGTATTAATGCATTAACTTGCGAGCTAAGATACCCGTTTTGCTAAATTTATGTCTAACAGATTGAAAGTCTCAGTGAACAGTTTTAGCCAAATTTCTACAGATTTTTACTTTCTCGCAAATTTTAAACTTTAGCATATTTTAGTTCATCTGGCAGTAAGTTATAACTCAATGGTTCAATAAATATGTATAGCTGTGACGCATAATTTAGTTAAAGTTTTTTTGTAATTCTCATTCCTTGTGAATCGTAAGTATTTGTCAAACACAGAATCGTCCATATGTAATTGGGAAACGAGAATAATTTACCATTCTGTACTCGTAACCTTGAGGAGGTTTCCAACATTTTAAAAGAATATTTGCATAAAATTTGAGTGGGTAATGAGATCAATGGGGCAGTTCCTCTCGAAAGCTTCGATGGAGCTCGAAATTCAAATTTGAGTCGGAGGAAGAATTTTAAACATGCGCCACTAAGGCTGCCATATACATATTATTTTCTGGAGGAACGAATGTTGAATACTCATTAATATGTAAATTAAAGTGTATTTGACCCTTCTAAAGTCCTATCAACTTTTCTTTCGCAGCTTGCGTTGCCCAACTTGAAATACTACTATCTTTATCGCCTTTAAATTACAAATGAAAATTACTATGGCCTAATGTTCTTGGAAAACTACATGATAACCCAATTAGGAATACCTAAAATGTACTAATTTAAGACGAAATTAATTTAAACTGGATTTCATTATTCAATCTATTTCAGTCAATTGCACTTCGTATGGGAATTGTTTAAAGGCAAAGGGATTATTAACGGAGAGTTTATTTAGTAGGAAATTACCTACATAATTATTGAACGTTAATGTTTAATTTTATCAGACCAAATGTTCAATCGATGCTCTGTGTGGTGATTTATTTACTACTACATAACTTTGTTAGTCGTTAAGCGGTTTCCAAATGTATTTACTATCCTGTAGCTTCGCCACCATTAATGTACTATTTTGCTTAACCTAATAATTTTAACTTGAATAAAGGTGACAGATTCCCCTTTATCGAAGTTTTTGACTCTTCAATATAGATGACTGATACTATATTTTTACTCCATATGGTAAATTTCGTAATTCATATTTTGCTGTACTTGATAAAATAAAACTTGGTAATATCAGCATAAATGAATGAGGATAAACGCTGATTGATAACCTATGGAAAATACTTTACCTGTGGGGTACTTTTCTTTTTCCTCATAGCACCATTTGAATTTTGATGATAACATTTAGTATTTGCATATTTTGTCGTCTTACCTCTATAGAGTAACCGTTTTTGTTTTGATCACTGCAGTAACTCAATGCAGGGATAATCTATCACGCGGATATGCCGTGTTTAAATCCTATTTAAGCATTTTGCCTATTTTGTTTCATTTATTTGTAATGTGATTACTTCCCTGTATATTTTGCCATGCCGTGGATTTAATTTTTTTAACTAATAAACTATTGTACGAAGACTCCTTAACAACTTGCCAGGGTAACTTTATCGAATTCTTTGAAAATGTTTTACGACTTGTGGTTTCATACCATTATGAATACACAATCTTTGTCACAATATTTTCTTACCGTAACGTTGAATTTTTATTGGAAATTTGTGGCCACTGAGGATCCGGACTACATATCTCCTTATTGAAACTTAAGCACCGCATTTGCACCTTTCCTTATATTATATCCTTTGTAGGACGATAATGTGAAGTTTTCATTACCTTTCAGGGTCAAGAATGCCTCTCAGGCGTTGGCACGTGAAATGTTCTTTTCGATTCCTTCAGATTACCCGAGTAATTCCTTCATTTTACACTCTAAGGGAATTTGGAGGCGTTTGATGCTATTTGATACCTTTAAATTCCTTACAATATTCTCACCGGCAACTGCGAATAAGAATGAATGCAGCTTTTATCTCACTTGGAGAAATTACTGCTGAACTTTGTTTCTCGTATTTGGAGGGACATGACGTCACGCAGTGCGTTTGCATTGGATATTGAAACCACGTAACGAGAGCATCGATCCTTGAACACGAAACGATGAGTCACGATTCAGTTAGCCTCATTTTAGCCCTATTTGGCCCTTTCTTTAAACCATTTACCAATGCATGACTTACGTGTGGTAAATCGTATTATGAAAAATTAGGTAAAATAAAAAATAAGATTTTTTCCAATTGAATGGTTTAATTTTTGAGATTTTTCATTTTTCAGTATTTATGCACTTTTATCTAGGAATACTATAGGGTTATCATTATGTGAAGTGATTCTGAGCAATGATCAAAATGGGCATTCCTTTTCTCCATGAGTTTTATGCAAAAACCTAGTTCGTTCTCTACTATGCGCAAAAGGCCAAGAGATTTAGTTCTTCCCTTCTACAATTTGATTTTTCACATCTATCACGTAGTATAAAATTCAATCAGCTTAGGCTTAAGAGATTACAGAGGTATCATACGGATCTATAATCCATAGGTCATATGCCTGGCCATCTTCTTGCAAGGAAAATCATCATTGGGATGAGTTCTCTAAAAGTCTGTTCAAATAGTTTCATGTAACTGAAAGCCTAGGCAGAATTTTAAATTTCATATTTAATAAAAAGAAAAAATGATTGCAGTGGGAATTAAAAAAAAAACATTTAGGTATAAAATTAGCATACACGTATAGATATTACATAAAAAATCTTAAATGACCATTTAATGATACCTTTCAATACACTTTTCATTACTTTTCCAACATTCAAATATATCGACTTTGCTATAATAAAAAGAACTACATTGACTTACGTTATTTCCATTATTTATAACGCTTAGTATTGTCACTAGTGTTTGTTGGAGTCTTTTATTGAAGGCATTGGGGATGAAGAATATTTAACCAAAGTCAAAGAACAAGCCGCGATATTATTTTACGCACATATTATTTACTGTTTGGGAAGGAAAAATCTTTTCTCCTTGGAGGATAAACAGATTTTTTCGAAAAGTTTCGAATGAACAAATTTTCATAAATTGTATCAGTATAATGGACTTCGAGAATTTTGGTTTACTCCTTAGCGAGTAAGACGACTGAACTACATCAACGTTCCGCTAGTAGGTATTTATTCAAAGAGTTTTCATTCTACTATTTCATTGTCTGACTTCCTGCAGATTTGTACGCATTATCAACTTTCCAGACTCTCCATACATGCGAGGTGTAGGAATAAGGTGTACGTCCCGGCTGTGTTTTTTTTCTTCTTTAACCCTGAATTTTTGTTTCATTTGCAGATGCACCGTTGAATCCCTTCCGCAGGCGGAGCCCAAAATACGACGCAAGGACTGGGAGATAAACTGTAAGTGTGTGCACACTTTTTATCCCAAATAAATACATAATTCGCTCCGCTCGCATGCATACACCGAGGCATTACATTTTGAAAACGTGAAAAATAGATTGTTAACCGGCGAGCATCGGCTTGGGCGCTCGTGAAGCTCTTTCTCGTCTCACAAAATATTCATGCACACGTTTTGGCTTTGGATTTGAAGGATGTATGGTTATTGGGTGCGGTTCATATCTGCATGGCTGCTGCGATTCACGTGGAGGAGGGCCGCCGGGGGGGGGGTCGGGAGGACGGGAGAGGAGGGGAATGAGGAGGAGGTGAGTTGTGGAGCTGCGGTTAGAGGGCGTGGGTGCGTGTTAAAGGTGTTCGCTGGAATGCGTGGAGCAAGGGGGGTAAGGGATCAGGTCCTGGGGGGGATTCAGGCAAGGAGCGGAAGTGGAGAGAAGAGGGTACTTGACAGAACGTCTCCATTATTGGGCGGTGAGACGAGAGCTAACAAATTATCGGGCTGATTTCACGTGCCCGATTAAAAAAAATTAGTTGAATTATAAAAACGAGAAAGTGATATAATGAGACCTTGGAAAGAGGCGAATTCATGAGGGTAAGTTTGCCAGTGCCAGCAATATTTGAACAATCTTGTCGTTATATTTAAAAAGCTCCTTAGACAATTGGTAAAGTACTAGTTGAAATATAGTATAATATGTATTTTTAAATGCTCTGTACGGTTAACGTTTCACATGAATGTGGCATAAGCCTCGGTTAGTCTCAAATTCTTAAAAGACTAACAGAAATAATCTTCAAAAGTAGTTTTGTTGTTCAGTTTAACCAAGATGTGAGATAGTGAGACGTTTAACCAAGATGTGAACCAGTTTTGTCCTCCATTACTTTCTCTGTTTAAAATGTTTATCAGATATTTGATTTTAATATGATTCAAACTTTTGCCAAATAATATCCAACATGAAACAGCCAAAGATACAGGTCGGAGGCTAAGGAAACATAAGGACACCCCACGATTTATTTCACAGGAAAAACTTCTTCCAAAAAAGAACATAATAATGTGGCTTGTGAAGTAATACCTCGTGTTTATCGTAAAAATATGCAAACATTAATATGCCAAAAGATAACGTACGACTTTCTGAAAACTTTGATCAGTCATGAGATAGATGCCTAAGTACAATTCTTACTTCCTCTACGAAGAGGAGAAGCAAAGAAAAATGCAAAGTTTTAAGGTGACCAACGATTTTAAAGAACGACAGTGCACTTTGGGGAAAATTTGAGCGAGGACTTTTCGTTGCTCTCCAGTTGCATATGGGATATGTGCTAAGTTTTGAATGACTAAACATTGATTTCATGAAGTATATGTAAACAAGAGGGAAAAATAATGTCGTTTTAAAATTTTACAGACAGAATGAAAAAACATTTCCTATGACATCAAAATTTGTGGTATAATTTTCTAAAAACAGAAAAAAAAACAATATTTCCAATGGTTGATTGTTCAGCTTGTGAGAAAACAGCCCCTTTTAAAAGAGCCAAATCGGACGCACAATTCTTGGTGTACGTTTCAATATTTAAAAAAATGTATTCTTCCATCTAAAAACTAGTTTTTGAATTTACAACGAGAACATTATTGGAAACACGGTCGTTTTCTGGAGCACTCGAGCACGCTCATCCGCTAAAAATAATTTTATCGGATAAAAATAATTTTTGGCTTAGAAATAGATTTAACTAGTTAGTCAAAGAAGTATTTTAAAGATAGTATAATAGTTAGAGGTGATATTTTTCTCTTATTTTAGTAACCTAAGTGTAAAGGGAAAGCCATTTACATGGGTTTTAAAGGGATAGGAACAAATATGAATAACGAACACTGTAGAGGTGGGGAAGGCGGAATCGAAGAGATCACAAGCACAAAATATTTCCTTGACCGGGACCTATATATATAATATATGTATATATATAATATATGTATATATATAATATATATAATATATATATATATAATATATATATATATAATATATATATGTATATATATAATATATGTATATATAATATATTATATATATATATATATATTATATATATATATATTTATACAGATATGTGTGTGTGTATTTTTATGTATACATACATAATTTAAATGGAATTAACACTAGTAGACACAAACACAGACAAACATATAAAAGGGGAACTCGGAAAGAGGAGTTCTGTTCCTGTACCACGACCCATATATATATTTATATATTTATGAATGTATATGTATATATATAGTGTAATAGAGGGGAGAATGTTGGGCAAGCGAGGAAAGTGCAGGAACAGGATAGGGATGTTGGACGGGATGAAGGGAGGAAAGAAGTACACAGAGATGAAGAAGGAGCTGATATAGATTAGTTTGCTAGGTGGGGAGTTACAAACTGTTTATTTGATAGTTGTGTCCATCCAAAAACCTACCTTAACCGGTAGATTACCTAATAATAAATAATATATATATATATATATATATATATATATATATATATATATAACTTTTGGACGGCACAATAGAACACATAATAAAACAGATAACACGTAAAAGGTCAGTCTGTCAGTCGGTCTGACCTGAAGAAGGCCTCAGAGTAGGCCGAAAGCTCAAATAATCTACAGTGTGAGTGTCCTTTTACGTGTTATCTGTTTTAATCTGTGTTCTATTGTGCCGTCCAAAAGTTATATTGCTCTCGTGAGTACTTCCGCATCATGTATATATATATATATATATATAACTTCATATATTTAAGCTTCATCTGCCCTACGTTCCCTCCAACAGAAACGGCAACGTCTCCTTACAAAATTGTCAAATCTATGCATTTCTTTCTTCCAAGTGGGTCTCAAACTTCCGCACTCTTACTCTTTCCCGCCTCCTCCTCCCAAACCACCCCCACTCTTTCAATACAAACCCGACCTCCAAAGCATTTACAACCTCCCCCCTCCTCCCAAAGGTCCTCCGGTTTTCCCCTATCGCCAACCACCACCGAAGGGTTCCAACACTTACCCCCCCTCCGAAAATTCTCATTACATTGTGAACCTTTCCAACACCAGCCTGTCTGAGAACGAATTTTCCGTACTAAGTAAAGGCCTATCTTTCTCTCCCACACCAAAAATTAACCAAATCAATCTACTCACCGACACACTCAATTTCTGCCGAAACCTTCGTTGGCGCGCATTTTGGAAATCGCAAAGTAACTCTTCGAGTCAAATTAATACCAATCCTGCACTCAACAAATTCCGCCCGGCCTCCACTCATGAGCCGAAACCCCTACCCAGTAATCATCCCGTGGAAATATTCATACGCCTCCTTCTCCAAAAAGTCTCTAATAAATCCTTCACACAATCTCTAAAACCAAGAAACAACCTTTCCACAAACGAACATCATGCCCCGAAAACCCTACAGGCCCATCCCAACATCGTGGTCACTACCGCCGATAAAGGCTCCTCAGTCGTAATTTTAAACACCCAAGACTATATTTCCACGACACATCAACGACACATCCACCTATACCACTCTCACCGACAACCCTACTCCTTCCTTCCTTTTAGTTTTTTTTTTTTCCTACCTTTCCTTCTAACTACCTAACCTAACCTTCCAAAAGAAAATTCGGTCTCTTCTCCTCCAATTTGGACCAGAAGATCGCATCATCGATATATAAAACCATAAACACAGTAATCAACCCGAAGGTCGGTTTAGTAGGTGATGGTAGAGCTCACCCATGTACCAAGCCCGACGGCGTGTGAATATTCACACATAGGGGGGCCAGTTCCTTTCCCTGTGCCGGTTATGGTTTCCCAGGAAGACCTGGTACCCGAAAAATCAACTAGCTTGGGTGGAGCTGCAGGTGCCCAAAGTGCCTTGCCCGGGAATCGAACCCGGGACCCTCCGGTCAGTAGTCCAACGCTCTACCCCCTAGACCACCGCGACCTGCATATATATATATATATATATATATATATATATATATATATATATATATATATATATATATATAAATATATATAAATGTATAAATCGATATATATATATATAATATATATAGGCTGCATGTACTAGTACAGACGAATATCTTTTATTTATATATATGTATATGTACATACATGCATGAAATATATATAATTTTTTTCATTCAAACATAGAAATAGGTATAAGGAAAGGGGATAGGTTTCCTTATACCTATTTCTATCTTTGAATGAATATTTGTGCGCCGTATGGCGGGACTTCGTAAATATATATATATATATATATATATATATATATATATATATATATATATATATATATATATATATACACACACTTTTTTGGAAAACCCACAAACGTGTAATGTAAATTCACTGATAGTCATAACAAACACAGAAACCAAAACACACAAAAGAGGGAAAACTCACTGGTTCTCGAATTTTCGGTGGTCCAACCACCTTTCTCAAGAGGAATTAGGAACAGAACTCCTGTTCTGTTCCTAATTCCTCTTGAGAAAGGTGGTTGGACCACCGAAAATTCGAGAACCAGTGAGTTTTCCCTCTTTTGTGTGTTTTGGTTTCTGTGTTTGTTATGACTATCAGTGAATTTATATATATATGTATATATATATATATATATATATATATATATATATATATATATATATATATATATATATATATATATATATATATATAAGATAGTCAAGTATTCGTCTGTACATGTATATGTAGCCTATCATTGTGGACATTTTTATTAATTTTAGATCATTAATTGGATTCAGGTGGTAAGACTCCATGTACTAGTTAATGCTTCTGCAAAAAGCGATTTCTACAGTCACATCTTGGTGTCCAGAAGAGTTCGTGTCATTTTGGTTATTCTATTGATTGTAGAAATAAACGTTAAGGATATACTTCCTAAAAGTAGTTAACATTTCAAAATAAACGATATTTGAAAACATTGAATGACATTTTAAATTGAATGATATTTTAGGGCTTCAATAATCAGAAATGGTATTAAATGAGTAGACACCGGTTATTTTCGCTGCGAAGTAACGAAACACTTTACATTCTTAATTAGTTGCGGGGAGTAGTATAAGCTTGAATCACGTGAAGTAGAATGCTGACGGTATCACCGAAAAGGTTTCCTGTGGCATTAATTTAAAATCCTCTATGACCGTTTTTAAACTTCTCCAACATTCAAATAAAATGTAAGAGCCAATTCGTTTGTAGAACAAAAGCGATATTTGAGCTACGCATGCAATGTACGGAGCCCTGAATATTTAATTGGCTTGGGATTCGCTCGGATTTAATGGGAGTGTGGGATCCACTTCGTGGTCAGGCCCGAATAGTTTACATTGTTGCTGAAGCATGTCATAGGTTAAGAACTGAAAAGCGAGATAAGAAAAACTGAAACTTAATTTGAATTGGTGTGTGCTGTGTCATGTGATGAGTATTTTTATCGCCATTTTGACTTTCAGAGAAGACACGTAGTATAATATTTGTTTTTTTAAATATTTAATGGATATAATACAATGAAACCTCTGCATTCCATTATTACAAATCATTTTAAGAAACAATGAGGTATTTTCTATGCAATTCGTATCTCTATTTCATATCCGATTACATTTTTGTAAATAACTAAATGCTCACGTAATAGTAATTAATATTGCTCCAAGCATTCGTAAACATTGCTTTTATTTATAACTAGCAATATGTGATGAGTCAACATTTGCAATGAAACTGCAAATGATTAAACATAGCATTTTTCCTTTATTTCTTCGATTTGATTTATTTTTAAGTTACTTTACTATTTTTTCTTAACTTGACAACATGCATGAGACATCTTATATTAAAATCTCCCTGACCATCATAATCTTAATTCACGTGTTTTTTCATGCTTTTGTTCTATTTTTCTTTAAGTTAAAAAACGACTGGGAGCACTTTCAAACTCAGTGATCCCTCACAGTTCTTGAAATTAATAAAGTACACTCTCTCACAAAAAACACGGAAATACATTAACCGAAAATATCACATAGAGATAGTTACTGATTAGACGATAGGGTTCGGAAAAGATAATTTCGTTTCGAGCAATTCGCTTGGGATATTGCGGATCAGAATAACAGTGGCTCGACTAATAAATGCGACGGACAGAAAGCGTCGGGAAGATTCACTTAACGTTAAAGTGAACGGTTTAACGTTGGCCGGAATAGATCGAATCCGTAGTGCACGGAGCGGAACAACTTCAGAGCGATTCAAAAGGGAGTGAGGAGGGTGGGGTCGCGTAGGAAGTCCCGCGAGACACCATTCGTATTGACGATTCGTCCGACTCCGTGCTCGCCAGTTTCTCTCTATCTCTCTCTCCGTCTCACGCATCCTCTCCAGGCCCCCAAACCTCCAATTTCTCGTTGCCCGTCCCGCGCCACCCACTCGATTTCCCCTAGCACCCTCCGACGTCCCATTCAATCCCCATCCCTCTCCCGGCTGCATCTCTCCGCCATTCCCTCTTCCCTATAACACCCATGTACCCGAAAGTCCCTCCTTCGCTCTCCCCCAGGTTCACACCTTCCCCGACAGGGTGACCGCCCCCACCGCACCGCACCGTGCGTCGGCTCGACCGCCTTCCTCATTCCTTCTCTATCCCAATCCGCTACTCCCCTCCTACTCGGTGCAAACCAACAAATCACTTCCCTCTCTGTCCTTTTCCTACATGACCGCCCATTTACAACAGCAGCGTTTTGTGTGCGACTAAGGCCGAAGTCATTTCTCACGGTGCTCACGCTTCAATCGAATCTTCGGATCTCAATTTTGATGTTTCACGCAGAGGTGGGATTAAAGCCTTGAGGGTTCTACGAAACGAACTAACTGCATGTAATCTGGGTCTTTTTTTGTGATTGTCTCGACCAAGTGTGCCAACCCGAAGAATAATTGAAGGCATTTGACTTGACTTCAGCCTATGCTTTTATGGACAAAACATTCTAATGTACATACGGCGTCCATTCCAAGTATTACATTTATGCGTACTAGTCTTCCAGATCCTTTCTCAGCTCCGATATTTCGTAAACCTGAAATAGTTGGAGTTGCCGTTTTTGATAATAGTATACAATTTTGTATTTTATACCCCGCTTTAAGTAGCCAGAACCCACTTGGCGTATCGCTTGCCCGCTGCCAAGTAAAATAGGTTTCACAGTTTCTTAAGTCCAGACGCTTTGATCAAAGAAACACGAACGCATAAAACTCCCATGAATAACTTTTTTGACTTAATCATGATATTTGCAAAAGCATGGCTGTTTATGCATACACGCACATGTTTAACCTGTTCTACCATATCGAACTAGGACAATGAAGGTGATTGAGGCACCATAATCGGACTTTGTTTCTCTCTTTCAGTTTTGTATATAATAAATATTAGTTTAGTTTTCTTCCTGTTCCTCCATCTCTCGTTAAAAAAAAACTATTTTGTATTCGACACTGTCTCAGTCGTGACTTGGTGGAAGTATTTCATAATATATGAACGCACTTAGCAGCTTCAACATGAATATCTTCGGTGAGTGATATATACACTTGTTCTTCTGTATTGCTACCTGTCACCTGAAGATGTTGTGTTGCAACGAAACTATGGTCGTGTCAAATAAATATTCATGTGGAAGCTGCAATGTGCGTTCATTTATGATTTTGTATTCATTTCATTTATCTATCATTTTAATGGTGAGTGTATGGATTTAATAAATTTTCATCTGTCCCCTACGTTAAGAGTCATCGTATAAAAATCATAACACATTTATGCTCATTAACTATGATAGATGTCATACTGATAATGCTCAGTTTAAGATAGTAACATATGCCTACTTGTCCTTACTTTGCCCAACTACCTTTTAATTTTCAACAACTTACGGTACTCTCCCACGTCTAGCAATAGACTTCGGTCCTAGATAACCAATCTACCGAAAAACAGACGTACCCATATCACTTTGCCATCTTGCATTATCCTCGATTCCATATCCATATTATAAACCCCTTGCCCCACACCCTTTCACGCTCACTTCTCTCCGATATGGAAATGGCTGCGTCAGGGCTAAATTCCGTGGCGCAGTTAGCTCCTTCGAGAACCCTTGCCCTCTCCGTTCTCCCACTCAATCTTCCCTCCTCCCCATCCCGCGATTATAACGGAGCTCCCGCACAACCCATTCCCTCCTTCAGCCAATTCATCGCGCTATCATTATTCTCCTCCGCCATTTGCCGCCCCTTGTTCCGCATCCAAAATCGCCAATATCGCCGTTCAAATGTTTTCATCCGTAGGCGCCTTCGTCATCCGCCTCTTTACCCTTTGGGACCTGTGCTTTCATATAATTCACGTCTCTTCGTTCCTTCGCTGCGTGCAATGATAATTAATTGAGAGGGTTAATTAAGCATTCACTCCGTAATCAAGATGGTAAGTTAATTGTCCCGTCCTCTAATCAGGGTGATTTATGATCTGATCATCGTATAATTCGAAATAATATGACATATTACCATTTTTTTCTTCTGACGCAAAAATGAAGGTTAATTAGCAAGTGTAGGATCGATAAAGATTTTTCTGTACAATGTATACTTTATATTTTTAGGTCATGTAAAGTTTTCAAATTGAAACTGAATTACCTATTTAAACACAACAAAATCCTGCATTACTATTTAGTATATCGTACCTTGGAATATCCTATACCCAGCCAGCGTTTTGAAATGCATAGTAAGACCGCAATGAGATGAAAGGGTGGATTTTCATTGGAAATTGGAATATTTTTTCTGTTATCTTAGCATTTGAAACTTTTAACTAGTAAACAAATGCTACTCAACCTATACACTACTCGACCTAAGTCTAATGCCTTACACAAGTGTTTATTTATTTTGTTGGAGTTGTAACGTTTTGTCGCTGTTGTAAAAATAACCGCATAGCCTGATAACTAAAGAACGGATAACAAAAGAAAATTTTCGATCTAACCTAGCATCATCTTTGCACCAGAAAAGTCGAATTTATGGTAAGGTGCTTAACACATGAAATGTTTAATAAAGGTATTATGCATACTGGTAGGTGTGGTCAGTAGGATTGATTTATTTTAAAAAGCCCATTAAAGTTTAAATTGTAGTACAAATAAAAATATCTCTAGGTTACTACTTCTTCAATAAATTTCATGAATACTGACCATTATGAAATTTGTCAGTAACGAGTTAATATTTATTAGCAAGTAACTGTACAGAGTTTCCCTTCTTTTGGCTAAGAAACTGATATGAATAGCTAAAAGTTACACCAAAAAGACGCTGAAAAAGTTAATTTGTCTATTAAACTAATAAAATGGTGTAAAACCGTTTGTAATTTTAAAAATGCTTTCCAACACTTCTAATAAGTTGTGGGTAACTTTTTACAAAGCATCAATTTTATTCCTTTGTTTCATGTCTCTGAACCGTAGAGCTCCATGCTTCATAATACCGTTTTGACGACCTACTTTCTTATTTGCAACCTCTGATTCTTTGAACATAATTGGTCTTTATGAACGTCTTTTTAGCTTGAGCTCTTCTCTCGATATTGATCGAATCTCTTTCATCCCTAGTTACACTTGCTATCAATATAGATGAAGGGTTCCACTTGCTCTAGCTTAGCTCCACTAAATTTGGTATCCGATTTTGGTATAAACTTCTCTCTTCCACACACCAGAATATTAGTTTTCTTCTCATTGATGATTATATTATATTCTAAAAATGTTGGTTCTATACTCTTTAGAGTTGCTTGCAGGTCATCTAGTGTTTATGTTCCTCTGCGATGTCATCTGGAATCTGGAGCATTTAATTTTTTTTGCGGAACTCCATTGATGTCCGATTCTGTGCTTCCTATAGTGCCTCTATTTCCTATATTACATTGAATAGTGCTGGTGAGAGGAGGAGGAGTGCATTCTTCTCAATGTTCAATGCTCTCTCCATCTACATTTCTGAGGATTTCTTGGACTTTCGTATGATATGTTTCAGCAACTTCTTATAAGAAGTTTTCTCATTTCATTTCTTAAATTCTTGTATTTTGTTTTCATCTCTATGCGGTCTTATATTTGGCCTGTTGCGTATCAATGACCGTTCAGATTTCGCCGCCTTACGAGTTGTCCATCTACTGCAGCAGTAATCAAATAATTTATTTCCTCCCGTCCTCCTTCTGTGCTAACCTCAATTATTCTTTCTATTTTTATTTCTATTGCCGCGATGAACTTTTCTCTTGCTTGGTTTTTCTTACAATAACTTTGGGTTCCTGTGTCACTACCTTAATCTTCTTATGACGCGATCGGCAGTCATATTATGTTTGCATTTGTATCTGAGCCAGGATAGCTTAGCTTGGTTCTTGTATCTTATCTTAACACTGTTGTAGTCAATGTGGTATTTTACTCTTTCCCTGGCATCTTCCAAGAATATATTCTTTTTTGATGTCGCTTGAGGAGAGTGTTTACTGCTGCTCTGTACATCTTGTTGCAGAATTCTGTCGTTCTCCCATGACGTTTCGATCTCCCATGCCGATTATATCAAAAAATTCAAATGCCAATGCCAATCTGATTCGTAGCTTATAATTAAAACTGGTACAATATGTGAAACAGGATTTATATAAATGTACAAGTATGAAAAAGTTCGGTAAGTTATGGATTTGATGTGAATTTTTCAAACGTTAATAGATTAATCTGTAAATATTATTGTAACCCAAGTTAGGCAGTATAATGTATGTCTGTCAGGCAGTAATGCTCTGTCAGACGTATTTCCTTGGCAAACTTGTAGTGGCTCATCAGCTCGCTAACCATAATGTATTTACCTTCTGGAGAATTAGGAAATAGTGTCCTGTATAGCTGACGCCATAGTTAGAAGATGCATGTCCCTAGTCAATATAAAAGTCAATAAGTCAAGTCAAAAAGTCGTATACATCTTCCATTTACCTTGGCAGTCCTGTTGTCCCTACATACCCGTAGTTTTTGTGCGACGTTAAAGCTAATTGCTTCCTTGAAAGGTTATCATCATTATTCCAGGGGAAAAACCAAAAGTATTAAATCATAAAGATACTAGTGCTGGAGTAAGTACGCATTGTTTACACATTCTGGCTTAGGAGGCTGGTGAAATATAATTTTGGAATAAAAGCCATGGAATGCAAATGCATAGGAAAAACAAAACAGATAGTAAATTTGACTTGCGTTGGCATATGATTCATGTGCATTTTATGTATGTTGCAATATTATTCTTTCCCAATAACATTATTTCAAATATAAAACTTGCGCTGTCATTATTAACTATGTTTAAAGAGAAATGGTGCTTAAATTTTGGTAAATTATATTTGTTCAAATCCTTCTCAACGCATGACTTCGATACTGAAGAATCTAGACAAGTATGGAGTATCTACAGCCATGAATGTATTAGCTCAGAATAGCCAATCGTGGCAATCAATATATATTATTCTGTTTGAATTTATCTTTAAAAAAATGGATATTAAGTCTGTGATTGATTTGCCATATCTGTTTTCGCTTACTTTTAATTTATTAGTAAACTGAAATAAGATAGAACAGGGGACGGAGAAGGGAAGATGCCATAGGAGATATAAGAAAGGAGGAAAATGGAGCGAGGAGAAAACAATGGGAATAGGCTAGTAGTCATTAGTGTATTGGGGTTGGGAAAGGATGGAGAGCGAGGGAACGAAGGGGGAACAAAAGTACCTGCCAGCAGTCGCTGGTTGCATTCTCACGTCCTCAAATCCCCTCCCACGTAAATCCAGGCCCCCTCCTCGTCACCCTCCTCGTCACCCTCCTCGTCGGAGCCTCTCTCAACAGGCACGCCTCTCCCCTCACCCAGCCATCACAATCACTCACACTCCCACTCCGCTCCTACCCGCGGCACCACCAATTCCCGCTCCCACGCCATTCACCATTCCGAATGCGATGTCCGCCACCCGATTCGAATCTGCATCCACTTATCTGTCTCCAAGCCCCTCTTCCTCTCCTTCCCCCATTCTCTCTCACCCTACCATCCCCTTCTCTCCCGCGCCCCAGCCCAACGGTCCGCATCACATTCTCTCTCCCTACAAACCCCATCCGACAACTCCAACGCTCTCCATTCGCCTGGCCCTCGCCGCTCTACCCCCACCCTCCTCGTCACCCGCAGTCGGATGCCCTTTCGACCCACCTCCGACTTCCGCTTGCCCGTGCCAACCTCTTCCTCCATCTCTCGCTACTCCAGTCCGTGCCCTCACTCCTCCCCTCGATGCAACCTCCCTTCTCCGTGCCCTCTTACGCTTCTCAATTTCCTAACTCCTCCAGCATGGTCCCATTGACCACTCACCGACACCGTCACTGATATATCTTCTCTCTCCCCACTTCTCTTTCTTCCTCTCTCTTGACACCCTTACTGAGGTTTATGCCGCAGCTCAACTCCTGCCGCCTTCTCGTACTCCAACCCCGTACTCCAATCCTCTTCGACCTCCTTGCTGTAGCTCCTTCCCTCATTTCAGCTTTCTTTTGCCTTCCTTCTTTCGTTCGAGTGGGGCAATATTCGCCCGTCTTCACTGCTGTTGCGGTTAAGACCTATCCTTCTGGTTCTTTCTGTCATCGTCGTGCCTGTCTCTTTCCCCTCATTTTTAGCCTGCTCGCCTCAGCAGTGCGTAATTCAATTGGCTAAGTACGTGGTGTGTCCCGCGTGTTGGCATATCGTAAGGATTTTGGAGGAAAGGCTCATTCTGAAAATTCTCATCGTTCAAACACTAGGGTAGTATGAAGCCTTTTAGTATGTACGCTTACATTTCTCTTTAGTTTACCACGTTTGGCAGATTTGGCAGGTAAAATAACATTTTATTTAATTGGATGCGTATTGAAGAGATAGGTTCTATTTTTTGAGTTTGTATTAAATCCATACAGGATGCGATTCAAAAATCACTTATGTTCATTAATTCCTCTAATAATGGAGTGAGCGAGAACCACTCTTAAATTTTATCCGATTGAGGTTTCCTTAGTTGACTTTATTGAGTGTACGTTGACTGATCATTTGAGTGTAATGCAAAAGAATTAATAGGTAATTCCACTTATGCAATAATTTTTGAACTATAATGTGAGTCTACGTTAAATATGTTAATTTGTCGTAGAAGGAAATTTTGGTAGGTTTAGAAAGGGATAAGAAAGCTTTATTTACGGTTTTACATGTTGAAATTAACCTTGCTCAAATATATTCCCACTGATGTCGTAGTAATGAATTATAATTTTGCCTCTTTCTCCCCTATCCACGACCCAGACTTTCTTATTTCTCAAGTCGTTAACCCTGTTCGGGCGAAAAGTACTTCTCAAAGAGCGTTACGTACGTGAAAGGCATGTAAAAACTTAAAAACCCACTCAATGTGCTTATAAACGTACCTTAACTGAATCTCAAATGTCTTCGAAAGGGTACGTCTTCAATTCTCATCTCTTTCGAGCTCGAATTGTACATGATTTCAATCGAAGTTTTACTAAACGGACAGGTCTGTAAAGAAAGGAAATGAGCTGACACGGCAAGAGGAAAAGGAAAACTTTCAAAGAGTATTGAAACTTCAAATGCTTGTTTTAGGAGCGGATGTTGGCAGTATTTAGAGTGTGAATGGAATGGAGAAGTGGCTCTGACGTAAAATTACGTTCAACTCCCACGTTGAGGTCACAGAGAATTCCAATAATGTCGCGTCATACATGTATGAGATATTTCTGTATCCATCTATATGGATATTAGAATTATTTAAAAGTAATATCATTTCAAAAATTCAGTTCCCTATCAATAGTTCCATACCAACATTTCATTAAAATCAGTTCCATTTTCAGTGTCCAAAAAATAAAAAAAAATATTTGGTATTCAAGATAGCTTTTGACTAATTTCTATTACTGTGTCTTTGTAATATGTTCAGCTTAATCAAATGTGAAGTAATTGGTGTTGATGGTTCATGATGATAAATGTCAAAATTTGAAGTATCAAATGATTTTCCTAAACTTAGTGGGATAGAAGTGCTTTTCTGCATACGTTATTGATTAACTAATTTTCTTATTTTTACACGAATGACAATAATAAATCAATCTATCATAGCGTTGCCTCAATTATGTTAATTTTGCTTTTCTCCTTGGGTGAATATTGTCTGTCTTGTTTACACTATTAACTAGAATTTGCATACTAAACTGCAAATGATAGTAGAAAATAGAATTGGAAAGGTCATCCATGCAACCTTGGACTTTTCACAAATACCTCAGCCCTTATTTTTCAATAGGGCTCTCCCTATCCACTCCCAACCTGTACTTCCAACAACGTCCTCAAGTCTCCCATCACAGAAGTGAGGAAGTGCTACTCTGCGACTCACTTCGAAAGAGAAATTGAGAGAGTGGTTGAGGGAGAGAGAGAGAGTCAAATCGAATTACGAAAACTTTCTCCACACCCTATTCTCCTGCATTCGCGAAGGTCTTCGTTTCCTCTTCTCTCTCTTCTCTCGCATTCACTTACTTCTTGCTATTCCTCTACTTCATATTTCCTCTTCTTTCATCCATTCCTTTCTGAGCTTGCTGTTCCAGTTGCACTAGCCACACTTTTTTTTGTATCTTTGCGCTCCGGTGTCTTGGTTTTTAGAGCGGTTGCCATGCCTCCCAAAATGCACGAACTTATTGTGTGTGTAAAAAAACGTGTACGCACAATTCACAGTTTCACTAGATATTTTTACATTCCTTTTAATATATTTTTAAGGAAACTATTTTAAATAGATTTATAGGCGAATTTTTCCTGAACACTGTCTATAAGACCTTTAAAAAAATATTAACCAATAGAGATTTTTAAAATATAAAAAAACAAAGAAAGTGTGATAAACAAAGAAAGTACATATGTGAGTGTCTTTTCTTTCTGTTTCTAGTTTTTAAAAATATATATCTGTGTTTTTATATATTTGTGCGTCACCGAAGAGCGTTCTATTTTGAAGATGTGTGTATGTGTGTATATATATATATATGTATATATATAGAAATACATATGTATATATATAGAAATACATATATATATATATATAGAAATACATATATATATATATATATATATATATATATATATATATATATATATATATTCCTAACTCCTCTTGAGAAAGGTGGTTGCACCACCGAAAATTCGAGAAACAGTGAGTCCCTCTTTTATATGTTTTAGTTTCTGTGTTTGTCGACTAGTTAGTGAATTTACATTATTGTGCACGTTCGTGGGTTTTTCAAGAAAGTGACTTTATATATATTATTTTTCTGCGTGGACTACCTTTCGTCATGCTCTTGGCCTTCGAACTATCCGGCATGGATGACCCTACTAGGAGTAATTATCATTGCTCCCGCCAGAACATCTCTAGGGTCCATCGGAACGCGCAAGCCTTTCCACCACGTCATGGTTGTAATGGTTGGACAGAAACCGTGTCATAAATTCGCACAGTTTCCCGGGAGCGGATACGAACTCTGACCACAATTTAGTCGTTATTAAGTGTGGCATCCGTTTTAGAAAGATAAGGCAGGGGCGGCGGGTTATAAAATTAAATGTAGAAGCATTGAATGAATTGACAAGGAAGGAGTATCAGCAGTCTGTAGAGAAAACCATGGTTAACAACAAAGACCAAAGTAGCTTTGAAGAAAAATGGGAGTGTATCAATAAAAAAATATAAAAACAGCAAAAGAAACTATAGGAACCGTTAATTGGAAATGGGCAAGGAAACCATGGATAAGGGATGAGAAGATTAGAGAGATAGATGAGAGAAGAAAATGGGAGAATGTAAACACAAACTCAGGCAAAAGGAAGGATCAAGAATTATATAATAAACTGAAACGGGTAACAAATAAAGAAAAAGTAGCATGTCGGAAAACGCAGTGCGAAGATATGGAAATTTGTCAGAAAAAAGGTGAAATTGGTGCGCTGTAGAGCAAGGTTAAATCACTACACCACAGGCTACTATCTGGAGGTAAGAAGGAATGTTCTGTGCTAGCAGTTAGAGATAAGACGGATGAGTAATAGTTGACACAGAAAAGATCCAAGAGATATGGAAGGAATGTATAGAGAAATTGTATGGTGAAGAACTTAGGCCAACAAGGTTAGAAAGAAAAGAAACATGACGTAGAGGAAGATAGCTTAGGTCCAGGCTTACTCGACGGTAAGATGGGCATTACAGGCGATGAAATCAAATAAGACCGTGGGTGTAGACAACATTCCCGTGGAACTGTTGAAATTTTTAGGAAAATGTGAAAAGAAGACTCTATATGGACTGATTCGTAGTATCTATGAGGAAGGAATCTGGCCGGAAGATATTTTTGAGATCGGTGTTAGTTCCTATTCCGAAAAAGGTACAGGCTACATTAGGTGAGGACTACAGAATAATAAGTTTGATTTCCCATACAGATAAAGCTGTTCTCAGAATCATCAACAAAATGATAGAGAGTAGGGTAAATGATTACTTAGGGGATGATCAGTTTGGGTTTAGGAAAGGAAGAGGTACGCGTGATGCCATTGCAGTAATGAGATCACTAATCGAGGGGAATATAGAATAGTTTCCGGCTGTATTTGCCTGTTTCGTAGATTTCGGAAAAGCGTTTGATAGAGTGAATTGGGAAATACTAATGAGTATATTGCCGAAAATAGAAATAGATTGGAGGGACAGGATGCTAACCCGTAACCTGTGCATGTCTCAGACTGCTCAGGTACGAGTGGGGAAGTGTAAGGCAGTGTTGCCTAGCATCACTGGTGCTGTTCAACGTGTGGGGGAAATGATTTAAGAGGCATGGGAAGACCTAGAGGTTGGAATGAAATTCGGAGGGGAATTCGTAAAATGATTTAGGTTTGCTGATGACCAAGCCTTAGTCTAAAGCTTTAAAGTGGATGATGGGTATATTAATCGACAGTGAGATTTTGAAGACTGTACTAGAGGGAAGAATGTAACCAAACGGGGAAAGGGAAGGAAGAGGATAGGGAAGTTACACGGGATGAACGGAGGCAGGAAGTATACAGAGATGAAGAGAGACCTGAAGTAGAGTAGATTGCTGGATTGTGTGTTGTTAGGAATTACAAAATATTTATTTGTATGTTATGTCCATGCAAAACCTTCCTAAACTGGTAGATTACTTAATATTATTTCTATATATATATATATATATATATATATATATATATATATATATATATATATATATATATATGGGTCGCGGTGGTCTAGTGGGTAGAGCGTTGGACTACCGACCAGAGGGTCCCGGATTCGATTCCCGGGCATGGCACTCTGGGCACCTGCAGCTCCACCCAAGCTAGTTGATTTTTCGGGTACCAGATCTTCCTGGGAAACCATAACCGGCACAGGGAAAGGAACTGGCCCCCCTACCCTGATGTGTGATTATTCACACGCCGTCGGGCCTAGTACATGGGTGAGCATCACCTACTAAACCGACCTTCGGGTTGATTGCTGTGTTTATGGTTTTATATATATATATATATATATATATATATATATATATATATATATATATATATATATATATATGTGTTCCTTTACCATTTTCCTTATCTCTATTTCAATTTGAATGAATATATATATATATATATATATATATATATATATATATATATATATATAGACTTGATGTAGAGTAGGCGGCTAGATTGTGTTTTGTTAGGAGTAACAAAATATTTATTTGGTTGTTGTGCCCATCCAAAATCTACCTTAAGTGATAGGTTACCTTTTATAATAATATACCATATATACTATTTTTTCAAATTGTGAAGTTTACTCAAGTTATCAAGTAACAGGGGTTGAATTTTATCTTATTATAAACGTATTACGATAAGTCTGAAACGTATTAAGATTTGTTGTTAAGATATGATTAAGTATAAACGTATTAAGAGAAAGGTATTTAAGACATAAAGTAATAAACCTCGATTTTGAAGGGTTTTTCATTATATGGACTCCTTTCAAAATAATGCTCTTAGAAGTTCGTTAATTATGATATAATTATTAGTTGAAAAATGTAGCGGAAAGTGAAAAGGCATTTGGACAATATCTATATGTCGATGTAGCTTAATGATTCCACTCTCTCTTCTTCTCTCTCGTATAAAATTTTATTAAAGGATTATTTCACAACTTTATTTGCCCCTGTTTAATGCTCTTCAACCAGAGCTTATTTATATTTTGAATCAATCCCACGTTATCCTCAGGTAAGCCATACTGATATACATTCGAAAGATCCATTGTAGGCTTCTAGTTCTGAAATAATTGAATTTCGGATTTGGAGTGGAGGAAGACTAGGCTAAGTTTTCTGAACTTTCCTTTTTAATGTCTGTGCAATATATTGTTAATTTAACTTAATTTTAATTATAAATTTCTGTTCTGCCTTAAGAAGTGATTAAGTAATGTGGTTTTATGGTTTCAACACTACTAATGAAAGCATTTTGGTTCCACCTATTTCAAACGTCCCTATCGTCCCCGGCCTTGTGTTTATTTCTTCCAAAAATTTCTCCATTAAACAAAACCATTGTTTACAACTATAGAACCATTTCCACTTTATTCCCGTTTGCTTGTTATTCCTATATTTTTACTTGTTTCTTTGTCTCCGCAACTCCAGTCCTCTGGGTCATTACAAAATATTAAAGCAACAAAACTCTTTTTGTCATCTTCGAAACGTGCTTTTGGTTAGTCTCTTGTTCCCCTCTTGATTCTGCATAAAGTTAATTAAACATCATGACTTAATTTGTTCATCATGTGTCGTATCTTAACAAATAAATTTAATTTACCGTAATTATCACAAACACTATATTTTTATGTAATTTTCACAATTTTTGCCAAAAAATATCATAAAATCATGAATTTTCACGCATACAAAATATTGTTAGCAATAATTGATATTTTCACGTTTTTTTGGGATTTTTAATCAATTTTATTTAATGAATGTTAAAATAAAGACATAATAGACATCCATGAGTATATCATGGAATTCTAATAGTCCTAATGTTTTCCTTTACCATGTAATACCACAAGTTTGTAGCTTCTCTATTGGTGTGGTTTCTTGGCTAAAAAGAAATTCATGATTGCACTGAAATTTAGTCGTTTAAACATATGGCTTATAACGAATTATCACGAATTAACTTATTAAAAAAAGTCATTATTTTATTATTAAGTATTTATTTTTGATACTTTAAAGTGAAACGAAGAGATTAATCAAAATGTATGTACGAATTGAACCAAAATTAAAAATATTCTTATAATCTCAATCTCTGCTTGAGGAGTTTACTTGCAAGACGTCGAATCAGTGTTGAAAATATTTGTTGTTAATATAACATTCAGTTTCTGGCTCAATTACCTGTCTCATTGTAGTGAAGCCACTTCGTATTTTAGACTCGCGAAAGGTTGAAACTCATTTCTCGTATTCATGAATCTAAGGATCATATCTCTCTTTTCTCGAATCGAACCGAAATACGCACTTGATCTCAGGCCGAACCTGGACTCGACCCTCGAATGGTGAAACGGCAAGGCGCTCATTCCGGTTGCCTGGTCGCTGCAAAACGTGCTCTCAGACACTCCCGAACTATATCCAGTCGCACCCTTACAGCCTCACTCTCCAGAGAGCCCCTCCTTGACGCTCTCTATTCCCTCGCTGCCTTTTCCCCCTCTCTTTATTAACCATTCAACCATTCTCCTCGCTTTCCCCCTCCCATGCTCTCGCCCTAAACTCTCATCCCTTTTGTGTTATTACTGCTTCCTCTTTCCCCACACTGCACGCACGGGTCCCTTCCCATTCTCCCTCCCATCAGCGCGAGTGGGTTGAGTAGATGCGTTTTGTGTGTGTGTTTGCGTGCGTGCTCGTGTTAGTGTGTTTGCTTGCGCCTGTGTGTGTGTGACTCCCACCAGAGGGAGGAAAGAAGAGGGAAAGCTAGAAACAAGAGCGTGCCTCGCATTTCGGACTTTGCTGCATGCTCGCGTGCTTCGAACCTTTTTCAGCTGCCGCGAGAGGCGCAGCAGCACTCATCGTTGCGAAGGATGGCAAGTGTTGGGGAATAATCTGTTTTTTCTCCCCCTTCTATTTCAGCGCTCTCCTCTTTTTTTTACAGCCGTTTATGTGCGAAAATGTACAAACGTATGTACTTTATCTCTGAACAGCCCCACATAATTCGGTCCGAGGCGCGTTTCAAAAGTGCGCGCCTATTTACGTTTTCAGCGATGGGAAGGAGGGTGGCTAGGTGTGCATCACATAATTAATAAAGGAATCAGCATGAAGACTCACACTTGTTTTGATTGCGGGGGCAAAGTTAAATGATTGCACGGTTACAAAAAGCCGTTTGCTCTATGTTAAACTTCCTCTCGGTTTTTTTTGTGTTTTTAGCAAAATGCGTAAAAGATTATACGCCATCGCTTACTCTAAAACCAAACTATACCAACCAACATATGAAAACATAGGTGTTTTGAAATGAACTCTTCGCAATGCTTTTCTTTATGCTTGGTAAGGTAATAATTTCTTCTATGATGTGCCGACTGATGCTCTACTCTATTGTGCAAGCGATCCTTGTATGGCTGTTAAACATCAACTCAAAAATACTCCCTAAGACGCTGAAAAAATATATATACATGATAATTTGGTTTTTATGAAACTATTGAGCACATAACATAGATAAATGTATCATTTTATCATGATTCGCATGAATGACTTTAGTGACAGATTTTCATAAATTGCAAGCGTAATATATCTATGAAAGTAAATATATTTATATAAATATTTACTTTCATACTTCATGCAGGAAGCTACAATTAGAAATACCAGTTTTAAGTAGTTCCATTTATTTCATTCACAGTCGATTAAACGTCGAAGTATAGATATATTTGTTAAGGATAAAATCGTTATCATGCTTTTGATAATAATGAATACTCTATAGAGCTTAATAAATATAATTTTATGAAAATTCAATGAATAACTAATAAATTTGATGAGGCGAGGTCAATATTAAGTTAAAATCATTAATAAAATAATATTATTCGCAACGTTTACTGTCTTGAAATATATTGTGAATAGGTAAAGGCAGAAACATTAATACTTTCTTTTAATATAAGTGTCTTATTCATATTATTAGTTAGTTTTCTCAATTTTTAATTATTCCTAATAATCCGAGTTCTTGTAAAATTTCATTGGAAATATGTTTTACCGAGGTAATTTGCACTAACCTTACCTAATCATCCTAATCGGCAGAAATTTGTGCCGCGAATAAGAACCAGTTTTGGTTAGGTGAAAAAGTCAGGGGTAAAATTGTGATTCCAAAATATTTGGACATTTTTCGTAATCCAAAATATTTGATGAAAAAAATATCATTTACAGTACTCAAAAAACTCTTGATGAATCGTATTATTTTTACAAATAAATGGTGTTTTAAATGAGATTCTTTGTGACTATGACGGGCACTCTAATCATTTCGGCATGCGGCCATTTCACTGCTAGCCATTATTTTGCCCAGGTATCACTCACTCTGCAGCTGCAACATCAAAAAGCTAATTCCACCTATTCCCTTTTCGACACAATTATTTAAAATTTTCTCCTCTAAGGAATGATAATTGTTTTCCCCTGGGCATCATGCTATCCATCTGCGGCGCACACTCGCTTCAAATCGCTGCCGGTTTCCATTTTCCGCACCGCCAAGGGAGTCTGTGATCGAGCATATGGCGCCTGCTGCCCGGATGCACCCCGTCCGGCGTTTCATGGGCTACAATTCTGAGCGAGCACTTGCGTGGATGCACTAACCGCTCACCCTGCACTTCAAATATTTCGCGGATATCCTCGCATCCGGCCTCTGGCGTGCCTCCGTCATGGGAAGTGCGGAGGATTTCCGCGGCCATTTGCTTTAACCATTCTCCCCATCCCTTCCCCTGCATGGTCTCCTTAATCGAGCATCCTCACGCCGAAGGCCAGGAAGGCACCCATGCTTGAGGTCGCGGACCGCGCTTATCTTGGAGCGGAAAACTTCCTTTCATTTATTGGTGCGTAGTTAGATTTATTTGATATTCGCATGAGAGAGCTTGTTAGACCGCTAAATAAGAATGAACCAGTTACCGGATGTTTTTATTTGTTTAAAATAGTGGCTTAGTTTTAAACTGTCCAACTTGGGTGTAGATGAAACCATAACAAAGGCTCCTTGTATTTTTCCTGAGTGAATAACACGTACTTTTAACGTGTGTGACCAAGTTAAAATCTACAAAATTTGATACAAAGACGCAATTTTTACGGTCTTATGCATTTCCATTCTGCGTTATGCAAATTTTCAGCGTAGTGCTTTATAGCTGCTACTTTGCTCGTTGTGCTTCAAACAAATTGTTCCCTTAAAAAAATGGTTTATTAATGCTTTTTTCATCGGCTTTTTCCAAAAGTGGCGCGAGTTCGGATTGTTGCCGTTTACTGTGATAAGCTTGCACAGGAAAATTATTCGGTAAATCAGAAATGGAAATAGTGGAACAGCTGATTTGAAGAAACAGGTATAATGAATGTGATTTCATGTTCAAATCTCACGTTTATTCAGGTTTTTTGAAAATTTGTAGAGGAACTAAGTCAATAAGTTAAGGGCATGTACAAATTATGAACGATAGCATAGTGGTAATTTTATTTTAGAATATATGTAGGCGAAATTGCGATTGACGGAACTATCCCTTTCTCCGAAATGATGAAAGAACCTCCTAATGATAACTATAAAAAATATAGATAAATGTAAAGGATTTAATGAAAAATTGGTGGAAAATTGATTTGATCCAATCAATTGATTAAAATTTAGGACTAAAATGTATAAAAAAATGGGGAAGGGATTACAGGTTGCAAAAATTTACCTAATTACAGGTATTGTTTCTTCGTACATGTGAAAAATGTGTAGAATGTATTCCTTCGTGTTAAAAATCGCACACTAATAATGTATTGTTTTCCACATGAGGTATCAGTATAAATACATAATTTATGACTTCAAACAACGATAGAAAAAAATCTCCACACCATAGATCATAAATTTGCTACCCAGAAATAGTTTCTCAAAAATTTAATTTTGATAGATGAAATTATGTTTTCATAAGTAAATGACGCCTCAATGTGAGTGCAATAATATAGTTCCTATAAAATGATAAACAGATATGACCAGGATTAGAAAAATACATTTAAATAATTGCTACAAATTTAGATGCAAATTGGTGCTTCAATACTAAAATGAGAAGCAGCAAATGTGGAAGAGATGTTGAGAGAAAATTGGAAGGAAGGCTAGGAGAGGAAAGGTGGAGAGGAAAAAGGGTAAGAGGGCCGGAATACAGGTGCTTGTATATCCGGCAACGATAGGGCGGTGGATGCAGGTGATTTGTTTTTCATCACTCATCTCTCGCCCGCTTGCCTAAATAGCCACTCGTATTTGATCGACGGAAAATAACGCGCGGGCCCAAATAATCAATCACTAAGCTCTGGCCCTCCCAGCATCGCCAGCCGCCGGAGGCAAGTCACCCTCTACCGATGCTGACCACCACTCTCCAACCCCTCCTCCATGCCTCTCCCTATACTTCACCCGATGTAACCCCGTCCACTTCGACGGAAGGAGAATCGGGGGCGGTTGGTGGGAGAGGAAATTACGCGAAGGATAGCGAGGGGGGCATCGGTAAGAGAAGTAAAGGTATTCCGGAGCTTCGGGTTCGAGTGGAGGGGGCGGGGGTAAAGGGGTTGGGTGAAATCCAGGGAAGTGGTATCCACTCCTACCTCCTGCACTTCTTTCCGTGTTTCTCTTCTCCCCAGCCTTCCCCCTCAACCTTGTCAAAATTGCCATTGTTTGACGAATTGCTCTTAAAGAGATCTTGATTGATTTCAGTTTCATTTTATCAATCGCCATTTCGTCATGGCGTTGAACTCTTACTATTTTCAATTCTTTTCTTCAGCTCTTTCCCAAAGATTTTTCATGGTGGCTGTGAAACCGAACGCTTTATGAACGTGGTAAAAAATGAACGCGTGGAGTTGGACCTATGCATGATGATAGTGGTACATTTTATGTTATTCAAAGCAAAACCTCATTTGGTTAAGTGTTTCTGTTGATTTTCTTTGACATTGGTTATTCTCACCGTTTGTAGGTAGTAAATCTCAAAAGTAGTGATAGAGAAAAAAACATTTTTCCGGGAAAATTAAATTTTTCCAGTAAGTTAACCATATGTAGACGAAATGATGAGGTAGACGTGGTAGGCACTAGATGTAAAAACAAAGGCAGGAAATTCACTGTTCAAATCACTTTGGACTTTGATGAATCTAATGACCTGGGGCTAGCCTCATTTGCATTTAATTTTGCATGAGATCCGGGTAGGAATAATTCCTCAGGGGAAACATTGCCTTGGTACGAGAAGGATTCACAGAGGGAGGGAAGTGGTGAACTGGACACCTAATTAGTTATGTTTAACATTGGCTCCTGGCTATTAAATAGAAAGTGTGTCTTTTGTTGATCGTTCTGGAAAGATAGGAAAGACGATTAAAGGGCTAGGGAATCCGGTGTGGAAAATGATGGAGAAATAAATTGAGGTATAAGGGTAAAGAAGAGTTGGAAATAATGGGAATATTCTACATGTTGTCGGCGTTAATTTAGAAATAACTAGATGTGAAGACAAATGTGTGGAATGCTAGAAGATTTTGGGATGTGGTACCAGGGGTGAATGTTTGGTGTGAAACAAAATAGCACTTTTGTTTTCCTAAGAGCCTTCCCTAAGTTTTGTCGAACGTATTCGACAATTCACTAAACTTAATAAAATTGATTCTTCCGTTACGATACTAAATATTTTGTAAACTTACTGCCCGTGAAAGTCATCTTCCGTGAAGTTATCAGAGGGAATACATTCTTTAATTGAAAAATGTCATTACTTTACACAGTCTTATATGTGGAATAGTTCACCTTAAATTGAATATGATAACTATAACCACTGCTGAATATTGAAAACTGAAGTTTCGAGTTATTCATCTCTCACTATTTTCCTGAATGTTAGAAAAGTTGTCCAGGAAAATAATTAATAATTAATGGGCATCTAGGAACCCCGTTATAGAGTCAAATTCTATACACACTGTTACATACTAGTTACATATTAAGTGGATGTATTATTACAAACATTCTGTTTTTAATAAAATACTAAATTGGTATTTATTTCAAACTTAAAATTGTATAGTTTTCAATGTCAAGGAATAGGGAAGGAAAACGTTTTCTATTACTTAATTAATGGTGACTTCACCCTTAATTGATTTCTGTTTCAAGATTATTTAATTTATTTTGCTAAGAAGATTTTTAAAATTTTTTTTATATCTGTGAAATCTTCTACACATGCGTGAAATTTTAGAGCCAGCGCATTAAGCTGAGTCACTTCTGACTAGCGTTTCATTTAAAGTCAATTGCACGTTTACTGACAATTTATAATGCTCTCATTGTTTAATAAGGCTTGTCACAAAAATCCTTATACATATTTATTTTATATTTATATATCTCGTTTTGATTTTTATGGTGATTAATATTATAGGAAATGTAGTTTATAGAAATCTGAGTATCAGCTTCTTATTGTTGTCAAATAAAACGTACTCATTCCTTTGCGTTGTTTTTAAGACATATTGGTTTTTGATTTACTGCCTGTTACATAAGGGAAATGTATATTTGGACCATCTCCGCATGCCTATGCAGAAACTAACAAGATAGTTTTGTTTATAGATTTTCGAGAATTATGTACCCATTTAGGATCAGTGAGAGTTTAAATATTGTTTTCTTTTAGAGATTATTTGTTGGAATTAATGGCATTGTGGCCATGGTAATTTAAATTTTATTTTTAGTTGTGTGATTTTAAATATCACAAAAAAATACAATAAAGGGCGATCAGAATATAAAGTTTTATTCCGAATTGAAATTTTGGGTAGTTTTACCTTTTTAAATGTCCTCTTAGTCTCCATCATAAGCTTCAATTGCGTAGATTGTGAGTTTTTAATTACGCTTGAGAAGTTGAATGCTCCACGACAAATATTTTACAGCCGTGGGGAATTTGAGAACAAATAATTCACTTCTCGAACTACCAACCCCTTGCAACGGAAGGAACTGGCATATGAAAATGAAGCTATTTCCCTAAAAGTTCCAGTATTGATTTATTCAATGATGAAGTAGATTTAAAAGGCGTCACTGGTCTATTAAGTTTATTATCCTTGTGCCAAATCAGCCTTTCTCTCCCCCCACTAAAAGGTCAATTTTTTCACCAAAATGTTGGAAGATATTTCGCCGGATAATTAGCTTTTGCCTCATTCTCTGAATCATTTTTTTTTCGATCAAGCCCTAAAGGCTTTGGAAGTAAAGCTCTTTTCATTATTAAAGTGGAGTTGGGGCAATAATTCCGCGTCAAGCGGCCGATTCCAATCGGTTTCAGCTGAGATTTGCCTTTCGCGAATAATCCCCAGCCCGAATGTCCTTGTGGGGGCGGGAAAGGGGAGAAGGACAGAATAGTTTGGAGAAGGGCAGGGGGCAGTTATGGAGCATGGGCGCGCAGGGAGGACCCGGGTGAGGAGGGAGGGATGCGGGAGGAGGGTGAGGTGGTAAAGGGTGGTAGGCGAGATCGAGGGGTGGGAAAATGGAGCGAAGGAACGGAGAGGAGGGAGAACGGATTTCTCTCTCGACCACTGATCGACGGGCGCTTCTCATTAATGTTTCACTTTGGAATGCGTGTTCGATTCCGGAATCGCGGGTCCGACGAAAACGGAGGGGGGGGGAAGAGAGGCGGGAGAGAATACTCTGAGGGGTGGGAACATAGAGGGGGGAATGATCGGAGAGGGGAGGTGTAAAGGGGGTCCGGGAGGTGAGGTATATGAGGGCCGTAGGGTCGTCAAGGGAATGGGTGGAGAGGTCGGTGGTTGATAGAGAGAGGGGAAGGAAAGAGGATGGGGAGGTGAAGGTTGGTGGGAGAGTGTTTGCGTAGAGCGATATGGCGGCGGAGGAATACACCGGAGGGAAGAGGTTTGCAGAGCGGCTAGATGTCGGTCGAACGGCGGTTGTATAAGTGCCGGCGAGATGAAAATGGATGTATGAATGGATCGTGGGAGGGTGGCAATGAAGTGGCCTGAACGCGGGGTGGGGAGAGATGAGTGGATTAATGAGTTGACGTTGACAAAAAGCCGGAATGGAAATAAACTGTGCAGGGACATTTGGAGCGTTGGGGATCAAAGGTCACATTTTCGCGATATGATAACGGGAACAGCGATTCATTCTTTGGAGGACTCTGAAAGCCCGTGGGTAACGGCAACATTCGAACTTAATTTTCAAATTTCACAGATGAAATTTATTAAAATAAATAGCATTTATTAAAAGACAAATTTATATATTTTTGTTGTGTCATAACTTATTTTTTCAGGAGAATAAAACCACAGAAACAAAAATTGCTAGATCGAGGCAATTACTTTCACGAGCTCAAGGAGAATCTCTGACACCAATTTCACTGAAATTTTATTGTTCATGCCCAAGTTCTCCAATTCATAGCGTAGAATTGTCAGCCAAATTATCAGTACGTGGTACACTTGCACACAAACACACACACGAGCTATTTGTTGACGTAATGTGTGTCTCCATCCACCTGGACCGCTCTAGGAGACTAGGATTTGATTTTATAGGAGATTCGTAGCGCCCAATCTTTGTGGACTTGCGAAGCGTTCTGTTCGACTGATATTACGGACAAGGGATTAGGGAAAGTCGTTGCTGGAATGAAGACTTGAGGGTTTTAGCTGGCAATAGTGCTTGACAGCTGATGCCCGAGTTCATGGAGAGCCCGTGGAGTTCAGTTCAATTCCCATGGAGAGCGCGAGGAAAGTTCAACAATTTGCAGAGGGGACTTGGTATGAAGAGATTTACTAATTTAATTTCCACCTTTTATATGTATATGCTGAGCATTGTTTCATTGCAGTAGAATGTCTTAATATAAAGCTATGGTTTCCACGCGCACACATGAAATGTCTATGTTCTTCAAATTTTATCTTTCAAATTTCATTCATCCATTAAATAATTTAAAGATATTTTTTCGCCATGATATAGCACAGGAAGCCTATTAAATACTTCGAATAATGGAGAAGTAGAAATATAATTCCTCCAAGAAAAAATGCAAAATTATAATTTCTGGCTAAGGAAGATGCTCAGAGAGTCGAAACACCCTTTCGCGAAATGATGCAACTACCTCTTGGTAGTTCCTCATCGTGGTTGTATTTGACTTGAAGATATCTTTTTGTGCCGTTGTGTGGCGGTATCTCCTTTCCTTAGGAGAAATAAATTTCTGTGTTAGTCTCTCTCTCTTCCTGAATTCACTCTAGAAATCCATGCCCTCATTCCCTCATTCTTTCTTCTCACTGCCCTCGTACTGTTGATCACGCACTCTGTGCATTCTTTCTTTCCTACTTTTCTTCTAGGATCCGGTTTAGAAACAAGGGACTAGATTCTGAAGAGTAATGGTTGGAGAGATTTTCAAATAGTCTGCTGATTCTAAAGAAATTCCCTTCTTCTTTCTCCATTTTTCCCTGTATTTACAAGCTTTCTCTTCCCTTTCTCATAAACCCTTAAGACTCTTGACGCGTGATAAAGAAACAAATAAAACTTTTGCGATGAATGATGTGTGCATGTTTTTCGTGCACGCAGTGCACGCTCTTAAGAAGTATACATTTTTCATTGGAAGGGAAAGAAATTAATGGGAACGTATATACGATCGTATGTCGTACTAACCAGTTAAACGTTGAAGGTGGAAGACTGCTGATTCCAAAGGGAAAAAAATTATTCAAAAACTGTAATAGAACCATAAAGTAAATTATTATTTTTTGGATATTTCATTAGACTAAAATTAAGATGTATTACTAAAATGAATAGTTAGCATTTGAGTTACACGAACTTCCAGTTGCCCGCACCGTAGCTTCCATCATCTCGGGTCCAAAAATTGTTCAATTGGCGCTGTTGTTCGATTAAACAAAGAGATATTTTGTATGGGAAGAAATGACTGCTTCAAGGGCATAATGGGTCTCTCGTACCAATGTGCATTGCACAACTCACGTGGTAACCTCCTTTGTTTGTCATTATTTTTTTGTTACCCCTCACAGTGTTCTTTCGTCTGATTTTACCTCGTAAGGTTCCTGCCTACAAAATGGAATCTCATTTCCTTATTGGTGTACCCCGCCAGAGGTCCTTGTCATCTCCGTTCGACAATGAAACTCCACACTCGTCCGAAATTGTCTTCTGAAGAGGTCAGCTCTATGTATCCCCCCGCCAATGTTTCTCATAACAAGGCGTCAACCATTCCAAAAGGGTCTTCCCCCATTCCCTTACAAGGGTTGGCGTTTCCTTCAAACTACTTTGAACCATTCGGGTACCGAGGAATGCGCTCCTCCACGCGAGCAATATCGTATGCTTTAATCTTCAGTCATATAGGGCTTTCATCTATCTCTATCCTCTAGGAAACAAACTTTCTGGAATGCTATGCCCCTTAAATACACGCAATAGGATATACAAATAAAACTCGCAAGCAGCCTATAAGCACGGCGTTGAGGCGTAGGAGTGTGCAGCTGCGAGAACAACCGGTATAAGATATATAAATAGTAATGTATGATCTTAATTTCTAAATTGTCCGGTAGATAGATTGCGGAAAATGTTCGATACCCATTAACAATTCTCGTGTGACCAAATTAGCGGCAAACTAATCATTTACAAATGTCCTCTATCCATGGAAGATCATTGTTGTCTTTACTGCAGTAGAGGTTCTTCTGTAACTTAAACACTGTGTATTTAAGTTTCAGTAGAAAACTATGCATCCATTATTTCACCGCATACTGTAAATTTTATAAAATAATAATGAATATGCTCAACAGCAAAAATATGCAAAATAGATGTAAAAATCAGGACAACTTTTACCAAGAATGGCATCGTTCAATAGTTTGTCTGCATTTGCGAATAAATGTATCTATTATCTCGAGTACTTAACTAAAAATAATATTAGAATCCATAGTTAAGTTTATTAATTCAAACTTTATTTAATGATTGAAATTAGGACGTCATAGTTTCCCGATTTAAACTTTTTAATGAAAAAATGTTAAAATCAGAAATAAAGCTGTCCTGTGTGTTTCTCCAGTTTTTACCTGAGTGTGAACATTTTTTTCCTTTGGAGTGTGGTGAGTGTGCATAAAAATTATTGAATCTCAGTTTATTATTGTTAAAATATCTCCAATTTTGTTGTATAGGGTGAAATTCGACAGTTCATTTTTTCTCATGTTTATTGAAGCTCATATTTATTTTACTGGTCAGTGAAGCCTAAAATATGTACTAATTCCTTAGTGTAACAGCAAAATTTTTACATTTTGATATTTTTATTTTTCCATCATTAATAATAAATTTGTTGAACAATTTATAATTGGAAAGATTTTCCAAAAATATTTCATAATTTGAGGGTTAAATATTCATTTAAAAAATTATTCTATAATATAATGCTTATTTCTTATCAACAGGAATATTATTATATATATCTAATAATGTCGCATAAAAATGTCAGTTTTTAGTACTGGTTTTGATCATATAATTTAATTAAAAAAATTGACTTATCCACATTCAAAAACAAGAATTCTTCGATAAACTGTAATTTGGATAATCCGCATAAAAACTATTTCATAATAATAAAATAAAATGGAGCACTGCTATCGCCATTTTACTGTAAAAAGTTTTTTCCTGCTCGGAGTTACTCTCTATCTATTGGGTATAACTCAAATTCCTACGCTGAGAGTCAAGAAATACCGTACCATCTCTAGAATATTCATTCGGTAACTTCGTAACCATATGTGTGTATTACCGATATTCTCTGCATTCTACGATGATTTTCAATGGGCTTGAAGGCCAAAAGAAAGGAATTCGTCGGCGTTGCATACATTGTTTTCAGTGTAAGGGTAATTTGATGTATTTTATAAGACAAACGAGCTTGGTATTGCATTGTATTTGAATTGGCGGTTTACTTTTAAATTTTAAATTGTGAACTGGTTTGCTTCACGCATTTTTGGAGACAGAAAATAATTCTTTGTCCATCTTAATTTTTGTTATACATTATCTTCATTTCATAATTGTTTTATTTCCCATGTTCGTCAAGTTCGCCGACCATTGTTAGCGCCTGAGAAATATTTTTCGTTGCTCATTTCCCTTCAAAAGTGAAACACTTTATATTAATCATGTTCTTTTAAATGCATCAAATTTATCGTTTAAGGAATTCAGCTGCTATGGGCAGCTTTCTCTATTTGCAAGTCTTATTTAACCATTTTCCGGAGCCTGAGATTATCCAAGCATTAAAAAATAAATTATTCAGTGCAATCAGCTAATCTCTTTATATTAGCCAATGTCACTGCATAGGTTTTTATAAAAGGTATGTGGAAAAGTTTTGGAAACTTTGATTCATTTCAAGTATTACTACAAACTCTCAAAACTCTTCAAAGTACGTACAACCCTTGAGCGTCGAAACACCTAAGGCAGCGGCATTTTTACGACTCGAATACTCCCTGGTAAGTGGATTCCGGAAGGTCCGTAAAGGTACGCGTGCAAGCTTCTTTGACGGCACTTAAGATGGTGACCTTTGAGGGAAGATATCAATTTTGGGAATAATAAATAGTCTGCTGGTATCAAATGGGACTGTAAAGGGGTTGGGGAATCGTCGTGATTCCGTTTTTGTCAGGTAATCTGTTACCTTGGAGAAAGTGTGACTGGTCGTCCATCAAGACCTTCGGGACGGATTTTTAGCGCAGATCCATCCCATCTCCAAATTTTCACTGATAATGATGTGTACTGTCATATTATCAACTCCAATAAGATTTTCGATCATGCGCAGTTCGTATTGGGATGACCGACGATCTGAATTCATCATTTCATGTATACGTCAGGAAAAAAATTGTTACCTAAACTTTTTGTACCAACTTCATATATTTACTAAATGTCAAAGTACGCTTAGATTACAATTTGTTTAATTTTGACGATCGTATAATAATATAACTCATAATGTTTAAAGGGTGTTGAAAATTTCATCATTAGACCATTTTACTTAAAGTTTATTTTTACTGGCGAACTTACTCGTTATCCGTTTGCTACTGAAAATAGTGGTATCTATAAGTTGCTTTTTTAGTGATAATGGAAATATTGTTAATATTCAGCTTTATGTAATCATATTAATTTATAATATAATTTAATTAACACCGTCCGTCTTTTGCTGAATTATCAGATTGTTGAAGTATTAAAGGTCCTCATATTATATTACATAATTCGTCTTATTTTATTGTGTCATGACCTACAATAGGTAAATATTTCCCACAGTATAACATCTGCAAATTATGTAGGTTTCTGCAGAATAGTTAATAAACCTTTTAACCAGCTTTACATCTCTGAAGTTTTTTTTTAGTTTGAACTGAAAATGTATTTAAATTCCTAGAATGAATGTTGTACGTTGCCTTATTACGTTAAAAAACTCGTTGACGGCAAGGACAGAACGGTCGTCCAGGTTTTTAGGTGAGTGAAGCGTTATGCATAGCTAAAAGAGGAAACATTAAATTAGTATTGTGTTTAAGTTTTAAGTGACAGAGTGCGATGCCGAGCTCAGAACGTGAGTAGAGTTGATAAAGACCAAATGAAACTACATGAAATTTTGCTGACATTTCCATCAACTGATGAACAGATCTTTGTACTGCTCGTAAATTATTTAACGCTATATGTGGAAAACTTAAATAGATGGAAAAACACACTAATACATAATAAAACTAACGAAAACTTATTAAAGTCACATCATTATAAAAAGAATACGATAATTAGATACAATAACATTCTAAACTTATAAAATCTTCTGTGTTGGAGCACCTGAGTACTTGGTGACATTGAATAATGAAGCTTTTATAGGGCATTTTAATATAATTTCACTCATTGCCTCTTTTAAATAATACTTTTGACTTTTTTGTCATTAAAGTTATGTTATAAATAAATATAATATAACCTTGCGAAACAATTGTGTTTTGGAGTGCCAAAATGTGGGATAATATAAGTTTTACAAGTGCTCATATGCAACGACAAAATTTCGATGAAGTCATGTAGAGCTCTCACCTTAATCAAAGTCACACCAACATATATATATATATATATATAAACATATATATATATAAAGAGATATATCTTATATCTATTTCTATATGTGAAGTAATATTTTCTCGCCGTATGGCGGGATTTCGTGTTTTAATGTGTGTGTGTGTGTATATATATATATATATATATCATTATTGCGACCTTTATTTACACTCGGGGGTTTTTCATTAATCATCATCTGTTTATGGATAAATTCTTTGTATTCCTATTGTTTAGTCAACAATTTCAACATCAGACAGAAAGAAAGGCATCCTCTAAGTTCCTCACGTTCCACGAGTTCAGTGATTTCCAACATGTCGGCGCTTTTTTTTTTGTTCCAAATTTCCCGCGTTTGTCAGCTCAAATCATAAAAATAGGTCCGAGTGGATGAATTGACGAGAAAAATACGCATTTTGTTCCAGTAATCCTGAGTTAACGAATGCCAAGTGTTCAATCGAAAATCTCGCCCAGTCTAAAATAGAATTTCCATTTAACGCGTTCGAAAATTCAATGAAAAATGCAATGGTTTCCCATCTAACCCCACCCAAACTCTTTACCCACTTTTCTCCCTTTCCCTGTCTTTCTCTTTCTTTATCTCCACAACAAATCACTCTTCATTCTCTTTCTCTTCCCCTAACACCTCGCTTTTCTCTCTCTTCTCCCCGATGTCCTTCTCACTTCACCCTCCCCTCCCTGTGCGTCGGGACACGGGAGAGCATCATCAACCGTTCGCATCGGCGCCGCCGGTGTTCGAGACCGCTTGCACCAATCACTCAACCGCCTGCTCGGCAGAAGTGCGACGCCACGCCACGCCAGAAGTTGATTATGCAATGCAGTCTCTCTCTTCCTCCCTCCCCCTCTCTCCAGTGGTCCGCGGCGGAGGAGGAGCGGGAGGATAGGTCCGTGAAGGGATGGGAACTGGAATAGAGACTCGGCATGTGAGATAGGGGCGAAGGGGAGTGTGGGAGGGCAATTGAGCGGTACTACCATCGGCGGCAGCGTTCCCTGTCCGTCCGTTGCCTTGTTCCGTTGCCCCAGTCTCCCCGCACCCCTTCCTCCGCTCTCTCAGCCGCGAAGCCTCTCTCGACTTCACCACAAACCCCTAGCCCTGAGTCTGTCCCCCCTCCGTCCCCCATAACCGTCTCCCAGGGGTGCAGTTGAGGTGAGGAGAAGTGGGGGGTGGATGTGGACCTATCTCTCTCTTCGCCTCCTTCCCCAGTGATCCGCTTCCCTTTCAGGCCTCCTAGCCGCGTGTCCCTCCTCCTTAGGGGCCTCCAATTCAACCCCCGCGGGGGACATCTATCCGCATTTGCCCCTCCCGCCTCGCGACCTCTGCCTCCTCCCTCCTTCCGCCGTTCAGCTGATCCGTCACCCTTCCCCACCTCGCTAACTCGCCCCGCACTCCCCATCTCTCCCACCTTCCCCACTTTCTCTCTCTCTCTCGCTCTCTCTCTACCTCTCCCCGGACCACTTCTCTCGCGCGGCTCCGATTAATTCCGCACGCGCATTCCATAAGTGATGAGTGGCCACTCGGGCGGACAAATGAATCATTCAGGGGGGCGCTCCGCCGCCGACGGGTTGCCGTGCGACGCGGGAGGCGGGGTGGTTGGAGGCGATTCCGCGGGGAGGCGCTCCAGCTGTCGGCCGCGATTCGATGATTGCTGTTTATTACGGGAGGATCTCTAAGGCAAAGAGCGTGTGCGTGGTAATGTCCGCCGTTGGCGGTGAGAAAGGGCGGAAGTGCGAGCTCCAAGCCGGAGGGACGAAAGATTTTCAGGGCGGTGGAAGAAACGAATTTAGGAATGATGGTGAGGATAAATAGTTCTGAGATATCTTTTCCCCTCCTTATTCCCTTTAGAACTGCTAAATATTTGGGACTCTGGGCGCCCTATGCAGCTTTGTTTATCAGCTCTGATAAATAATCACTAAGTCATGATGAAAAATGATAAAGCGATACTTAACTTAAATCCACACTATGCACGTGGAAATTCCGAGGCACAAAATTGAGCGATTCCCTTGTTTTCCTTCGAACAAAGATTGGTTGGCAACTATTTGCGTTTTTCGGTGATAAAAACAAATAGGTGACGATTTTACGTCATCTATTTGTTTTTTGGATGGCACAATTAAATTTTTCGATATAATGAAAGAAAATGAAAATTTTATTTTAGAAAGCGTGGTCGGTCAAACTTCACCATTTTGAAAATATTTTCTTCCAAAATTTGTCAAATTGTGTATCATGCGGTAATATTTTATGTGTACCATTTTATTCTACTGCTCAAACAATAGTTTGTGTATGTGTATTGTTAAATTTAATGATAATTGATAAACCTTAATCGCAAAACTTGGGTACAAATCCTCACTTCAGGATTATCGTCCTTGGTGTTATATTCATGTTTCCTTTGTTTTTCGTAGCGTATCACTGACAGAGTGGAATTAGCAATCCTTCAATTTTATTCAATTTCAGTTTTTCTTTCATATGTAATGGATTTTCGGTTATAAAAAACTAATAAATGAGATGGAATCAACCAAAGTGATACTAATGAATAAATTGGTAGCAATAAATTTCCAATTTAATATTTAAAACCTCTTAAAACTTTGGAAGATTAGGAGAGCTATAATGTTCAATGAGATTTTTTTCACGTTTATATCCAATGCCATTTCCCCTGCAACTCGGATAACATCTGTAACATCTGATTTAATTTTTCCTTTTTATAACTCCTCTCACTGCATTATCTGTAGTGTCTACTATCATTTAATTATTTTCGTTATTACTTTTGAGATATTTCATACTTAACATTTTTACTTTCTGAAGGACCCTAGGTTTTTATTCCTATGATATTATCGGTAGGTAATATTAGTCACTGAGACAATCTGTTTTATTAATCAATTTATTCAATAAATATTCAAAGTGCAACTGATTGTTAATTCGCTGAGCACATTAAGTTAATTATCCATAAGGAATCCGACAATCAACCCTAATGCGATTCCAGAGAAAGATCATCTCAAAACGATGACACTTAAACGGAAGGCATTGGAGCTTCCTACCCACCCTCTTCACCTTCCCTTGCTAAATGTCGAGGTCCCACTTCCCAGTTGACGCTGTACGCGTCATTATTGAATTCACCGCCGTTATACAGAGCGACACTACCCCTCGATGAAAAATTAAGAAAAGCAGTCCACCGTGTGCCTATTTGGGATTTCCCTTCTTGAGGGGTGGAGAGGTCAAGAGGTTGCGTGGGGTGAGCGAGGTCCCTTTGCCGTGACCAGAGGCCCGAGTGGTGCTTATCGGTTAAGGGCGCCGTGCACTACGTAGTTCGTGACCAAGGGCCAACTTCCTTTGAACTTTTGGTAATTGATTGCCCTCCGTGAATTGACAAGAACACTCAATAAAAATTCGAAACGTCCAAATTATCAAATCCACTGACTAAAAAAAACTGCATGATATAACTTTTTTTTCAATTTCGCGTAACAGGGGGTTTCAAGTGGCTGTACTGCAGCAATTTGAAGCATTTACTCCAATGACTGGAGTAACAATCATATTTTGTGCAACAAATCAATGTTCGATGCATGGCAGTTTAAAGAACTTTAATGAGTTTTGAAAATAATTATCCATTTATCTAACTCTGATCAAAGTAATTGTAGTACGTTGCACGGCAGTTGTGTTTTCAAAAGGCATACCTTTCACAATTTGTGAAAGAAAAACGCTTTTCAACAAATATACATAGGTCATGCATTGCATATGTTAAGTTAATTTTTTCAACTGATACCATATTATAAAGACTAAGGAAATTCATTGAAAGGAATTTTTGTCCAACACTCATCTAACAAAACACAAACATAACGAGTCGGGAAAAGTTATTTTTTAAATGAGACTTAGGATAACGAAAATGTATATATATTTTTACAAATATTATCAACAAGTTTTTATATCACTTTACACGTATTAAAACATTTTTCTTGATTGCGACGCAAGGTTGATGAAGCAATAAAAAAGAATCTGTTGCGGGTGTGTATTTTTAAATGAACTGTTTTGTGTATTCGTTTACCTCTAATGCCTTCGTGCTCTGAAATATTCTTGTCATTTAGGTTTCCGTATATTTATATGAAATACAAAAAAATAATCTTTAAAATTAAGTTTTTTAATAGGCAACAACAACCATAAATCAAATATAGCTTTTGAGACTAGTTCCAATAATGTCAGGATTTTAAAAAGTATACCGTTTACTTCTTATCCTCATATGTGATTAAGTGGTTAACGGTATGCCTAAAATTTCCAATAATGATACATTTAAAATAGATGGTACCATCAAGCATCATTGTAAGCTCTTTGTGATTATAACGCATATATACCCCTAATTATAGCTTTTTCTCAACAACGTAAAAATGTGGAATGATTGATCGCGAAATATTAGAGTAGATAAATGTATACGACTTACTTTAAAGCTACATGTGGTCATACTCCTAAACTATCATATAATCATTGTACATCGAACAAATAACAGCAATAAGAGTTAATAATAGGCTGACAGACAGGCAAGAGCTTGGTGGAGAAATGAAAGAGGGTTGGGGCCTATCATCTACCTTATTTAATATTTACGCTGAGGATTTCTTAAGTAGCATCTTGGAGGAAGAAAAATGTTATTAAACAAATAGAGTATTAAACTGCATCACATTTGCTTTGGACCTCACACTGGCGGAAGTCACCAAAGTATTTTTTTTAATGCTATGTTGGAAATTAGAATGAGTGATAGTGGAATGGCAAGAAATGTTAGGAAAACAAAATTGATGATAATAAACGACAAAGAAGATCTTGATTTCGCGGAGAATGAAGTAAGAATAGAATAGTTTATAAGCTTCAGAAATCTAGGTATAAAGGGGTATAATGTGAGGAAAAGTAGGAGTATAACGGGGGAATAGAAGAGTGAGGTTGAGGTTAAAACAAGAAAGCCATTGCAAAAGTATCTTTTACTGACAATAAAAGGTTACTATGCAGCACATTGAACCTTGGTCTGAAAAAGATATTAGCCTAATACCGTGTGTAAAGTTTTCATAAGCACATCTGTGAAACATGGTTGTATGGATCTTGGGTGACAGCCGAGTCTTTCGAGATATTGGTTCAACATGGGTCGACAGTTAAGGTGTCAGGGGGTATTTAACGGGTTTAATGAGAGTAAATAACCTGTAAACGATATTCAGAAGCGAATGTAATGCTGGATTGTAGGCATGATAAGAGGAAAATGGATGTTAGAAATAGCAGTGTAGAACAGTACTGAGGGCAAAGAGAAGCGGTAGAATGTGACTAATATTTATGGATGATGTGGAGGAAGAGAATGAAAGGAGACCAAGGAACAGATCTCGGACAGCTGTGGGTGGAGACCATGGTAGTAGTCTGGTATAACGGTAATATACGCGATATAACAACATATGATGATTATGACATTTAAGTACCTGCTAGTAAATAGTGAGATTCGATTGAAAATTCATTTGTATTTGCCATCGGAGAATACATCATGCCAGTTTCAAATCATTCTACCCAAAATAAACTAAAAGCTTGTTTTCAAAATTTTAATAAATACCTTTATTTGTAATTTAACTTATGTGGCTGTGGCACTCACGAGATTACTAACAGAAATAAAAACTATTATTTTATACGTATACTTCTCTTGAACTAAATCTTTGGGCGATTAAATTCATGTTCCTTAAACTATCCACGGTTATACCGTCTTGGAAAAGAAGCGTTATATCAATTTGTATTTTCTAACTCACCCATTTAATTTAATAATCCACACAAGGGCAAAGGAATATTAGATACATCACGCGATTGCTAGTATTCCGTTCCGATTCACAACGGCACCCTCGAGCATTATAATATCTACTCATGTCACCGGCAGCGTCCCCGCTTAGGGACCGCTTGTCGACGATTCAGGTCGTAAAAAGTTATCGATACACTCCCCATGGGGGTGCTGTTAACGCTGCGGAAAAATCTCAGCAATTGAATAGGCTATCTATGAAAGAACTTTGCTTGATAAAATCTTCAGAATAGGAAAATGAAAGCATGATTAAATTTAGGTAGTTTATGCATTTTGAAAGGCTGAATATAGGCAGTATCTGAAAGAATATGCAACCTTCTTAATTAATTGATCTGTGTTAAAATTTTTTTCTAACTGCGATTAATTTCATTCAACATTAAGCCGATTTGTTTTTGCTCGATTATTGCTGGTAAGACATTTTTACACGAGCATCAAGGTGTAATTACTTCTACTTCTTATAGAATTATGTTTTCAAATTTGAAGCGGTAATATCTTTGGATGGCATTCAAGAATGTCATGTTTACGGGAAAATGTTTCACAAACGGTATTCCAGTTGAAACAATTAAGACTATATTAATAATATAAATGGGTAATTTATTTTTTACAAAATTTTTACTCCGGGTATTGGCATAATTGTAATTTACTAATTACTTGGGTTTTGTTAATTGATAGATTAGAATTAAGTATTTACAAATTTATAAAAGAGACTCGTACAAAAAAACTCCATTCCACGTGAAACCATAATTCTTTTCTTGATCTGAACGTGCCATGCGCAAGGAATTATACTTATTTTGAGAAAAATATGCTACATGTACTAACGATGGTAATTTAAAGTTTTAGTAGCTTATTCAATACTCAACCTTGTTTTATTAATACTGATTCTCATTACATATCTATCGCACTGAATTTCCAATTCACTTAGCAATCCTTGCAACCCCTTTGCTGGCTGAGAAACTAAAGCTTGGTCGGCTATCATTCCTACCTCCAGTTCATTTCATGCTTCTTTAATTATTTTCTCCATATATACGTTGAATAGCACCGTTAATAATGGAGAACCCTGCTTTACACCTCTTTCTAACACTCACCGTTCTCCACTCGCACTTGAGCAGTCTGAGACATATATAGGTTGCGGATTAGCCTCCTGTCCCTCCTATCTATTAATATTTTCTGCAATACATTCATTAGTTTTTCTCAATTTACTTTATCAAATGCTTTTTTGAAATCTTCGTAACAGGAAAATACGTACTAATTGTATTCTTTATTCCTCTCGATTAGTGATCCTATTACTTCAATGCCATCACGCGTCTCTCTCCCCTTCCTACACCCAAACTGATAATCCCCTAAGTAATCATTTGCCATGCTCTCCATTCTTTTTTGATGATTCTGAGGACAACTTTATCTGTGTGGGAAATCAAACTTATTGTTCTGTAATCCTCCTCACATGACGTATCCTTTATATTTTTTGGGATAGGAAATAGCCGTTATCTCACAAAGACCTTCAGCTAGATTCCTTCCTCATAGCTACGCGTAGCTCATGCTACGAATCAGTCCATCAGTCCATACAGTCCCTTTCTCCCAAATTTTCGTAAACCTTTGAGAAGTTTTGCAGGAATATTGTCTTCTTCCACGACTTTTTTGATTTTATCTCCCTTAATGCACTTTCTTTCTCATCATCGAGTATGCCTGGGCCCAAACTATCTTCATCTACGTCCTGTTCACTTTCTATGTTAAACCTTGCTTACCTATGTTCTTCACCACACGATTCTTCTATACATTCCTTCCATCTCTCTTGGATCTTTTCTGTTTCAAATATTATCTTAGGGGGTACTTATCTCTAACTGTTAATACATTTTTCCTTCTTATTTCTCTGATAGCTTTTTCACTTTCTTGTATAGCTATTTCACTTTCCTGTATATCCTTTTCACTTTCTTGTACGAGTATAACGCACCCATTTCACAATTCCTCTGCAAACTTTTCATATCTTCGCACTGTGTGTTCCACCATGATCATTTTTCTTTATTTACCCGTTACCCGTTTCAGTTTGTTATATAATTCTTTTGTACTTCCTTTTGCCTGAATCCTGTGTTTACATTCATCCATTTTCTTCTCTTATCTATCTTTCTATTCTTCTCATTAGTGATCCATGACTTTCTTGTCTTTTTACAGTTTAAGTAGTTCCCTTAGCGACTTTCGATATCCCTATTTAGGCATTTTCATTTTACCTCAATAATACTCAGCCCTTTTCCTTCATTTATAATTTTCCCTATAGCCTGCTAGTACTCCTTTCTTGTCAATCCAGTTAATGCCTCTACGCTTCATTTCCTAACCTGTCGCCGCTGCCTTATATTTTTGAAACGTACACCACATTTCGCAGCAACTAAGTTGAGATCAGAGTCAACATCCACTCCCGGAAAGCTGTGCGAAATGATCACGCTTCCGAAATCTGTACCTGCTCCTAATATGATCTAACTGATACATTGCTGAGTCACCTGACATTTTTCATGCATATCTACGTCTTTTGTGGTGTCTAAACCAATTTTTGGTGTTTTTGATGACTCACTCCATTGTCCTGCTGAATCCAATTGCTTTCTCCCCGTTGTCATTCTTCGTAACTAAACCGTAGTTCCCCACCTAATCACCATCTCTTTCTTCGCCTATCGTCGCATTCCTATTCCTCATCACGACTAAATGCTTACCTGGAGGAACCCACACGATTTTGTCCTCTAACTGATCATATATCCTATCGAATTCTTCCTCCGTATGATTGCCTAGTGGCATGTTTACCTGAACAATGACTAAGTTCATCGGTTTTGCTTTTACTTCTACTGGTAATATTGTATTCGTTGCTGGCTCTAAGTTGACTCAATTCTTCCTACCTTTTTATTCTATATTATGGCAACCCCTTGTTGGTTCTCGTCCCCTCCGCTGTACGATATATTACTCTGGAACTGTCGCTCTAGTAATTCCCGCTATCTTTCCCCGCCTAATAGACATAAAATACCTGTATTTCCTCTTCCCATCTTTCCTTTCCACAACATTTTCCTAAAATTACAAGTTCCTATTCTAACTAATCCGGTCTTCTTCTTCCACATCTTCTTTTCTGCATTTTATTTTCTGCTGCTGTCGGATTTTCTTTGAAAGGTTTTCGTGGGAAGACGACCGCGGAAGCCTTGCCTCTCCCGCTGCCGGGCACAACACACGGCCGATCGGGCCGAGTCTTGTAGTTGCCAGGACTCATATTCTCTATACTGTTCATCATGAAAGTCTTTAGAATAATAATTGAGGTAGTTTCCCACTGCCTTCCTCAATGGTATTTTTAACGTGACACCTTCACTCAATAGTCGCCCTACCGGGGTTAGACCCATCGCTGAGGAACAGACGTTGCGTGGACTACCTTTTGTCTGGCTCCTAAATTTCGACCTATCTCTCGTGGGTCACCATACCAGGAAAAATTAAAATTGCTCCCGCTTGCCCAGCTCTGGGGGTGATATTCCATGGGAGGGATATATATGTATATATATATATATATATATATATATATATGTGTGTGTGTGTGTGTGTATATATATGACTATATTTAGGCTACCTATTCTGGTTTATATATATATATATATATATATATATATATATAGATATATGGACCAGAATAGGTAGGTTTTCAATATACATAGAATACAGATTCTTTATGAAATTTTACATTATTGTTTTAAAACCAATGAACATTCTAAACGAGCCGTCATTGAATAATTCAAGATACGATGGAGAACGAATTTCATTAGGAATATCATCATTTTAATCCATGACTAATGTTGAATACACACTGCGATTCTCCATATAACGAAAAGCTTTTTTTGCCTGAAGTTTTGTCTTTTACTTTTTTTTCTATTAGTGGTGAAGGATATTCAATTCTATCATTACTTCAGCGATAAACTCTACTTACTATGTGTAACGTTCAGAGTAAAATGCTATATGCATCAATGAAAAAACTTACTGAGCACTACCGGATGTGGTTTTGAACTGTAATAAATAGGATGTTACTATTGAACGTTGAATTAGGGTGACATTGAAGCAAGAGGAGGATATTTTTCATATATTAACCGTACCATTTTGTTAAAGGTTATCAAGAAACCAAAAGGTAGTTCCATATTATTTGGTATAGGATTTTTTCCGAGGCTTAACTTAATTGCTCACAGAAAATTTATAAGAGGCTTTGCTGATACAATACATTTCGTTCCTTCAGTCTTTGAATTCACGGTCTTCCCACATTAACAATGAGAAATATATCTTCGATCCGCAGGAGCACTGAAGTTCTCGAGCAAGTATTATTCGCCAATCTTTTACTTCTTTACATTGCCCCGTCTCATTCGCTGGTTTTTTCACTGAATGGAAACAGCGACATTTCCAAAATTGATTTCATAACTCCTCTCTGTCGCTCCCTCTCATTACTTCAGCCTCCCGCTCTCCACCTCTTCAATCCGCCCGGCGTTAATTCGCCTTCTTTGCAGGATTCCCTTAAAACTCCAGGCAGAGTTTTTCCTTTCTTTTTGGGCTCCCAAGCCCCTTCCAGCCATTACTTCCCAACCATTAAACTCCATCCATTCCCCAATCTTTCCCCATCCCTCCAACGATTTTCCTCGCGCGCGCATTATATCGCCCACCTAGTCCTGGAGGGCGGAGTGCTGCTCCGCCCATCCCCTCGTCTCATCGAATCGCGAATTCATCTCCTTACTTTCGATTCGACTAAATCCTTCGGCTCGTTTCTCACGCTCGGATTCGAAGGGGAAAGAGGCGGGAGGGAAGTCACAGCGGACGGAAGAGCTTCGGCGGATTTACCAAAAGGGCTTCAGAGCACACACAAGCTCCCTTCTGCTCTCTCCAAAATGTGAGGATCTAATTGTTCGAGTTTTGCGATTATTCCGTTTTAGGGATTGTTTACCGATAATCGGCGAAAGTATTGTATCCTATTTTTGTAAATTGTAATTTGACCTTCGTGTAGATTACGCGACGTGAAATATGAGGGAATCAAGAAACATCTGCTATGAAAACTCGAGAAGAAGGGAATAAAAATTTGAATAAGGAAAACACGTGCACTATTACTTCAAGAAATTAATAGACGTAGTGGCCAAGGGTGGTTTGATGAAATATATATTTTGACTTAACGAACAAAATTTAAGCCGTTCTTTACTCTATAATATCGCAATATGCGTGGTGATGAGCTGACCCACGCAATAGTTGGGTTAACTACGTTAATATTATCGGCATAAGTTATTTTTAGTTTTTCCATTTTCATCCAAAATATGTTATACTGTTAATAATAGCTTTTAAAATTCAGAATCGCATTTTAAGTCCTAGTTCCACCATATTTACAGGTTTATGTATTTTAACTGTATTCTAAACAAATCTTTTCTTAAGAAAACGATATTTTAATTAAAGTTTTAAGTCATTTATAGTGCAAGTGGTAAAAGATAAAACGGATTGCAGTGAATCTCATAGTATGTTCAGTATGGAACATTACTTTTCCTAATGAGCCTTATGTAGAATTAAAAGTGAAAACCATAGATAATGCTTCAATTGAGTATTTAAATTAGTAAAATTTCAGCCATGGAAACAACTAATTATTTAATTATGGCAGATATTACGTAACAGAATTCGCTAATACTGGTTTTTGTTTTATGCTCTGCTGCGTAATAATCTTAGACATTTTAATAGAAATATTTGAATGACGTATTTTTTTCGCAAAATATTTTTCATTTTAATAAAATTGTTGGAAAATCGTCTCATTAACTTATATTTCATCGGAACAAAAGAAGTCTCTTTCCTTTGACATTAGTTGCAGGATGCTATGAGTAGTGAATAATACTGATGTTACCATAGTCCGCTCAGAATAGTCAGAAAGATCGCTCCTGTTAATGAAACTATATTTAATCACATGGGCGTATTCCACCAGCTAAAATTTCAATCACATATATATTTGTGTGAAAAAATACCAAATTTATTTATTTAGTGATCAAGAATTTTCCAGAGGTAGAGCCTAAAAACATCATATTTTTAAATCACATAATTTGCATGAGTAATTGAGCCTCATTTGTCATAATAGAGAGTTTAATCGATGAAAAAGATGTAAATACAGAAACCTATAGGGGTTGTATCGAAAGATCATATCCCCAGTTTCTATTTGCCTTCGCATATTTAATCTAAAATATCTTGTGCATATAGGTATATATATATATACGTGTGTATACACAATATATAATATATACGTGTGTATATACAATATATGCTCAATTGGTAGAGCATCCGCCCGGACAGTGGAAGGTCCGATGTTCAAATCCCGGATAAGGAAATATTTTATAATTTGAGATCTGCTCAAATTCGCCTTCCCCACCTTTCCTGTTTGTCTTTTATGTGTTTTCCTATCCCCTTTCCTTATGTCTATTTCAATGTGTGAAGTAATATTTGTTCGCCGTATGGCGCCGTATATCGCGACTTCGTATTTGGATGTATATATACTAGTATATATAGATGATTTCTTCGAAGTGATACGGAAGTGTTGAATAAAAAACTTAGACAGTAACACACAGCACGAGAACACATAAAAAGGACACTCACAATAATATCTTGATAATTTCGACGGACTCGAGCTCCGTCTTCTTCGGAAGATAAGATATGACTCCATAGGAGTTATAAATAGAGGAGATAGAAATTATCAAGATATTATTGTGAGTGTTCTTTTTATATATATATATATTATTAGGTGGTAATCTACCGTTTAAGGTAGGTTTTTGGATGGACACAACTATCAAATAAACATTTTGTGACTCCCCACCTAGCAAACTAATCTATATCAGGTCCCTCTTCATCTCGGTGTACTTCTTTCCTCCCTTCATCCCGTCCAACATCCCTATCCTGTTCCTGCCCTTACTTCGCTTGCCCAACATTCTCCCCTCTATTGCCCTCTTCAACATTCCACTACCGCTCAATACGCCTTTCATCCATTTTTCCTGCCTCCATAGGATTTCTCTCAACAAACCCCTCTCCTCACCCACCATCTCTAGTACTTCCTCATTTGTTTTCCTTTCGGTCCATTTCACCTTCTCCATTCTTCTCCACACCCACATTTCAAAAGCCTCCAATCTACGTCTATCCTCCTGCTTCAGCGACCACGTTTCCGCGCCGTACATAGCTACGCTCCATATCAGAGTTTTTACGAGTCTTGTCTTAACATCCCTACTCAACGTCCCCGTCATCAACTCCGTCCTCCTTGAGAAAGCCTCCTTGCCTAGCGCAATTCTTCTCCTTACGTCCCTACCACTTTGACCGTATTGGTCCAAAACACTTCCGAGATATGTAAACTGCTCTACCTGCTCTATTCTTTCCCCGCCTATTTTAATATTTAGCTTAGCCTTTTTCTTTCTGGAAAATCGCATAACCTTTGATTTATTAATATTGATTCTCATCCCATATTTATCGCACTGAACCTCCAATTCACTCAGCAATGCTTGCAACCCCTTGGCTGACTGAGAAACTAATGCTTGGTCATCAGCAAACCTAACCGATTTTACGAATTCCCCTCCGACTTTCATTCCTACCTCCAGTTATTCCCATGCCTCTTTAATCATTTCCTCTACATATACGTTGAACAGTACCGGTGACAATGGGCAACCCTACCTTACCCCTCTTCCTAACACTGCCCATCCGGACTCTGCGTTCCCCACTCGCACCTGAGCAGTCTGCGACATGTACAGGTTGGCGACATGTACGGATCAGTCTCCTGTCCCTCCAACCCATTCCTATTTTCTGCAATAAACGCATTAATTTTTCCCAATTCACTCTATCAAACGCTTTTTAGAATCTACAAAACAGGCAAAAACGTCCTGGTTGTATTCTATATTCCTCTCAATTAGTGATCTCATTACTGCAATGGCATCACGCGTACCTCTTCCTTTCCTAAACCCAAACTGATCATCCCCTAAGTAATCATTTGCCTTACTCTCTATCCTTTTGTTGATGATCCTGAGAATAACTTTAGCTGCGTGGGATATCAAACTTATTGTTCTCTAATCCTCATATAATATAGACTTTGCCTTTTTTGGAATAGGAACTAACACCGATCTCACAAAATCTTCCGGCCAGATTCCTTCTTCATAGATACTACGAATCAGTCCATATAGGGCCTTCTTCCCACCTTTCCCTAACCATTTCAACATTTCTACAGGAATATTGTCCACCCCCACGGCCTTATTTGCTTTCATCTCCTTTAATGCCCTTTCTATTTCATCGTCGAGTATGCCTGGACCTAAGCTATCTTCTTCTACGTCATGTTCCTTTTCTATGTCTAACCTTGTCGGCCTAAGTTCTTTACCATACAGTGTTTCTATATATTCCTTCCATCTCTCTTGGATTTATTTCTGGTTCAAATATTATCTTACCCCACTTATCTTTAACTGTTAGCACAGATCTTATCTTCTTACTTCCCGATAATAACTTAACCTTATTGTATAGAGCACCAATTTCACCCTTCTTCTTTAAACTTTCAATATCCTCGCATTGCGTTTTCCACCATTCTTCTTTGGCTTTTCTTGTGGTCCTTCTCAATTTATTGTTTAACTCTTTGTACTTCATTTTGCGTAACTCTGTGTTTACATCTTCCATCTTCTTCATATATATATATATATATATATATATATATATATATATATATATATATATATATATATATATATACATATATATATATATATATATATATATATATACATGCAAATACGAAGTCCCGCCATACGACGCACAAATATTCATTCAAACATAGAAATAGGTATAAGGAAAGGGGATAGGAAAACACATAAAAGGCGAACACAGTACATGTGGGGAAGGCGGTTTTTTTGAGCAGATCACGAATGTAAAAATATTTCCTTAACCGGGATTTGAACACCGGACCTTCCACTTGCCGCGCGGATGTGCTACCAATTTATTTTTTTGAATTGGAATGTGAGGGAGATGAGGGTCCGAACGGGATGGAAAAGCCAAACCGGCACGAGAAAATGCAATGCGAGTGGAATATGCATGAAGTCCTATTGCAGCACCCATGAAATCTAAATTACACTGAGATCTGTCTGGACAAATATTTACCTATCCAAGTCAGAAGTAGTATTATGATCTGATAAACATGGGAACATGATTTCACTAAGTAGTTGACATTCTTGTTTCCTGAGAAATAGTAGAATGTACGTTTGAGCATTAGGTGATCGCTAGGAGAAAATCCTGAACCGATGAACCGAGTTTTGACTTGTTGCACTGATAATTTATCCATATCTTTTGCGCCAATGAATGCGTCTTATTTAACTAAGGGCACTGAAAAGGTAAGGCTGCTTAACAGTTCTGATGAATTATTCAACCACCTAACAGAAATTTTCTAATTTACTGGTAGAAAATATTTTTATCGTCAATATGTGTTATTTTTTTCATTATTTTCTACACAATTTGCAATAATTTGAAAATTGTTTGCACCACTTTGGTACAATAACATGGCCTTCTCTATGTCAAAGAAGAAATAGATTTGTTAGAATAAAAAAAATATCGGAATATTAAATAAAGCCCTTGAATTGAACGAAACATTGTTAAATGGGAATTATGTGAAGTACTCGTATAAAGGAGACTACAGTAAAGAAAAGGGTAGAGGTTTGGGAAAGATGTGGGTGGACGAAGGAAGCCATTGGGTAAGAATAGAGGAGAATTCCACGTGAGTAATGGATGTAACTTCCATTTTCGCGCCTATATGATTTTCTCTCCTCGCTTCCAACCATTTTCCGTCTTATCGCGCCGATAACCTGTTAGGAACAGCGATTTATGAAAGGTTACCGTTTGTCCTATCAGTTTCGTGATTTATTGTTTCCCTTCTACCGTGACACCTTCATTCAATTTCTTTTAGTTCTTCAAAGACTTCGAGAGGGGAGAGAATGCTTACACCGATAATTTTCCAATATCCCAATGCCATATATACCGCCGTCTTTCATTCGATTTAAGACTATGTCCATCTGCTACTCTGTGTGGTTGTGGGCATTTGGACTTGCTTTATTCACATTATTCATATAAAATTTCAGGTTTTCGGATTTTACCAATTTCGGCGCATTACAAAAATATTTGAAATGAGTAATTTTCAAATTTTCCAGCGAAGCACATACACACATGCGTAAACACACAAATGCGTGTGAGTGTGTGCATATATACGTATATGTATATATATATATATATCGTATATCTGAATTAAATAGCTTTTAACTAGCCCTGGAAAGTTATGAATTATTTACGTGGGTCCTTATTCCAGGGGTCTCTTCAATCACCCCTAGCCATTACCAGAATGTGACAAATGATTTACACATCTTTCCCGGTCCTTCTCCCGAAAAATTAACATAATTATTCCTCTAAAGTGCTGAATCTTTTGATACCATTTCATCTGAATTCTGCTCCGAATTCTCTGATGATCGTTTCGCTTTGAAATGTAATTCAAATGGAATAATTTCGAATATGTTTTTTCTCTTCGCGCAACTGGACCGAAGTTGGATCGATTTCATATTAGAAATCCTGGTCATGGCCCACATTTCGAAATTACGTGGCATACGAGTATTTGCCCGGGAAACATGGGACCGTATGAAAACCGACGGTAGGAGACGGCGAACGTGGGAATTCAGCTTACTTGCATCCTGGTACGCAACCCTCGTGGAGTAGACATTCAGCTGGAATCATCGCGAGTCGACATAAACGGTACGCGTTCCGCCTGAGTGATGGTGAGATGTTCAGGAATGGTATTCGACTGGGGACGTTTTGTTTGGTCGTTACGCGGGAGCGGCGCGAAAGGGTCGTCGCCGGCGGGACGGTAGTGGTGGGTGGTGGGGCTGGGAGTGGTCGAGAGGAAGGGAGGGAGGGGTTAACGGAGGTCGAGCGACAGAGCCCAAGGGCGTCGGACAGGCCCGGCGTGGAGGGAAACAGATGCGGGGTGGGGCCGCGATGGGGAGATAAGGGAGCCTAAGTAGTTGGCATAAGGTGGTGGGGCACAGTTTGTGAGGAAGGGGGCAAGTAAGGTTAATGAGCGGCCTTCCGGGAATGTGAGGGAGTTGAGGGTCCGAACGGGATGGAAAAGCCGAACCGGCACGAGAAAATGCAATGGGAGTGGAATATGCATGAAGTCCTATTGCAGCACCCCAGGGGAGCTGCTAAGTTTGCCGAAAGCTTTAAAGTTAAATTTATCGGAGTGCTTGACGCCCTTGTATGTATCAATCTTAGCTCTTCATTATTGAATCCATGGGATCGTGTTATCAATGACTGCAAAAGAATTTCGCCGGAAATCTGATTGCGTACCTTTCCGGTAAGATTTTCTTTTCATCACAGTCAGAATAAAGGTATCTCCCAGATTATAAGTTCCTTTCAAATGTCAAATTGATCGATTCTGTCTCTCTGAAACATTAGATTCGGAATTCTAAAAAACTTATTTAAAATTTTTTTATGTAACTTATTACAATTCGTTAACACGCTGTCTGTCATTTCATCATCCCAAAAAATCAGCCTCAGCCTCCTATTTGAGTAATTCCTTTTGAAGTTCATGCGGAGGTTCTGACGGTTGATTAAGATTAAGCGGTGGCTTGATCACAAACCATTGTTAAAAATTAGGAGCTTCCTAAGCAGCCAGTTTTGAGAAGAAGAGAAAAAGGAAAATAAGGTAATTGTGTAATCTTCAAGAGTTTACCCAACAAATGTGAGAAACCTCAAGCTCAGGAGAATTAAATTATTATCATGCCACCAATTTTCTCCGTTTTACATTCCCAAGTCTACACTCCTCTATCTTTTCCATTTCTTTCTCTCTCGCCGAACCCACTCGACTACTTTTTATTTTTAATCTGCTTAAACTGGCGCGGACTAAAGACCCGCCATTCACTTCCATTCTCGCTCCCGCGTGTTCATTTGGGCCAACAATGCATTCGCTCTCCCCTTTTGCTCACCTCCCCTCCCCATCTCCATTGCTCCCTCAAACCCATCCCCTTTCCCCCGCCCGCGGTCGATTCTTTACTTAATAATATAGAGAAGAGGGAGCGCTCCTCATCACTCCTCCACCTCCGTCTCGTGAGCGGCCTTCCTGTTCCCACTCCCGTTCTTTCCTCCATCTATCCCCCCCCGATGCCTGCCTCCTTTTCCGAAACCGCCGCTCCAGGATCTTCCCCCCTCCCCCACTCCCCCCCACTCCCCCCCCACTCCCCCCCTCCGAGCGCCCCCAACTCCAAACCGGAGATGACAGAGGAAACTCCCCTCCTCGAAGCGCGGGTCCACCCCCTCAACCCACCAGTCCCATCAAATTCCCCCACCCCTCCCCATCTCATCCTTCTCCTCTCGCCTCTTGATGCTCGCTTTTCTTTCCACCGGAACCCATTGTTTCCGCTTCCCGCCACCGCCGCCGCCGCCTCGCTTGTCCCAGCCTCACTCCAGCAGCAGAGGGGAGTAGTCTCCTACCCCCTCGCCCCACCCCTCTCGCTCCCATCTCCTCCCGCCCACCTCTCTCCTCGCATTCTCCGCCCTGCTCTACCAACCCTCCTCCGACGGTGGATCCAATAAACGTTACATCACTGGACGGAGGCAGGGACGTGCTGCCGCAAGTTAGTGAACCAATTTCTGAGCGCCTCCCTCACCCCTTCCCGCTCCTCCCTCCGCGCCCGAACCCACGCGCTCCCTCCCTCTTCCTTAGAGCTCCCTTTCCCTTCTACGAGCAATCCTCATTTGTCTTCCTTCCTCACTCCTTCAAATCCCTCCCACGTTTCCTCCACCATCCCTCTGGGTCCTCCCGACCCCCGAACTCTGGGCCGCCGCTTTGGTTTTCTTTCAAGTCTCTTCTTCAGCCTCCAGCCCCTCCTCCCTCCACCTTCTGGGCTTTCTCCGCCTACCTAAGGCTAACCCCTCCTCACTTCATCCCTTCCTTCCATTACACATCTCGTCCACTCTGAGGACGCGGCTTGCCTCTTCTCGCTCCTCTGTCTCCTTACTCTCCCCGCCCTGCGCAAACTTTCCTTCATACTGTCTCGACCCCTCCCTATATTCCTTACGACCCTCTCCCCTCCCGCATACACATTATCCAGAATCTCCTCCCCCGTATCTCTTCCTCTTTCGCGATTCCCTTTTCGTGGCATCGAATTTCGCACCCTCAATCTCCTCTACTCCTCCGCTACTCCCTTGTCGGCACTCCGTGTCTTATAAGCCCACCCCTAAGTGTCTCTCCACCTTCGCTCTTTTCCGGGTGTTTCCCGTTTTGTTGGTGCATTTGCAGTCGTCAATTCCTCGCCCATTTTAAATTAGTTGATCATTAATCACAATGCTGTTAATAAACTTGTGAAATATGTTGGATTTTTGATGTGCTTAAGCCATATCATATTGAATATTTAAATGACACAGTTTTAGGCGTAACATGTTGGAAATCCTTCATGATGAAAAAAGACACTATGATTTTCCTACACCATAGAATATTGTTGTTGTTTGGTTATTCTCTCCTTCTCCCCTTCCCTCTTCCCCAGCATTTGGGTGTACAGGTATATACTATATATATACATACCTGTATATATGTGTGTTCAAATATTTGCAATTTACCTGAAGATATTACGCTGTAACGAAACCTAGGTCGTAATAAAAAATAATTAATGAGGAAACGGAAAGTGTCTTGTTTCATAAAATTGAATATTTTCTTTAATTAGACACCTGGTTAATGGGAAACCAAATAAAACAGATTTTATCAAGGTTTATCATTATTCCTATGTCCTCGTTAAAATGTATTTCTTGTTCTTCATCCCCATTCAACTCATGACACCATATTCTTCAAACTGGTAAACCACATTACCACAGATCTGGTAAAATAAATGATTTAATGTCATATAAATAGCACAGATGTTTGTAGTAATACTTTTTATTTACATTTATTAATAAAATTTCTAGAGCTATAGAAATAATGGTGGGTTTATCCATATAAATCTTTGCCAAGTCAAAGTCAAGGGTTGTAATGAAGGCACCGGGTGTAATAGCTTTTTCAATTTATTTTGTAGGAAAACAATATTATTATATGTATTCAATCCAGTTGCCCTATTTCAATATCGATTCATCAAAATGAAATGGTACTCACAATCGAAGCTTTAATTTGCATGCAAGCTCCAAACAATTTCCTTTTAATATAAATCAGATGGTCAACATTATCTAACTGTATAACTATACAGCGACACTTACGCCAACATGGTACCTAAGGAGGATCGTAAGATAAGCCACACCGTTTACCAGACCGATTGAGTGTATTTAAGATAAAGACCATTGAATTTAGAATGAAAACGAAATAATAAAACATAAAAGGTATTTCCAATGCTTTCGGGCTCTGACCTCAATGAATCTTGTTACATATATGGATAAATAATTGATACATTTTGGCGATCGATGACGTATTTTGTTTATGAAATTTTACAATACACAAAAAAAGAATGCCTCTCTTCCAAAAACAATTAAGCAAGTGTTCCTTTTATTCGTTGGTTGCTGAATGTTCGAGGCCTTTTGTTCATAATCCAATAGCAGCAAGGGGAGTATCATGCGCAGCTGACTTTTACAAACGTTTTGGGGCGAGAGAGAGAGCGAGCGACCCGACTCCATCGCACCCCTGTCAGAGGAGGAGGAAGGATTCGCCGCAGACCTCCCCCTTCACCGCTCTGGCGCCCCCTCCACCCTCTCCATCACCTCCTCCCCGCCTCCAAATCCATTCCCGCTATCACCTCCTCATCCTCCCCATCTTACGCCCCTTCCTCCACCCCCTTTACCTCGCCCACTCACCACCCTCAGCAGCCCCTCCCGCTCGCTTCTCGTCCGCTTATCTATCCATCTCCCTCTCCTCTCGCCACATTTCATCGCATCTCGACGGAACCCTCGCGAGCGTTCAGCCTCCCCTCTCCCCAAGCGCCCATCTGGGGGAGGAGTGAAACTCTCATCCCCACCCTTTAACACCCCTTCAAACCCTTTACTTCGATCCCAACCCTTCTCAACCCATGCCGACCGCCCCACCCTCTTTCGTCTCCGCTTGCTTTATCAACCGTCTATTCTCCTAAAATATTATTCCCTCTCCCCTTTATGCTCCCTTATCTCCTGAAATTCAATCTGCCCTCTTCGTCTCCTTTCCCAGCCTCTTCTTCCTCACTTCTACATCTGCATCAAGCCCATTCCACCGCAGGACGCGTGGCAGGCGCTGCTGTGGCACCCACCTACATATTCATATTTCCCTGCGATTTCCCACAAGAGTATAGTGCGGCAGAAGTTGTTAAGGTGTCGTTGATTAGGCAAAAGAGACAAGAAAGATGGATAAAGGATATTAGAAGCGGGGCGGATATTTTAATGTATTTTTGATAACATTCATTGGTTTAATTATGATTCGGATTAATTGAATGTGTGGCCTGAAATCGTATTCCCTTAATTTATGTAGGCTCAAGTTTATTATTTATATGGAATTTAAAATTTTCATTTTTATCTTATTCTCTAGATTCCAACCATGTTAATATATAAACATCTAATTGCTGGAATTTTATGTAAATTCTCATTCTTTTTGAGATATTAGTCAAAACAACTTTGTGAAATGATTTTCCAATTCCTGAAAAAAACACTATGGGTGTTTTTTTCAGGAAAAAAAAACACACCACTTTTCACCACCGATTTTATTCTATATCGAAGAACAAGATAACGTAAAGCTTGATATAGGGTAAATGACGACTTTCTCATGCAACCCTAAACTAAACTATGAAAAGGTATCTTGAACTTTTAATTATCGCTAAAAATAATAGAGATGGAAATATAACGTTTGGCTCTTATTCTTAAGGCTTTTCTACATAGCCACCATCCAGAGTTATACATTTCTCCCGGCGTTTCTTGACCTTTCGAAGGCAATCATTGTAGAGCTCGGAAGATTACATCGAATGCCATTGTTCCACCTCTTGAATGAAGTCATTTGTGCTGTCAAATCTTCGAACCCGCAATGGTTTGTTTAGTCCTGGGAGTAAGGAAAAGTTACTTGAGAGATCGGGAGAATAGGGCGGATATGACAAAATTTCAAAGACATATACGTGTACATCGCTTTGATTGTCGGTCGTGCCGTATTCGCCATTGCAGGTCTTTGCTTCTGAAAAGGATTCATTCGTTTTTGGACCCTGAGTGCTGATACCTTTGACATGAACAGTTTCGTTAATAATTTTCCACGCACTTTCGTAGCCAAGATTAGTGTCATTCATGATCAATTAGATGGGTGAATTTCTGTCTAATACGGTAAAGCCCTCCACTTTCTTCACTGCTTCAGCGTCTTCCACCTCTTGGATCGCAAGTGAGGGACGTGTAGCCAGTGTAAAAATTCCTTTTCCACCTCACATATGTGTCCTCATTACATCAATGGAATATCCTATGGTTTCATGATTTTAAACCTATTTTAGTTAATTATTTCAGAGAGAAATAACCGTATTTTCAAAAGATGTGAATAGAATATTTTGCGATAATTTTAATTAAAATAATCACGTAAAGGGTTTGTTTTCATCGTTGAGAAAGATGTATCCTTCTCTGTATCACGGATATATTATCTGAGTTAATGAGTGCTACTTTTTACATCGCGAAATATGTTTAAAACACATTAGATAAAGCGTATGAAACAATATTTTAATTTGCCTGATGATACATTACACTGCTTTGCTATTAATTAATTTTCTTTATTGTCAGATCTATATTTAAACCCACAAATAATTGATTAAATTAATATGGATTAATTTTGTGTTTTAGAAGAAGTTTGAATTAATGTACCTTTGAAAAATTAAAACAGATACTTAGAATTTGCTTTGACTAATTACACGAACACTGGTGAAAATCAAAGCGCTGATATTAATCTGACTCTGATTTTTTGTGTACATCTGTATTGTAATGTAAATATGTATAGTATGTTGCGTAATGGTGTATTGTAGTTTATGTTAATTATAAATATACGGCAGTCTCCAAATTAATCAATATTTATTAATTACTTCATGTATAAATATTATATTAACCAACAGCCTGAGCCTTACAGAGCTTATTTATACCCAGACACAATGTTTCAATCTATTTTTAAATGGTCCAGGCTAAATTTTGATATAGCCGCTGAACCGTAATTTACAGCCAATGTTTTCAGTTTCTTTAGCTAAAACAAGCTGTTTTTGCCGATTCTTAGACTGGTATGGCTAAAAGTAAGTAAAACGTACCCTAGTACGGGATTTTATTTTCCCTAGAGAAAATTCTCTGAATAGGGTGCTTGAACGTTTGGTAAACAGACTGCCTACATCGTCAAAGTAATGGAATACGAATTAGATTATTAATTTATGAACAGCATAAAATCTGGTATATAGCAAGGACCTGGATAAAAAAATGATCATATGAGTAATGGTTGGCGAATGATTCCTCCTTTAACACAGATGTGCCATCAGGTGTATGACTGCCTGGAGCATAACTTGCCCTTTTAACGGGAATAGAGAGAATGGCATAAACGACTGGAAACCTATTTGCTCATTCTTTCTTCCAATATCCTTCTTCTCATTTTATTCTCCGCTTCTTAGGAAATTACCAAATCCCTCGATTACTGATTTGGTCTGGTTTTCATGGCACTATGCTCGTAGTCTCGTGTTTTAAAAAGGGTTTCCAAATGGGAATGAAGAAGATTAACTGACTGCGCCTAAACTCACACGGCTTTTAACTCTACATTCTTTCAATGACCCTCCGGAAGTTTGGCACGTATTTTAGATAGCCATTATTTCCGTGGTGTCTTATTACAACACTTAATACTAGAACGGGACTTTCTATCGTGACCTCCCATTACTACAACGATCTATTACAATATACGCCATAAATGCATTTACAGGCTCCTTCAGAAAGAAAATAGAAGTGGGGGAGTGACAGTTAAAAAAGCCCACGCAATATGTGCTCAATTATATGAATGGATTGGTTTCAGCTCATTAATTTTATCAGAGTGGAATAAACAAGAAGAGAGAGAGAGAGAGATAGAACTTAGCGGTAAAGTCACCTCACGGGATTTTTATGCATTAATTAACTTTTGTATATTCTTCCTGGTCACTGAAGCAGGAGGATAGACGTAGATTGGAGGCTTTTGAAATGTGGGTGTGGAGAAGAATGGAGAAGGTGAAATGGACCGAAAGGAAAACAAATGAGGAAGTACTAGAGATGGTGGGTGAGGAGAGGGGTTTGTTGAGAGAAATCCTATGGAGGCAGGAAAAATGGATGAAAGGCGTATTGAGCGGTAGTGGAATGTTGAAGAGGGCAATAGAGGGGAGAATGTTGGGCAAGCGAAGTAAGGGCAGGAACAGGATAGGGATGTTGGACGGGATGAAGGGAGGAAAGAAGTACACCGAGATGAAGAGGGACCTGATATAGATTAGTTTGCTAGGTGGGGAGTCACAAAATGTTTATTTGATAGTTGTGTCCATCCAAAAACCTACCTTAACCGGTAGATTGCCTAATAATATATTCTTCCTTTCGTTTTTAAAATGAGGGTAATGTTTTTCCTCTACCTGAAATACCTAAAAGTATTGTTGAGTTTGTCATGCACTTGCAAGAATTAATGAGTAGCCCTAGTATCTTAGGGCTTGAATTTTAATTTGCAAAAGTAAGTCTTTAGACTTTTCCATGTTCTTAAATTGATTGAAGCAAGTAGTTGGATGGCGTTTTATAAGAACATAGTACTGTTTCAATAAACGAAAGTTATACTGTTAAATAAATGAAACGATAGACGTTTTATAAGTACACAGTACTGTTACAATAGGTCACAATTATCAGGTTTATGTGAGCGCATAACGTCAGGGAGGGAACTGCGTATCTGCGTCCTTAGGTGAGTCCACATATATGTTGGTGGATTCTATTTATGAATCAGTCGCTTGGATGGCGAATCCAATTTTCCGCTAGAAGACAGTAGGGTAGACTTGGGCAGGTGGTTGACTCACCTCTTGGGCACTCGAGTAGGAAAGGACGATAAAGAGTGTCGCCAGCATGACTTGCTTTCTCAAGATATATTTGTTGCATTTTCCTACTATTCAACCCCACGTCTGTCGTGACTTTGCAAATTGAGAGTTTGAAGAGTGAGGAATGTTTCAAATCGTTAAATAAGTTCTCCATATTTATGCTGTAAAATCAAAAAGATAACAGTTTTATTATATAGAACGAGAAGACGATGCTTGAGGGGTCCAGGTCTTTTTCCAGTTAATGTTTTTAAAATGTAAACCAAAGGATATCCTAAGTCATTTCTTGCGCCCATTTTGAGATATTTGCGTATTAAGTAACATGTTCAGATGTACTTGATGATTGATTTTAACGGGTGAGAATGAAGAAGCCTAATTTTAATTTTGTTATTCTAACACTTTTGATGTAAAAATTATAGTATCAAAAACGACATTAAATATGTCTTACTTTTTAACGTATCTTATTTAGAAGGTTAATTTCGTTCTTATTTTATAAAATTAGTTTGTTATGAGATATAAAGGTATTTTAATTGTTATATTTCAATATTCACACCTTATTGACCAAATGTAACTTTTTTGTAGGATTTCTTTAATGGCAAAACACGTGAAGTAGAAATGGGACGGTAAAAGTGAGTTAAGAACTATAAAAGCTCATAACTAATAGAAATAGTTCTTAATCATATCATATATATACTTGTATGAATGGAACGTTAAAACGTAGCTCAAAACCATAAATTCAGTATATATCTGCTTTCTAATAAACCAGTGATTCGCTTCTCAACCAACTTGGCCCATTTCCTAATTATGCTATATCACTATGTTAGGACCTCCCTTCATATTCCTCTACATTTTTTTCTATCATAGAACGTCCCATAATACTTGTCTTAATATTCAGATGCTGAAATTATGGTGTAAGAGGGTGCTAAGTAAGATAAAACCCGGTGTATTACTTTGTTACTCAATGATTAAGGCTCTTAGCTAGTGAACGAAAGTGAAGGCGTGGGTACTATAGTAAAAATATATACTATGTCACTTAACTAATTGTTAATTGAATGGGTCCGTAACTGAACTCAATAGTCACAGATGGAAATTTGTTCGTACAGTTGCTCTTTATAACTGCTTATCGCTGCACCTGAAAGAGAGAAAGGGCTTTTAATCGGAAAAATTAATCCACAGAAAATCGGTGGCAATCCTGACGCCATCGTCTTGGGAAGTCCAACCGGAAATAGAGGGGTAATACCAGTATGCAAACAATTCGGGACAATTTTGCTTTGTACTGAGAAGAAAAATGATTCTTATAAATTAATTATTAAGAATATTCAGATTAATGGCGAAATAAATGAAAGATTTTGAGCTGGATTTTGTTCCGCTATGCCAATATTTAACCATAAGAAAACGACCCTTCGTTTCCAAATATACCTCGTAATATGGTTATCGTGTACTTCTCATCTGCCGAAATTGATAAACTGTCTAGACATTTATCATTATACGAGAGACGGTTGTCGGTATTAGTACTTCTTTAAGCAGTTAATAATTTTCAAATGAGTCTCAATCGTTTATAATGCAAAAACGGCAATAAATATATCTGAGAATTAAATGAATATTCATCATAGATTATGGTACTGGAGATTGGTTTTTAGCGACCTATATTGCCGCTAGAATATTGTATTATTTGACTATCTCTCGATTGAATTCCATTGCTTTTTTCATAATTATCTTTAGTAAAGTATTTTTTCTCAATACATCCAGTTACATTCTCTCCCCTTTTTATCTCTACCCCCAGCTGAATTTTTTTTCTACCGCTCTTTTCTTTATTATTCTGAGCTATATCATTGTCATCAGTGCTCATCTTTGGTACCATACTTCTATTATCTTTTGCCTACCTTACTTGGCAGTAGAAAAATAAACTTCAAGGCATCGAGGGATCCAGGTTCGAATCCCGGTCAAGGCGAATGATTTTTTCACTCTGAACTTCTGCTAATATGCATTGAAATGCATATTAGCAGAAGGTAGCCTCGTGAATTGTGGTGCGTCGCGCACGACTATGAATTCCTGTGACATTGTACTATGTACAGTATTTCCTCACAATATATTGTTCTTTAAAGCCAACAAAATTTCTGATTGTAAGAGCACGTTTTGCTTAAACCACTTGGCCGAACATAGAGGGATCCATGCTCGAATCCCGGTCAAAGAGAATGATTTTTACACTCTAAAATTGTTGCATTAAAGAGATAAGATTTGGTAAAATAAAATCAGTTGATGTCCAGTCACAATAAAAAAATTAAGGCAATAGAAACAGTGTCGTACTAATAGTCCGAGTACACAAACATATAACGCATATCCTCAAATGACGTGTCGATCACATATGACCCTGGCACGTCTCCACATTTGCTTCTTGAATAATTTAACGTTGAAACCAGCTCTATATTTGAATTTTTATGCTTGAAGATATCATATGACAAATATTTGATGAATTCTTTCAGAAACACTTTTAATCATTGTGCGCAGATGCTAATTTAGATGGATACACCCTTAAATTTAACCAATAATTGAATTCCAGATCGTGTTTTTTCACGTTCAGATCGCTCTGATGATGTAACGAATTTTGTTATTTTAATGATGGTAACTCAAAGCGAAAGACAAATATTCGAGATTTAGCTTTAAAAGGTATTTTTCTTGAAATTTCTGTCCCTGTTATTTCGGAAAATTTCCCAAGGAAACCTTAAGATGAAACGCAGGGACATGACGGAAGGGTGTATATAAATGATGGAAATTAGAGGTGCAGAGGCATCCCCAATGATACAGTGTCGAAGCAGTGCGTAAAAATTTCTCTTGCCTGTAAGGGGGTATCGAATTTCGTAATTAATAACATTGAAAATTACATGAGTGAAACAGCGGATCGGGGTGCATGCGTGGATGGGAGTGCGTGTGTTTGTTAGGAAAGAGTGGGAAGTTGGTCAATGTAAAGGGGAGGAGGAGAGGGTAATACTGTGAACGGATTGGACCCACGACCTCTTTCAATCGCCCAACGTTTCCTAATCCCTCCCCTCATCCACCTCGTTACTCGTCAGGTCTCCCCGGCGGAGGCGTCGTCGACGGCAAAGAGACGCAGAGAGATAGAAAGAGAGAGGAAGGGGATCCGAGGGCGGAAAGGGGCGCTGGGGGGAGGCAGAGGGTGGGAGCCGACTGGGCGCGGGACACGCAGGAGCGGGTGGCCGGGTCGGAGGGGGTGTGGTTGCCATGGTAAGGATTACTGGGGTGTCTCTCTCTCTCTCTCCACCCACGCCGTCTTTCCTCTCCCACCTTTGTCGTAGCGGCGGAGAGGGTGGGTACACTCCTGCCCTAAGCGGATTCCCCCATTTCCGGAGGTTGCGGACAACGCTCCGGAAGCGACATCGCGATGAGGTGGGTGCGGTGCGGAGGGCATTATTGTCGAGATGGGTTGGGGGGAGAAGGAGGGGGCGGAGGAGAGTGGGTTGAATGGGAAGTAGGTTTGCTAGGACCCCTTATACCCGCTCTCATCCCGGCCATGCCGCGCGCTGGTTGCAGGTTGAAGGTCTATACGTATATGAGGGTGGGGTCGCTGAGCGGGGTGGGGTGAGTGTAGAGGGTAAGGGGCACCGCCCCTGACACCTGTCCTTTTCCCGTCCCTTCCCATAGCCGGTGTAGGCTTAAGACCTCCCCGTCCTTCCCTCACCCGTCCCCTCGCTCCCTCCGACGCGTCTTTCCCACCGATCTCCCTATCCGCCCAACAGACCTCTTCCCCGTCCCATCCCCGACCGAACGACGCCGGGGGAACGTAATTTCTCGGCTCGGCGAGCGTTTATCCGTGAGAGAAAGATGTGCACGCGCCCCCGACTCGGGGTTGTGCGTGCATTGAGTTTATGTTCCCCCGCGTGTTTGTTGTGTGCGGAAAAGGATCCTTGCTTTACCCTCTCCAAAAATACCTCAATGCGTCTATCTCTTCCACCATGTCGCCGCCCTCAATTGTCTTTTTACCCGGATATTTCGAATATCTTCGTCCCATGAGTTGTTTCCTTTCCTCCCCGTATCTTTCACCGGTCTTCGCGCCTGCCGTTTTTTCGTCCGCTTTCCGGGTTTAATCAGCCGCCGCGTTTTGCCGCGGGAGCGTGAGCCATCGTCGTCCCGTGGCTCTATCGCCTCGGCCCTAATCGAATTCCCAATGCGAAAGTATCCGAAAGCCGCAAATTAACGGTGTTCCCGGCTGTTGAAGCGTTTACACTCCTCCCCCTTCCTCGACTCTTATCGCCCTCTTGAGAATCCCCAGGAACTTCCAACTACTTCCTTCACCTTTGGGAAACATGTCTCCGGTTTTGTTGTTGATGTTGTTAACTACGACACACCAAAACAGTTGTAAAATTTGTTTAGTCCTGGAGAGGGAAATTTTCGTGGTTCCTACTTAACCTTTCTGCTAAAAGTAATAAATTGAAATAAGTTTTCGTATTTTCCGCAGTTGAAATAATCGACAAACAAATTAATGGATTTAAATGAATCCTATTGTCAAGAAATTCAATTAGTTTAGATTTTGATTGTCGAAAAACTAAAGTTTTAATTAGTAAAATTGAATATTCACTGCAATAAAAATATTATTGGCTTCCCAAGTCTCTATAATATTTGGTAAAGCATATTGTGGGAAATAGATGTTATACGATACAAATCTACTGGGATCTACAAAATACAACATTTGTTTACGGGAATGGCGCGTATTTAGATTTCTATCACGAAAGATTAAGTTTGTTTATCGCATGACGTGGGGGACATTTTATTTCCACGCGTCAAAGTCAATTTTTGTTTTTTTTTTCTGTTACGGCTCTTTATTTTAGGCCTAGTGTAATGTATCACGTAATGTAAAGTTAAATTAATAATATTTTAAATAATTTGGTGATTTAATTCCTTGAAAGATAACAAGATTGATGTGGAAAATAAAAATGGAGATTAGAAAAATCTGCGGCTTTCAATACGACGTTGTCTGTTACTCTATACTCGTTGACGTTTAATTAGAATTATATACATTCTCTTTTTTACGCCAGTTACTTTTCAATTTGTAAGTAAATAAAATTAAATAATATCTTTCTAATCTCTAATCAATTATACTCATTTGTAAACACGTTTTTAAAATTCAGCTTCCCTGATATGGAAACCTTTCTAATGAAAATTTACAATTGCAATAAGATCCGTGTCAACGATTTCTGCGTAAAAATGTTTTTCTCTCTAAATTAAGCCATTATCGTTAAATTCTTTTATCTTAAAATCCTGTTTAGAATATTCTCAAAGTTCAATGGGCCAGGCTGAAAAAAATCAATAATTTAATGGTATTATAATAAAAAGATATGGCAGGGAAAATCTTGGATAGCAAAAGGCCGGAAATCAGTATAAAATATTTTTGGATAGTTTCCTTTCTTTTAAGAATATTATTTTATTTTTAACATTATTCTCTCAACACTTATACTGAGCTGATATTTCCTTGTCTTTCTGGTTTCGTTTTGCATGGAATAGTGGTGAATTTTGAATAATTATTTTTGAACAAAGGAGTAGAAATCGTGAAACCTTTAATGACTTCATTCATTTTCAAAAGATATGAAATGTAAAAGCTATCTCTAAAAATGGAGGTAAGAGTGAGTGTCCTAAATTTTAAATTAAGCTTTTGAAATTAGAAGCCAGATAATTTTATTAATATGGAACCTATTTTGAGCTAAATGCTAAAAATCTCTTTATCAAAGGTCAACCGTAGTAGGCATATACGTTTTTGGCCATATATAAAATTTAATTTCTTTCCGTTTATATGAGTTCGTTTTAAATTCGTTTGCTTTTGGTCTTACTTACTTACGTCTTCGGTTAATTCACTCCTCTAATTGAAGATTTGATTCTTCTATCATTACCTCTTTTCCAGCAAGATGAACATGAATGCGCTGATTTTGCTATCTAAACTTTTTACTAATAGCCATATTTATACTAAGCATATTCTCTTTCGGCTCCATAAAGCTATTATTCCTTTACGGTATATAATACACATTCATGATTATGTTAGAAAAGATTATTTCTGTCGAGAAATCATGCTAATGTTTATGTTCAATATTCCTTGGCAACTTTTACATCACAGGTGAAACGGGGGAGGTTTAATTGTTTCTAAATGTATTTTCCAAATTTGTCATTGCTATTCTTGAAACTAAAATTGAAACGGTCTAGTGGCTGTCTTGAATCCTTGATTGCCTAACCGTATCGGCCCAGTTCATTCCCAGTTCCACCATGAGGTTATGAATTACGTTATACGGTATATTTTAGATGGAATTTAAGGACATCGCAAATTTTATTTCGGAGTTAGCTTTGCGTTGTCACAGAGTTACTCCTTTCCTTTTTTCATCTAAAAAAACCAATAGATTTTCTGATTGTTTCCTTCTTAGTAGATTTGTATTCTACTCTCAGCTAACCCATATCATAGTATTGTTTTAGTAACCCATTTAATGAGACCATAGAAAAAGATACCGAGAATCCCTAGCAGCTACGTCACGACATAAGAGCAATAGCTTATTAGCTTAACCTATGATGTTCTCTTGATTGGCTGTTTCGCTGCAAAATACCCAAAAATAATCGGTTTAATTATTCCTATCGGCATTATTAAAGAATCAAAATTTTATGTAATGATTCATTTTAATTACTTTCCTTTATGAATTATAATACCTCTCAAATCGTATGGTGTTAGTTCACCAGCCTTTTATTCATAAATATGTACTTTATCATAAATATATCTTTGCACATATTTACATATGCCTAATTCATCAAATTGCATGCTGGTATTTAAATAGAATGCAATTTCAAAATAACGTAATTGAGGAAAAATCACGAAAGTCAGTTTAAGAAATGAATAAAAAATAGTAATAGCCCCTTCGTCCGCTCAGCTCCGTCAACTACTCTCATTCACCTGTCATTCTCTTACCTTACTTCCCGTTATTTATTCTTTCACCTACTCCTCCTTTACCTCTTCTTTCTTCTTCTTCTTCTTTGGTACCGGTGTCCACCTTAACTTTCCGGAGCCCTTGTATTTCCTTCGCTTCAACTTCCTCCTGCTCTCGCTTAATCCTTCTCCCCCCCCCCCTCTCACCCGAAACACTGACTTCTCGCGAAACTCCCCAACTTTCGTTTAAATTTACTCTCCCTCTCCCTTCTTGCGTCTTTTCCGCCACCCCTCCCCTCTGTTCCCACTCTTATACCCACCCACCTTTATGGCCATTATCCCCGTTCGCTCCCCTCCTATCCTCACCTTTTCTGTCTCACCCCATCTCGTCTCCCTCCTCACTTTCCTTTCCCGTTCAATCTCCTCCCCCCAATCCACCCCCTTGACCAATCCCGCCCGCTAACTTTTCTTTCTCTTTTTTTCCATCTCCCCCACCCCTCTCTCTTTTTCACATCCACGTCCCGTAATCTTGCCGACTACCTGACTCTCGAGCCGCCCACCTTTGCCAACGAACCCACTGCCTCTCCCCCGCCCTCCCGCCGCCACCTCGAATATTCTCACCTCTTTATTTTTCTCCCCTTCTTCACACCACCAAACCGCCACAATCTACCCCCCCCCAGTCCGCCCACTCACCCCCTCTCCCTCCCTCTGCCCCCCCACCCACGCACTTGCACTCCGCATCCCATCTCCTGGAGGGATCCCCTATCTCATGCACTCGTCCCCTCCTCTCCGCTCTCCACCCGCCCCTTCATGAAACCCTCCTCCGAAGAATCGCGGGGCCAAACTCATCGCCCCCACCACAGCGGTTAATTAAGCGCAGGGGCCAGACGGCGGCGGTAATGAATTTATTCCCGCACCGCATTCCCTCATGACTCCAACCTTGCTTCCCTCCTTCCTTTTTTTATCCTCCTCTTCTCCTCCACTTCTCTTTCAAACCTCCAACCGCTCTTCCCTCTCCTGCATCCGGCCCCCCTGAACCCTCCCCGTGCCTCCATGCCCAAAAGAGCCACCCAAACTCGATTTCTCCCTCCCCATCTCCTTATTCGTCCTTCCCTCCCTCGGCGCCGAACCCTTTCTCACCCCACTCTCTTCCCATCGCCCTGCCCTCTCCTGCGATGGGGGCTTCAAAGGAATTCGGTGGAAAGGCGAGTGTTTCCCTAACACTCTTCCATCTTCCCTTCCTGCAGCCTACATGATTCATGAGGCTCCTTGCGGAGCCGCGAGTTGGGGGATCGGTCTATGGAGGAGGGGAGAGTATGGGAGGAGAAGGGCATGCTGACTTGGTTGAGGAAGGGAGGATTAGTGGGAGATGACTCTAGACAGAGTGGGATCTTTGAAGGGTTTGAGTTGTGCAGGGAGCGTATGCGAAGGCGTTGCGCTATATTTACAACAAAGGTGTTCCTTTGCCGAGCGGTTGAACCTTCTCCATTCATTCCTTCTCTCTTTCCCACCATACCATCTCCTCTTTATCCGCATTTCAGGACGTGCTGTTGGAATTCCGTCTCATTAACTCCCATCCTCTCTTTTGTGACCACTGATGGATTCCCGATCCTTTCCCTCCTTCCCTCTCTTCTCCGGCTTCCCCTGTTATTTTTCTGCTCAGTTCCCTTACCTCGTCTTTTGAAACCCGATCCCGTTCTTCTTCCTCTCCCGTCTTACTCTTATTTTGCTCCTATCCTCCCTTACCTTCTTCTCCTTCTTCCCGTCTGCCGTCCTTCCCCTCATCCTCTTAACGCAATTGCGATTCGAAAGCAGTCTCCCGAAGCGCGTGATTTGGTTATGCATCTGGAGTGAGCTCCCCTCTTCATTCGTCGGACCCTCCGGCCGCCATTTTCTCCCTCTCCCCTTCTTCATCTCACATCCTCGATCCATGGTGTCCCACCTCCCTCCTTGCGTCCCCATTCCTCAGCCCCTTGCCTTTTGTTCGCCGTTTCCCATCCCTCTCTTATTATCCCACCCCTCCCCTCTAACTCTTCCCCCGCGTCCCATTTCTTCCCCGCCGAAACCCATTAAAAAAAAAAGGAAACAAGAGTGAAAAAGTTGCCCGTTTTGTTGTTTGAATTTTTATTCTTTTCTCTTTTTTTTTCATGGGTTTTCCTTCTCGTGTACACGCCGAGATTTGATTTTTTTCGGTTGACCGACTCATCAGTTGATGACTCAATTTGCTTTCGCGTATCGTCATTTTGCATCTATTTTGTTACTGCCGGATGGGGCCCGCGTTAGCGGTCATTCAACGAAAAAAAAGTGAAAATTCTCCGTAACCCTTCACCTCGAAATAGAATCTTTAAGCTTCGTTTCGTGCTCAATGTGGTGTTCGGGAATGATTTTTTTTACCAGTGGGTTAGTTCATGGCCAGAAACCATTCCCAAATCGTCCAGTAAGTTTTCTTTTGTAACTGATTTTTTTTTAGTTTTAGTTGAGTCCCTCCACTCAATCATAATATACAATAACATTAGTTATTTGAATGAGGTTGTTTGATATCAAATATATATCTCTTTGATACAGTATAGTAAATTCATGTATTTTGTTGCAGTGAACGGAGATAGTCGAGGGATTATTCATAGGAACGTGGGATGTGTTGGGCGTATGTTTGAGTAGTCTTTTAACGTTCTCGCCGGATCACTTAATACATAATATCATTGATTAGATGAGTACATCAATGTTTTGTTGCATAGTTACATTACATTGAAAAATGAATATATATTAGGTAATGAACAATTAATATAAAAAAGTTGCCTGTGTGGCTAGGTGATACTTGGTCAGAAAAGAAACTCAGTTTATAATAACCGATTGTGAAATGACTAGGTGTCACTACCTAAGCTTCGCCTAGGTTTAGAATCTCCAGATACAAACCATTCATTGCATTGCAATATAGTTTGTACTTTTTTCTACTGTTTTTGCCTTGCTGCTTTATTTTTAAGATACAGGCGTTTCTGTAGCGCAACATCAGAGGTAATTCTGAAGTGGTTGAATCACAATTAAAAAATGGTATGGTATGTTATGCTTTTATTCTAATTCTTTTCTAAGTATGTGGTTCATGGTTCAATCTAACTTTCGCTGAGGTGCAACATATTCGGGGGAAAGTCTGTAAGGAGGTTGACATCATTATAATTCTACCACTTTCCTGTTATCTGCCATGTTATGTTGAATTTACTCTATTGTTTTGTAATGTTTTATGTTTATTCATTTTCTATCTCGTAGTTTATTCATGTCTAAGTTTTAAATTACATTAATAAACGTTAAAAAGACTATATAAATGTATCCCACATAAACGCTGATTAAATACGTAAGTAAAATATTTTGAAGTTAAATGAGGCCTCTAATTCATACTCTTTTATCACAACGCTTACTCACGGAATTACTTAAGTTTTCCTAATAACTGGGCAATGGCGAAAATTATAATAGCGGTAAAATAATCAGCAGATCTAAGAGTGAGTTTCAAATGAATTGTTATGAGTGTAGCAGTAATAGTTGCCGGAAATATTGAAATAAATTACACGTTCTATCTAAATGTAATGGTAGTCAACTATGTTGTTCCGTAATTCATGTTCATGAAATACATCTGCATATCTCTTCTCGGTCCTACTATAATCTGACATTTTCAGATTCAAAAAATTCACAAAGTAGTGGGAAGATTTCACTATGGTGTTCGGCAGAATATTTGGTGTATCTGGGATTTCTACGGCACGTTCTGTGGAAAAATGGGTATTTTTCCAAGAGAATTCGTTACCCACTTAGCGCTCCAAGTAAGTATTCAAGAAAAGCCTTCGAACTCCGGATACGCGAATCTGTGTTACATTCTCTGCTCTCGTAGTCTTTCCAAGGTTGCTACTCCCCTCTCCTTCACTCTGCCAACTCCCCTCCGTCTGTCGTCTCACCTACCCAAGTTTCGATCATTTTCTGTCCCACCTCCGCACAACGTTTTAACTCCCCTGTCCCGAAACGGTCACCCCCATCCTCCCCCTCACTCCCTCCTACCTTCTCTCCCAGGAACCTTGCTCTACAAAATGGAAGACCGGACGTACAAATTCAAGCTGTATGGGTCCCGGAGTGGACAGAGAGGGCGCCACTACAAAAAAAGGGGGGAGGAAAAACTGTGGAGAGAGAGAGAGAGTGTGCCTGTCTGTGTGTGTGTTGTCTAGGCAGTGGTGGGTTGTGGGATGACGTGAGGGGGAGAGACACAGGCGGACTCTCTAAATGGTCCTCCACCTCATCCCTCGCCATTCCTTCTTCCCCGAGTCCGCTCACCTCCGCGACTCCCTCCTCCTCTGCCTCTCTGCCCCGCTCGCCATCCCGGTCCATTCTCCGTCCTCGCTTCCATTGTCGAGGGCTGAAGAAACGGCCACGCCCGGGGGGAATGGGTGGACAGGGAGCGGCGGCGAGTGGCAGTGATAAAGGAAGTAGGTCCTGAGGGAGCAGAGGGTGAATGGTCGTCGTCAGAGAGGGGGATGAGGCTACGGAGCGGGTAAGGTGAGTACCCCGAGGAGGTGGAGGCGCCCGGCGGAAGCGCAGTGGAAGGAGGAGACTGCACGGGTAGACAACATATATATATATATATATATATATATATATATATATATATATATATATATATATATATATATATATATATATATATATATATATATATATATATATAAAGTGTATACCTGCATACCTGCGTAAGTGAGCGAGAGGCATTGAGTGAGAGAGGCTGGGGCAGAGCCTAGGGGGCAATTTGAACGTGAGTGAGGGAGGAGATACGTATTTGCAGAGATGGGGACTGCGTCGTGCAGACGTTGAAATCGAGTCGGTGTCGGGCTAGGGGAGAGCCACGCGACAGAGAATGCATGAATGGGAAATGAGTTTCGGCAGTCGGAAAGCGGATCGCGGTGGGGTTTGATACATCATTGCAATGTTGTGTTTCTCAAACCAATTTTCCCCGAAGTGAGCTGCTGCGCTATTCTCCAGGAATTGATTTATATATATAAAAAAAACCATAAACACAGTAATCAACCCGAAGGTCGGTTTAGTAGGTGATGGTAGAGCTCTTATATATATAATATATATATATATATATATATATATATATATATATATATATATATATATATATATATATATATATATATATATATAATATATATATAATATATATATATATAAATATATAAATTCTTTGTATCTACAATTCAATTTTTCTATTCCCACTTTAATTTCGAATACACATAATGGTGAAACATACTAACAATTTTTTTCGTGTATATATTGATACATGAATTCTTATCATTCAATTTTTTTTCAAATGAATCGACATGAGAATATTTTATGAAATACTATTCATTGATAGTAAAGCCGGGAGGAAGGTACCGTAACGATATTGACCTTTAATCAATTGTATTTTATCGGGTTTCTTATTACTTGTCTTGAAATTATGTGTAATTTAATATTTGCATGATTTTATTTTACGCATGTGTATTTTTCAAGTCAGAATTTAAGATTTGAGTTTTCACTGTAGGAGAAATGTATGTTCTTATTCCCTTTCTTTGGCATACTATCTGTTCAGAACGGGGAACAAGTTGAAAGCAATCTATTTCTATTTCTGTTCTAAAATAAAGTGTACATTTTCATAGCCTTTTAGATATTATAGGATGTAATTCCCCACAAAAAAGTGTTTTCTCATACTAAATATAGGAGGAGCGCGATGAAACTTATTTATAGGCTTTCGCTACTCATAGCTTTACATGAAAGATGATATTTAAGTGTCATAACTGGGGTTAATGTCGAATGAATGGGGTGGATAAGAGTTGAGATAAAATAGGGGGAAAGGTTAGTTCAAGTCATTAGGAGTGTCTCGCCTTGCTTCGGAGGGTTAAAGAAACAAGGGAAAGTGATAAGAAGGGCATGGAAGCAAAAAGAGGGAAAAAATAAGTAGCTACGAGTAACTTTGGAATTTAAGAAATGGCTTGTAATCAATTTTTTTCAAAGGGAAATATAGGCGACGTAACTGTGCAATACGGATCATCTTAACAGAAATGCAACAGGCACAACTATTGTTAAATAAGTTGAATGAAATTGTAATGAAATATTTGATAAGCATAAGTTAGGTTAATTTCTTTGAATGTTATTTTTACGCCCTTTAACTGTTAAAAACATTTAATTCTTAATTTTACGACTGAACGGACTTTCAAAGCTATTTTTATGAGAAATGAATAATATGTATTGTATATTTTCTTTTTAAAGATATTCCTACTAACTAATTTTGCAACGATACAATTTTTATAAATATCTTATTATAAAAATGTCTACAAAAAGGGAATAAATTAATGTGAACAAATACTTTATTAAATGTTGTGGCCATGTATTTTTAGCGCTTACTTCCCTTTAGAATTAACTTATTTGCTTTTGGGCCAAAACAATTATGGTTTAAACAATTATGGTTCCTGACACAGATTAAAATGTACACATAGTCAAGACACTGTAAAAAAAGAAATTTAATCCACATAAATGAAAATTGCAGGGTTGTTTCTTTGAAAACACATTTAATAATACATCTTAATGGCTATATTTATGTTATATACGTGTGGTAGATGAGCTGTATTACCGTATATTGCTTTTAATTTGAACAGTACTTGCCGATTTGTAACAGTTAATCGGCCTAATCCCACAATATACCTGATTTATTTAGAGACTGGCATCAGGCATCCTGGAAAAAGCAATGGCGAGGGAAATTTATATTTTATTATCCGAAATATTCATCACCGGCTCGTTAAAGAAGTCGATACGATATCCATGAGAATATCCAAAAGATTTTAAGCCATCCCTTCGCGCCATCCGTTTCCGCTCGAATGAGATATCATCGCATTGCGCTTTTTATTTTCAGGCCTTATCATTTCCTCCTCATTGATTTTCCAAATTCTAAGCGGAGGAAAGTGGACATACGGTTTCGGGCATAATTCTGGTGTATGCATTAGGCAAGCAAAATTGCGGCTAAGGTCTTTGCTTTACTTTAAGCGATTCACTAGCTCCATAGGATCAAGGCTCTACCTCAGAGAATAACCATTTCCGAAAGTTATGAATTAGTAACAATGAGAAATTCACATCAATGGCCTCCGATGCGATTGCCAAACGTCACAGTCGAGGATCGGATCGAGTGGTGAAGGGGGAGTTTGCAACACGAGGGCTACGAAAGCAGATAGAAAAACTTGTTTAGCTATGTATATAAAATAACTTAAAAAGGGGTAATGATTAATTATTTAGATACTTCTTTTGCCATTAAAAATAATTACACATTTTCAAGATGGTAGTAATATTCATCTCCGTCGAATATCTAATCCTCTCCATGACATACATATATGAAGTTCTTTTAAGCACTTATTATTTACTATATATTTATCAAATAAATGTTTCATATACCATTTCACGGCAAGAAAAGTACGATATATAGCCCGTTAATTTTCGTTCTCACCATTAGTATGTGTATAATCAGCGGCCTTCTCCTTTAAATATCTTAAGTGATCCTATCGCTGTCATCACCACAACCTTCACGAACTTGTTCGAATTCGTAAGTTTGGCTGAAAGGTAGGAAAACGGAAGACACGGTGGTCATCTTACGGATACCCTGGTGTCCTTGCGGCACCCACTTCCCAGCCATCGTGACTAAACCGGGATTATGTGAGAATGCGAATGTGAGTCATTCTCGGCGGTGCCAAAAGACTCACGTCTGTGACGGTGAGGGATAAAATAGGGTGCGCGTACCAAATAGAGGGTGAAAGAAGTCTGGGAGGTGGGGTTAAGGGACGTCGGGGACGCTCCGAAGGGATTGCTTCCTCGTTGCCGCAGCTCACGCCTGGAGAGTCTCCGGTTTTGAGTATGGGAGGAGGACGACCATGTAGGGGAGGAAGTTGGTTGTAAGGGGCGGGTTGGGAGGGATTTTGAGCCTTCAACGGGACACAGGGTAAGCGGTAAAGGACGGCATGGGCGGGAAGTGCGAGGTTTCGTGGGAGGTGAGAGGATCTCCTCGGTCTTCGGCCTGATTATTGAGGAGCGATTTCCACGAATGGGGAAAGTGTTACCGTGAGAACTGGTAGCTGCGGCACGAGTAGACTGCTCAACCCCTCCCACGCTACCGCTACTCCCCACTTATCTGCCTACACTCTCTCCCGCGCAATCCTTCCGTGTTCCTACCACTCTCTTTCCCAATCTTTATCAGTGCCACAGCCGTTTCCCTCTAGTTTCGTTCCGTCTTTCAATCTCACCTTCCCGTAGGAAATTACATGCCTAATTGTAGTCTATTGATAGATGCCACAGGTCATTGGTGCATCACAGATGATTTTGGCATAGTTTTAAAACTTTCGAAAACGGGATTTGTTTGTTTATGCTCAGTTTTATTAAAAAATCTGAAGATAGATTTAAATACGTGATTTTCAAGTCGTGTTTATCTATAAAATATTTAAATTAATAAAATTGAGTCATGAGGTTTCGTAGCATAATAGAATGAGGGCATTAATAGAAAGTTAGCAACTGAGTTGCATGGCAACTGGCCGGGTCTGGGTTTAATTCAATCTATTCCCAAGATTTAGACATTATCTGGCCGTAAATACTATCTTCACCTCAGGGCCAGGAACCTCAGTCAACTTCACCGTTAGGGTCAGGAACTGATCCCCTAACTTGATGTGAGAATTTCACTCGCCTTAGGGAGTAGTACGAGGAGGGCTCTACCCTCAACTATCAGTCAATCTTCAGATTGTTAACATGGTTTTTATTTTCAAAAGGACTATCTGATTTTTAGCATCGCTGAATATTGTAAACAATCCAGCTGATGTGTTCAGAAGATAATTATGTCCGTAAAACGATCTTATTAATTAAAATTCAACAGAAGTAGATCCCAGAGGTAAAGACATGAACATTTTTTGTCCATTTATATAGGTAAAACATACAAATAATATTATTCACGAGTAGATTAGATTGAAATTAATGAACTTAGAATATAAAATATAATAGTCGGTTTAAAATGTGAAAACACTGGCTTACCTTTCGCGTTTTTCTACATAATGAAATATTTAAAAATATAATAAAAATATTAAAAAAATAAAATATTTATTTTTAAACATATTTTATGAAGAAAGGACATTAAATAAAGTTTTACATGCAGTCATAAAATATCTGCACTTTATAATGGTATATTATTATAGTGAAAATGGTGGGTCGCTGAAGTCCAGGGATACTGGTAGAGGTAGTTCAGGTAGAGCATTGGACTATTGACGGGAGGATCTCGGGTTCGATTCCCGGGCAAGGTACTGTGGGCACCTACAGCTCCACCTAAGCTGGGAAACCATAACCTGCACAGGGAAAGGAACTGGCCCCCCTACCCTGATGTGTGAATATTCACACGCCGTCGGGCTTAGTACTGGGTGAACTCTACTATCACCTACTAAACCGACCTACGGATTGATTACTGTGTTTATGGTTTTTTTTATCATGAAAATGATTTTTTTTCCATATAACAGATGTAAGATTTTCGGTAATTAGAATTTCACCGGGAATTCAAAAACGGAATAAAAATTATCGTTAAAACATAAAATATGATTTAAGTTGGGGAATATTTTTAGATAAAACTTAATTGATAATTTCTGAATTATATTAAAATGCTAATTTGAGTATAGGATTTCATATGTGTATCTATTTTCAAGGGATAACCAAGTTTTCCAATACCTTAGGGTCTTTTGATTAGAAGAATGGAACTTAATGCTTGTTTTTATTTTTTATTGAATGTTTTGAGATATGTTTTTTCTTAATGTGTCTTTGACATATTGTTTTAACTTTCTCACTACTCTCTACTTTTAGCTTTCATATTCCTTGGTACCTCTCTTTTTCTATGTTACTCTTATTGGTACCCCTCAGTATAACGATTTACCTTTCCTTTTTAATATTTCTCCTCCTAGTTATTTTAGTAATTAGAAGGCCATTTATTCACTTAGGCTCCATTTTTTTGGCGCTTCAACCACGTATAAAATGTTGGAGCCAAAAAACACGAGGGTAGGCTGAAAAGTAATGAACACATGCTTGTAGAGCGCGAACAAAAACAAATAGCAAGATAGGGGAAAATGTACATTAAAGTACAATTGTTAAGCTTCAAAATCATATATTTATTTTTCAACGTAGTCAACGTTATGGCTAATACATTTCTCCCAATGGGTAACAAGTTTTTTCATTCTGAAAAACTCTTCCGACTTTTCTCGAATTCAGGGCATGACAGCTGCCTTCACGTCATCGTCCCAAGTGTAATTATTACCCTTGAGGTGTCTCTTGAATTGAGGAAAAAAATAAAAATCGCATGGCCCAAGGTAGGGGTAATAAGGAGGCATTCCAATCGACGCTCTTTGTTCTCGTCTGTGAGACGACGTGGTATCCATCATGCACAGATTTTACGGTTTCCCAATTGTTCAATAATGAAGCCAACACATTCCTTGGATATTCCAATATGGTTTGGGATACACTTTTGAGTGATTCGCCGGTCATTTTGAATAAAATATTCGACGAGTTTTCGATGTCTATCGTCTGTGGCAGTGATCGGACGTCCGTTGCGTGTTTCATCAACAATTTCTTTTCCAGGCTCGCAACCACGAAATTTTACTACCCATCGATTAACAGTAAACCAATCAACAGCATTGTTAACACAAGTTAAGTTCGATAGCAGTAGTTAAAAGTTCGATAACAGCGCGCTGTATAACTCGCGTTGACAAAGCACTAGAACACATCTCCATACCTCCGCTTCTCGAAATACACTAGATGAACGCAACGACAACAAACGTGCGCATGCGTATTGAGGGGGAATGTTACTTCTATGTGCCTCCTGGCGCGCTTCTGAAGGTCTTTTCGTCCGTGCTCCACAGGCATGTGTGCATTCCTTTTCAACCTACCCTCGTACACTTGGAAATGCATTTTCACCACAATATTTAAGGTTCACACCACAGGGTAACTTTAATTGCTTTTTTTCGAGCCTCTTCGAATATTTTTCTTAGTAGCAAAATGGCATACCAAATGCATGAGATTCTGTTAGCATAACTGTTTTAAATTGAACCTATAGGGGTACTAGATATTTTGTCTCAATGCAACTGTGAATTGAAGCTTTCTACCTTTTTCTTCTTTCCTGTTACATCTACGTTATATATTTTCAATAGATTCCACGTGCTGTTTACAGTCAACACACCGTACTTACATAAATGATTATTGCACATTTTTGCTGATGCTTTTTTGTTATCACTGGAAATTGTCTTAGCAGTAGTAACGAACAGGAACATTAACCTTACAGCACAAGTAAAATCAGTTTTCCAGATTGCCTAAAAATGACTCGTATACAATAAAATTAGGCTAGTCAACTTGTAAAGTTAGTTCTTGGTGTAAAATGTTTATTTGCAGGTGAAAAAGAAAACAAAATTCTTCAGAAAAAATCTCTGTAATTAAATGCATTAGCCGATTCAAAACTCAGGCTTCTTTCCAAATTGTAATGACACCATTCGGTGAATTTCTTTCATTGAAAAATATCTCCTAGAATGGGCATAGGTTCAACGTAGTAGGTCTTTTAATGATTCCATTCATTAAAAAAGCAATAAATTAAATTATCTCATAACTTGCATTATTTTCAAGGATTTTTTTAATTTGTTCATATTAAAAACATATTTGTTGTTTCTTGGTTACTGAGATGCACCCATTGTACTACAGTAGATAGTGATTGAAAACACCTGTACAATTGTATCAAAAAATAGATATTGCAGCATGAATTGTGCCTGTAGAGTTGATTACACTTCTCGCCGACTTACACGAGAAGGGGCTAGCTAGACAATTCTTGGTTTAAAATAAGTTATAAATGTTATATTGTGACTTGTATCAGTTGAGTGTTTAAGTCATCTCTTTTGGTAGTATAAAATGGCATAAAACATACTAAAATTCCTTAATTTCCTGTATTATAATATATTTATGAACGTGTATATCACGATTTTTTCCTTATTTATTCGTAATTGTAGCCCTCGGTGTCAAAAGGCAATTATTCGTGGCGCAGAAATTAAGCCCTGCACGAGTTAATGCACAAATATCATTAATAAGTGCTGAAACGTTAATTCCTTCTGTCATGAATTTCTGCAAAAACATTTTCTTAAAAATAACCAATTACATATAAAAGCGTGTGCTATAAATAATATTTTCAGTGCCCCATGAATTTTTTCTGCGTTGCCAAATGAGAAAATTACGTATTGTTTTTAAACATTCCACTTTTGTGAAATGAAAAGGAAACATCGGTCCAAGAATATGGTCTCAATTTCGCCCGGAAAATGTCCATATATACATTTATCACTCTCTCAAATATCCCTCACCCCACTTACCATGTAACCATTTCTCCCACTCTCCCTCCTCTACAATCCTCTCTACTCTTCGCGCGCTCCATATTTATTCAACGCTCCCTAACTCCCTCATTTCTCCCCTTGCCCATCCCTTCGGCAACTCCCGGTCCAATCCTCTCTCCAACTCATCCCCCGATTCCCCATCCCTTATCCCCATGTTATTCCATCATTCCACCCTTTCTCTTATGGCCCTTCTCCCTATCTCTTCTCTCTTTACTTCTCTCTCTCCCTCGAAGAGCGAAGCGTGGGAAAGCGCATTTTCCGTTTGAAAAACCTTCGACCGATCCCCACACGAGGCGAGGAATTATGGGATTTTTGGGGGTGAGGGCGGGGCAGAGCAGGGTTGTCGGGTTAGTCGGCGAGGAGGCGGCCGTATGGGAGGGGGGAAGAGGGGCCGGGTGAGGAGAAGTGAGGAACTGGCCGCAGTCCGTATATCACTCCCCTCCCTCCAACACGCTCTCTTTCGCCACAATGGTTCTGTTCGCTCGCTCCCTCTTTGCCCGTCTATTCCTCCCTCTCCATTCGTCTTTCATTTTCTCGCTTTTATCCTCTCTTTATCCTCCATTTCCCTCTCTCTCCTCCGAACCCTCAACAATGGCACGCGTGCCTCTTTCCGCCGGTAAATAGCTAAAGTCTTTTGGAGTTCAAGCAACTCCCTAACATCGGCCTCATCCCTGCATCCACCTTTCTATCCTTCCGTTTCCGGAACCCAATCAGTTTTGCTGTGCCTGAATAACTGTTATGTCTATCATGCAAATGTTTATATTTTCATCGCTTTTTTCACGTAATGCGAAGCACCACTACGAGAAACCTATACTGGCATGTGGTTTCAAGTGGCTGTGATGGCTTTAACCCATCTTCTGAGATTTGCGTAGCTTTATGGAATTCTTGAATTCCCTTCGCTTTTATCAAAGCTGAGTGGGACTTAAATTGATGGCTGTCTCTATTTTATTAGTTTTAAAACCTTAAATGTGAAATATACCGGTAAAATGCAGCATTATCTTAGTTCTTTCAAGTATAGTAGGGACATATATGAAAAACTCAAGTGAAACTATGCAATACTCTTTCTTGTCACAAATGAAACTAATATCCTCGAACTAAATATTCTGGTACGGTATTTACCACGTAGATAATCTAATCAACTAGCAGAATAAATATTATCATACCGAAGCGCTTCTATATGCTTACACTATTGTTTATGATATTCTAAAGAACAATGTCTGTATTTTGTGTTCGACTAATCGAGATTCAGTTCCAAGAAGCTATCTTATTCCAATACCATGAAATCATGTGATTGAGGCGATTCATTTCCTAATACCGCCATCGTATTAAAATATTAATTTCGCAAGGTTTCTATTTCTTAGGTTTGCATAGGTTTAAATTTAATTTCGTAGGTTTAACGTTTGTATATATATTCTTGTAAATTTCATTTTTATCTTCCTACAGAAGGTTCTTTCGTACTCTCACTGCATCAATTTCCATATTAGTGGTCAGGTATGTAACGATTTAGTGACTTTGGGTTGCAGCTTATCCATTTGGATGTAATAAAATATAATAAACTCTTGAAAACAGAGGCTGCGGTAAGCTAATTCCAGGGGATGGGGAAACTGCGGAAACTAAAGCCACTTCTCCACATTCCAGTGTTTTATCTGGTGTGAGTTGTCCTCGAATTACCGGTGTCACCTCTCTCCTTTCGAGTAGCACGTTAGTTGTAAGTCTATAATCGACTCTCACCAAGTCTTAATTGACTGCATGGTGTTTTCATAAGGAAGGAGGTAATTTAATTATAGTGCGGGAACTTATCGTCTAGGACGAACGAAAAGATCAGGCTAATGTGGTTTTTAACTCTACTGCTCAGAATTTGAATAGTTTCCTGACCATATTAAAATGATAAAAAATAAGTACACTCTAGGAATAATATGTAGCGGATAAAATATGGCATGCTAGGGTTGCATTTTTTTCATTTATATTTAAAATTTTTTATAAGAACTGAGTTTCATGGAATATTTGGGCTGGAAAACATACATTTAGAAGGAAATGCACCTACTTATTTCCTATTCACAAACATACTTGAGTTCTTTCTTTTCTCACATCTTTGATCTGATTATAAACTGCCCGTCCTTTTAAAACGAAAATGCAGTTTTCTCCCAAGAGAGAATTTCCTTCAAACAATTAAAATAATGTGATATTCAAATCACCCATCAACGTAAATTTAAAAACGTACACCTCTCCATTTAATAACTATCGGATTTCTATAGCTAACTATACCACGACCTTCAAATAGATTCGATTGTGGCGGAGAACCCTATAGCTGATCTATAGTATATTCAGTGTTATTATATTTGTATAATGTAGCATAGTAGCCAGAAATTTATTAAAACACTATACTGTTGAAGTTTTGATTAAATTTCTACATCAGTGCTTCGTAGTGATTTATTCATAAATAAATCATATTTTAAAGAAAAACAATGAAATATCTATTTCTATTTTGAGAAAAAAGAAAAAAAATAGCTCTTACGTGAATTAAAACCTAGACGGAAGTTTCAAAATTTATCTGGACTTTGCTAAGTTTATATCATTCATAAAATGAAGTACTGCACGGTGACGTCTGGAATTATCAGTTTGGAAGAAGGTTAAATCAAAATTTCCAACTAAGCATATTTTATATTTTAAATAAATTTCATACCTTTTCATTACCAATGAAGACGCAAAAATATTTTAACTTTTATAAAAAATACAAAATAATGTCACTGTTCCATTATTAGCTGTTTTTTATCTTGTTTATTACGGATTTAGGGGAGAAATTTAAGTGTCCGCGAATTATTCCTACACCTTATCAATGAATGCATAATTACCCTCAAATATTTATGTGTAGATGCATTTCAAAATAAGGAATGAGACTTTAAGTACATTAATTGCTGAAATGAAATAGCATTACTAAGAAGGCTAAATTTGTATTCCATAATCCTTCTTACATCCGCAGTATTAATAATTTTAAGGAATTTAAACAATTGAAGTGGTAATCAATTTTGTTAACTGAATTTTCAATGATGACATCAACAGTCTAGCTTTTCAACAATCCTATTATAAAATGAAGTAAGTAAACCAAGGCCATGAGTGACACTGGCAAATTAATGTACACCATTACCTGCATTGAAAGTTTGTTTATTATAAAGGAAAGGGTTGATCTTGCCGTATGAATGGCTACATGTATACATTAGCTGAAGCTGCTTGTCAAAGTGGCGGAATTTGGCAAAGGCTTGCAACCCATGGAAAGACACTCTAAATATTGTAATGAGGTGGCAACCTTTCAGTCCCAAACTGGAGCTGTGTAAATAAAAACGCGCGCAGGTAAAATTGTTTATCCTGTGAGCATTATCAGGCGTACGCCGGAATCGCAGGGGGGTAGTAATTGCCCGAAAGAGTTTCGCATTCGTTTGGAATTCCACTCGGAAAGCCATTAAGAAGGACGAGCTGCAGGAGAACCAATTCCAGTCTATAGATTGGGAAAGGCTGAGGCGGACTCCTTTGCGGCTTCCCAAACAGTGAGGCACCCACTACCTCTCCCCACTCTCTGCATCTCTCTCTCGCTCCACTCCTCTCTGGCTCGCTCTATCCAGCCCCCTCCCTTCTTCTTCCTTAGCTAGCTTCCCATGTTATCTGGTGTTGCAAGGCGAGGCTAGTGGAAAGGATGATCCAGAGCTAAGGAGAGCAGGGATTGGAGGGTGGGTGCAGAGTAACGAGAAGGTCGAGGGGAGGAGTCATGGAGTGTAGAACTCCTAGAAAGGGAACCTGTGAGTTAAGAACCCGAGAAGCAAGGGTAAGCGAGAGATGAAGAACTTGAGCCTGTAAATGAGCTGAACTGTTTCATTTATTGTTTAAAGATTTATGCCCAATTTTTTCATGCTGACAAGTACATTTTGTGCTTAATTGCGTAAGCAAGTACTCGTATGTGTCAGTTTACAATTTCATGTTTTCTATTTGAGATAATCGAGTCGACAGCATACTAAGCAAATGGGATACCTTTCGAAAACTAGCACTAGCTTTCACAATAGCGTGAAAGCAATTTTTTATTATCATTTGTTATTTTTACAAGAAAGTTTACATTAGAATATGTGCATGTATTTAAGGAATATAGAAATGCAAAAAAAATTAATGGCGGAGTGCCTTAACGCTGTTGATTGTAAGCTATGGAAATCGGAGTTAAAGCATCTTCAGAGTAATTGATTTCTCAGTACCAGTTTTTAATCTAGTAATTTTAAAGCCACAAATAGTTTAGAAAAGTACAATTTCTCTCGACCAATAAATAACACTAGAAATTAACTTGAAAATGCTGTAAAAATGGATGTGAATGATTATTTTCTATTCATTTGTAAAAATTTTGGTAACATCCTTTAACGTTACGTATTAAACTGGAACTAGTATAAAGGGTAAGGAATAAGTAATATTATTTTAGGTAACAACATGGAAAATCTGTTCTAAGATTAAATCTAATTTATGAGCCCATTTGTAAGTTATAAGTATATGTTCTCAACAGTAGTCAGCATATCTTCAGAATGCGGAATCCATTAATTTAAAAATTGCATTAATTATAGTAAAAAAGTGTTGTTACTCTGGAGAGTTGGTTGTAACAGTTATCCTAGCTTTATATTCGCTGTTATTTTTATTCATTTACACACGATATCATTTCATGTTTACATACGCTGACATTTTCCATCCCCTTTGGCTCGTAATTCATCCTTTAACTAACTCTATGATTCCTTTCTTCCTTGGTTACGTTTAGCTACGGAATTTGGTAAACTATCGAACCTCAGATTGTATCAGAAAAATTTCCTTTTCTTCTCTTTTGTGTCCTAGTTACGTTTCTCCCTTCACTCACTCGGAGTACGTGTACTCTGCGCAGTACGTGCAATCTTCTTTTCTCTGCTACTCCTATCGCCTTGTCTTAGAGCCGTAGAAAAGTTAAATGACTTCCTTTATATTTTTTGTGATAAATTGTTTCCTTGAATCTGTGTTATTTTTTTTACCGTTTTTAATTTTTTTCTGACAGAACACCTTCTTTGTTATCCCTATTCTGTTTCATATGCATTCGCTACTGCATAATTACCTAAATAACAAATTCTTCCCTTTATTCCACTGTGTTATTTTCTTATCAACCTAAAGCCTATCACTTTAGTGTTATCATTCTTTATTTTTACGTTGTACGTTTTTATGCTGTCCTTGCCTGTTCGGCTTTAATCTCTGCAAGTTGATCCATGTCGTAGAGCTCAAAAATAACTTTGCCTGTTCTGGATTATTAGCTCTTACAAAGTTCATCATAAGCTCTGTTGGCAAAGTTGTTTTTAAAGGTGATTTTTAAATATGAAACATCATCATTCTATGAACAATTATCATTATTTAGTCGTCCGGAAACCGCCAAGTGCTTATTTTTGCGTGAAATTGTTTGATGCCTTTTATTTTTCTTTGATATAGTTCGCCGTAAATGTTTACTTTTGCTTACATAAGCTTGAGTTAAATTCTCAGCTATCTACACATTTATCACTTCCTATTTCATGTACAGAGGGTGTATCAGTCATCTATCGTTATAGTACTCTCGTATTTTTTAAAGCTACATAGCATCATGCTCAAATAGTTTGGTAGTACCTTACCAATGAATGCAATAAAGATCTTTTGGTCTTTCTAAATAATTTTCTTATTTTCAAAGGACCAAAGATGAGTCTGAGTGAAAAAATTGGCTTCTCTTGTTCTTTTAATACTTCGGAATCTAAATTAGTCCTTTCCATAATTTTGTATTATTTGTGTCATTGCAATTCCTTTACATTGATCGGAAGAGGTTTTTTTTTTTACTTTTCACATTTTCCCTTATCTTTTGGGACCTATTGGATTGTTCTCAAAGCCCATTAGTATTTCACTTCTAATGTTAGTATCACAAGATAGGTCTTTACCTTCGTCAATTCTGTTTTCTTTTATTAATTACTGAAAAAATATACTTACCTATTATTCACCGCTAAATTAAATTCCAACCACTATCAAATTATTCACCCATCCATAATGGTGCAAACAGCGTTAGCTCTCGGTAACCTCCCCTAAATATACTACTTCAGTGAATAGACAGACCTTCGAGAAAAATGTCATAACGTGTCTTTGTATCGTAACTCCCGAGATTAACATTCTTATTATTAACTTGGTATTTGTTATATATTTTGTGTAAAGAAACAACTGAATGAAAGTGAACGAACTGAAGTGAATGAACAACTGAACTAAAACTTAGTTTCATTTTTAATCTTCCACTGTATTGTAGGGATCATTTTAAAAATTCAAACCAACGAGGTGGATGTCGACTTGTTTCAATCTTCTAATTTCGTTACAGTGGCGTCATAAGGAACCTAGATTGGTCATCAGTGCTCCTTGGCATCCGAAGCCGTGATCTGAGAAGGTTCAGTGGACAAAGGGAGTGTTGGAGGAAGAGAAGGAAGTGGAGGGGGCGGCGGTGGACGACGTGCGCCCGCTTTGGACGCATGCGACAAGAAGAGGGTGGAGCACCGTCTGCCGTCCGCCTTCAACATGCCCTGTTCCGTGTGGAGCTACGTCTTCACGATACTTAGCATCAAACTAGTGGGTGAGTATCACACGTCTTTTGATATTATTAGTTTCACTGTGTCTCAATCTTTATCGCGATGGCCACATTTCCAGCTACTTTACACAGTTCCACTGCTCAATACGAGAATTGACAAACTTTTAGGTGCTCCTGTCAATGATATTACTTCGTAGTTGATATGCTACTTTTTAGCAGTCAAAGCGTAACTAAGCCTCGTTTAAAGTTAAAATTCCTTATGAATTCCTTGTGTTAAAATTTCATATGAATCCGAAACAAGAAATGATTTACTCAAAGATATATTCCCCAATGTACTACTGACGCTGAAAAGACGCTTAACAAATCATTTACTTTAATTAGCTCATCAGTTTTCAAACAAATGAAATGGAATTTCTCATAGTAAGAATTAGTTATTTATTTATTGGACTTATAAATTAATTGGATTGGAATTATATGCTTTTTTAAAGAATTAGCCAGTATATTTCTCTGTAGTTACGTGATTGTTAATCAAGTATCATGTAGACGGGACAATATTCAGCCTTTCAACAGTTATACATTTTTTTATTTGACCGTGTTTATATGAAGGTACCTATTTACCAAGAAAGGAATCTTTTATTTTTGTATTTACCTATAAGTACATAATTTATACACTGAAAGTTCTGGGTGAATCTAAATCCTAGAATATATATTTTTATCTGATTCGTTTTACCACTACGGTTTTTAAAAAATATTTATTATTGTGATATTTCGTCTATTTTTACCTCTAATAATTATTTTAAACTGAAATTTATTTTATTTATTTTTTTATGAACTCTTTCCTTCACTACGACCATATCTTCAGATCCAAAATTTAAATTATCTAATCCTATGACAAGTGCTTTTTTATTAGAGTTGAGGATATTATTGCTTTACAGTTTGATAGCTCGAGCCCATCCAAAACGTAACGTGAAGAGTAGTTTACCGATAATGATTATTCTATGACTATAACTTTGATATTGGTATTAGGAAGAATCATGAATCCGGTTGATAAATAATCGCATCATTTTATGTAAAAATAATTTAAAGGTTGGAGCTCTTCAGCCAAACTACGTTATTAGCATATGGCCTTAGGTATCGTAGTAAAGTCTATGAGAAGTTAACTCACATTTGTTTCATAGTATCAGATATGTTTTCTGTAGCTTTCCTATCTTTTCATTTAAAACGTACCGACGAAATATAAAATGCTTAATAATACTACACTAAATGAAACTGAGTTTTGCCGTCCCCTTTGGCGGCGAGTTCACGTCTTCGCTTGCTAATCAAGAGGTAGTGGGTTACGTTCAAGTGTCGGTGAGTTTGGTTCACGCTATAGCTATATTGTTTTTTTTAATTATTTTTTTATCATTTTCATGTTTGAAAAATCCAATGTAAAAGACTAAAGATGCTGTTCTCAGTTAAGTACTTAATAAATAAATGACCTTTTCGGAAAGATGACCGAAATTCTGATCGAAAAATGTGCACAAAGAACAGAGATGTTCGAATGATATAGGTCAGATCAGGAGAAATTGAGAGAGTCTTGGTGTAGCAAAATGAGTTTCCCTCTTATGAATAAAATGAAAGCCAAATCTGCGAAGATGACGAGATTTAACCCCGTGGATCACACTTAAAATGGAGCAGAGCAGTAAGGTTATGAATTAATAATATTTTAAGTGAATGAGTGATGCACGCAAATTCGCGGGCCCAATTATCCGCCCAGACCGCCATTTCTTTCAGGGACCAGACAAAAAAAACTCTCAAAAAAAGTTTAAATTTATAATATTTTTCCTTGCAATCCTTCCTGAATAATATGTTGGAATTGCCTCACGCCATGCGTCCAGAATTTCTCGTACGACTCGCGCACACAATCATTTTTAATGGACTTGAGTTTCTGCATAACATTCCCGACTCTACTTCCATCCCTACCATTCCCTCTCTCCCCGCTTCTCTTGTTGACAACCGCATTTGGTTTTTCCGCTCCAAAAATGCTCTCAACCCCTCCCTCTCACGCTTTTCAACCTCTGCTCAACATCTACACGCCCAGAAATCCCTCCCCGCCTTCCTCCAGCGATCCTTCTCTTTCCTTCTCTCCCCATCCCCGCGATCTTCCTATCCTCCCTCCTTGCCATTTTACCATTCGACTGGGATGAGTATGCTAAACACTGTTACGTACGAGGAATGGAATTTAATTATTGCTTTACGGGAATTCATAATGAGCAGCAGATCCGTCTACCCTCCTCCTCTTCTCTCTCTCTCTCTTCCCCCCCCTCCCTTCAAAACCCATTCTTTCCCCTCCCTCCTATCGCTCCGCCCTCTTATCCCTTGTTGCCCTCATCCCCACCTCACCTCAAAACCCCAGACACGCCCTTTGAATTCACTCCTAATCCGAAGGGAAGAGGTGTGGAAGGGCGTTTGTCCAACTCCTCCCTCGTCTCTCCCTCTCCATCCCTGCGGTGTCTCCCTCTCATGCCCTTCCACGACATCCATCCACGCCTCACCCCTCTCCAAGCACTCTCCTCCGACTCCAGAGCTGCTCCTTTTAATCTCCAACCTTCGAGCACCAGTGTTACTCCCCCCTCATGTGTCCGTCCATCGTTCCCCCTGGGTGCCCTCCCGCCGTCGCTACTGCCTCTCCCCGTCCCGTCCCTCTCCCCACCACCGCTGTAATTCTTTTCCACCTCACCCCCCTCATCCCTCCTCAAGCTCCGACGTTCTTTATTGCAGTCCCCGTTCCGAGTTCGGAAACCTCAAGCTCTCCTCAAGGCGAGCACTTTCGAACTTGTCACTACTAGGAAACGGCAATGAGAGGACGCAATGCGTTAATATTAGCAGTTTCCGACGACGGGAAATTGCATTGACGGGTCTCTCGAGCAGTGTTCGTCGAGTCGATTCATGGACTGGGTGACGTACGCTCCCGCGGCGAATCCTTCAGCCCACAAAGGGCTCCTTAGAATCGTGTATTTATGTTGCGGGAGTGGAGGGGGCACACTAGTAGAAGCCACCAAGTTTTACATTGTAACTTAATTGTCTTTTGCTCTTCAACTGCTGCTTGTAGAGGGTAATTGCTTACAATATGTATTCTAATTAATTTACAAGGAATATAGTAAAGTAATATAAGAATATCGATCCTGCTATTCACGTCTAGTTTTGCGGCTCTCAGAGAAATTATCCACATTGCCATGTCTAATTGCCTTCATGAAATTAGACTTATTGGCTAAATAGGAATAATACGGTTTATTCATTTTGAATGGCTATGGATGAAAATTATATTTCACGATAGTTGATACTTTTAACAATAGAGTGTGAAATATTATTTTTTGAGCTTCCTAGGAGTTATCATAAAAGTAGCGTCATATTTGAATGTGAACAAGGTAATTTTTAATTTTTTCCCTCCACCGTGAACATTGTCTCTGCATATTTTATTAGCATAATCACTCTAATTTCAGCGTTTTTAGTGGTTTATGTATTTAATTGTATGATAAGGTCGGATAAGACTGCAAATGTGGTTATTGTCTTATTGAAAAGCTTCTAAATGTTTTCGGTTTTAAATACATGACATCTAATTTTCATGATAGATATTTCAACATGACTGCTCTCCGAATTAAACGAAAATTATTGTCATTTGTACAACATTACTCCACTTTTATCAACAAATTTATAAAATAGACCAACGTTTAATTTTTAATATATTTCATTTATATATAATACTTTTTGGACTAGTATATTATGTTAGAAAAAGAGTCAATCAACCGATTACAGAAATCAGCGGTTTTTACAGTCAGAATATTTTGATTTAAGTGCAATTAAATAGTAAAAAAGCCTCATTGTTTCTCTCGAAGTAGTTTACAAGAAATGTACTTTCGTTATGTTGCTTTCATCCCATTAAACAACAGAATTTGTGAGAAGTCAAAAAAAATATCCTTATATGGTGTCACTAGCTGCTTTATATGAAAAAAGGGAATTTGCACTATTTTAATACCTAAAAATACCTCAAATAGGTAAAAAATAAATATATAAAGTTAAAACGTATTTTTTATTTAGGTAACTTGAGGAAAATTACATTTTTAAAACAATTTTAAGTAGTGCTTGAGAAATTTATCTAATTTTTGCTATCAATTTTAGTTGGCTTATTTTGTTAATTCAAATTCAATTGTAAATATAACAGTATTTTTAATAAATAAAACAGTTTCTGGCGTAACTTGGTGGAAAATCTTCATACTGACTTTTAATAACCAAACCACTTTACTTTTCCACATAAACTCAGTTTATGTGGAAAAGTAAAGTGGTTTGATTATTAAAAGTCAGTATTTTTAATGTTAAGAATCCTTGGCAAAATAACTACCGCTAAGGTCCATCACTAAACTAAGTAAGCGTTTCATCTTAAAAACGAATTTGATAAACGTATTTTTCATATCGATTTCGTAATTATTATTATTAGTTGTCTGGTAAATGAGCATTGTAAAATGTGGTATGGGGAAAGATATTTCTGTCTGGAACTTTCTAATACTATAATATGATTTATCAAGATTTACTAAGTTAATTATCGAATATGTTATGTCTATAAACATGATATTTGAGTAGTGATAAGCTATTTAGTGTTGTATGAACAATGTCCATAAAATTTATACGATTTTTTATGATCCAAGAGTAAGGAAATAAGGAACAGAAAGCAAACCTCATCCTGACTTATTTCAAGCTTCATGGAATATTTATCCCCATGTGAACGTTTATATCACCCTTTACAAATTTAGATGAATTAAAACAAAATGATCTTGTTCAAAGTTTTCGCTAAATGTGTTGTGCTAATGTATACGCTCATTTACAGAGAATCAACATTTAAAAATGCTCATAATACACGTTTCTTACATGGATGTCTACCAACAGGCGAAACTTTTCCCCTCGAAAAAATTATCAACAGTAATTTCCTATGTTAAATATGTTAATATATTCCCATTTATTACCTGACTAAATTAACGTTTACGTCAATTCATCTATACTCTTCAATTAACACTGTAAAAATGAATATTTTCCTCTCACTGTTCATATTCCGATTTCCTCAATTCCTTTTAAGCTAATATGATGATATATTTTATCTGACGAATACTGAAGTGGGCAAAAGCAATCAATTTTGGTTAAAAATGAAACACTAATGCCGAAAGACACGAATTTAGCGCAGTTCCGTGGCTCAAGTTTCAACTTTTCAATACTCATAGTTGTGGAGCTACTCAGCAACTCAGACTTGTAGGTCTTCGATTGACTTCCTGAAGATTTTGGATATAGGAGAATGAGCTTCCAATTTAAAATTATAAATATTGATGCATGGTAGCACCGTTCCGTTTTCCCTAAGAAACTCAGTTGGAAATATCCGTGTCAACTCATAAATGTTCTTATATTCTTTATTTTGATTTTCCCTAATATTTCTCTACAGTATTCCACAGGTTTTTTTCGTATCTGATTCCATTCTTCTCAACGAATAGCTCAATGGTATTTTGAAAAGTAACATCTCTTTCATTCTAATGATTGTATTTGTTGCCGCATGCATTATAGATTAAACGTTCATGATACATGAGACATTCATATTCCATGCACATGATTAACTGCAGCGCCTACATAAGTATGAAGTAAAATAAGTAATTCACTATCTTAATACCTCTAACAAGGAAACTTGCAATTTCATTGTACTTATATTTAGGTATCCCTATAATGCTTTCTGTAAGATTGAATTTGGTCACTGTATTAAATTCAGTATTTATCCCAGTACTTCGAACTAGTGTAAATATTAATCAATCTTTTTTCAATATCTGCATTTATATGAATATTCTCCAACTCCCTAACGAGTGCTTTATGATGTCAATTTAAACTTGTTGATTACACGACCACATTTACTTGACATGCGGTATTTATATCATACTTGGCCGAGAATTTCTTCTTTTCAATCTTAAGCCTATTAGATTTATCCTATAACTAGCACACCTGTGTGTTAAAAAAACTTAAAATCTGTAATCATATTATTTTTTCGAATTTAAATGGTAATAAAATATCTCTCTGGGTGTTCAAGTTCTTCCAGGAATAAGGATTTCCGATGGGTAAGAAAGATCATTCCCTCATTGCAAATTTGAAGAGTGGCAATTCACGCCTCGAATTTTCCCTCATTGCCATAAAGAACTAACTCGCCGCATTACTCCCCTTTTTCTTTATTACCTGACCATTTTTCACATGCCATTTTCCTTTTTCATGCTAATTCTTGCGTTGCTGGGCCATGCATCAACCACTCCATACCGTAGTTCTTCCTTTCTCCACTATTTCTCCACGTCACCACTGTCCCTCCGTCAAGTGCGAAGCCACTCGACTCTCTCTCTCGCTCTCTGTACGCCACCTCCCCCATCCATTTTCTCAGAGAACGGTTTCGTTCTTTGCTTCACATACATCCATCGCCCGGCATCCTGCCCCTCGTATCCCCTCCCCATCTACCTCTCCGTTCCCCCTTCACTCCTTCCATCCCCACGACTCCCTTTAGCCATTTCATCCTCCCTTCAACTACAGCGGCGATTCTTCCACTTCTCCACCTCCCGCACTCCGAATCCATCCCAATTTTCCTTCCCCTCTGGTTTCATTGTTTTCCGTCTTCGTCCTTTGTCCTAGCCTTTCCTCCCTCAGCATCAATTCCTCCTCACTCCCCTCCTTCCTCCCCACCACTTCTCGCCGTCGCTTTCGTGAATGAACTATCTGCCAGTTTTCCCTCTGCCTCTTCAATCACGATCTCCGTTTCTAAGTCAAATTGGCCAACATCATCCTTGCTCGCGTTATTCCGCCTCGTTTATGGGCATGTAATTTTGTTGTTTTTTGTGGCCATATCGCTAATTCCGCCATTGACTTCCAAGTAACGAACTCTTTTGAGAAAAAAAAATTAACGAGTCAATCCAAATTCTGTATTTGCATTCTTTTACTCGGAACTTCAGCTGAAGGAAGCGCTGTTCTCAAGTGTATTCCATTTCAATTTCTTTGCTTGAATATTTTATGATAATTGAATTAGAGACGTTTCACCCGTATCATTCAATATGGTGCTCCTTGGTTCTCATCAAGTGGGTTGCGTTCGGATGAGAATGATGCAAAGGAAATTCTAGTTGTATTTAGGTGACAATGAAAACAAGTAGGAACTGTCGTCCTTTTCGCTAGAGTTTTCTGTCATCATCATAAAGCCTGAAGGTGAAACCAGACTTATGTTCCCTACCATCAATATTAATAAAGGAATTCTATATTAAAATCAGGAGAAAAAAATCAAGGTAAAATGTGTTCATTAACAATTAAATTCTTTTAAAATTTCATTTAATCATGGCTCAGAACATTACTCTCAGTTTTCCTTCAACACGCGAGTTAGCACATGCTGTAATAATGTGTACAATTTGAATGCTGCTGAGATGAATTACAGAATTAAAGAGAAGTAATTTCGCGAACCTGAGAGTGAGATTATAAAACATGGTTCGGTAAAGATCTTACACATTTCACCCCGACATTACAATCGAGAAAATATCGGAATTTGTGTGATCCAAATTTTAAGGTCTATTTTTGTATCGGTATTCTTCGACATGTACACATGATTAATGGTACTGAGACTACATACGTTACTGTTATATTTCTTCTGATGTAAATATGTACCAATGTTATTACCGTAAATGTTCACCCAAAGTCTGTTGACCCCAATAGTTTCTTTCATAGCCTGAATATGGTGAAGTTGATGATTTTTAGTGGACACTTACCTAAAAATAGATGCATTGCACCCATCTTATAGCCGTTGCTTTCCAGAGGTACTTAAATGTTAGGCAATTTTAAGCAGAAAAATATTTCAGTAATATACATTATAGTCCATTGCTTCCTTTGTTTATTTATTTATAATTACGCAGGATTAATATTTGATCTCTTAGATTCGCTATCATATTTTTTTCGGAGTTATATACAAATATTTGGAATATAATTATTACTTTCACATTAACGATTCGTTTCTTCAGTGTTGCAGAATATGAAATTAGATGAATACACCTATGATTTCTATTGAATATGCAGGAATTAGTTTATAAATATGTTTCATTACTTCCTTGGTCATATTTATTGTCTGTAAGATGAAGTTTTCTTGCGCTTGTAATATCGTTGCACTATATATATGTGGAGAGAATCAAAGCTCTTATCATCGCAACAAATTTCAATCTTGTATTAAAATTGGGAAAGTTTTATATTCGGAAAGCTAGGTGAAATATCCTATACTATTAAAGGAAATAGGGCAAGATTAGGATTATCTCAGCCTATTTCCTCGATATTCCTTAATAATGTGCACAGTCACACATATGACTTTTCATGAAGTTGTACTCCGAACAATTTACATGCTTAGCGAATATGTACGGAATCTATTACCGTGACATTATTTAGATGACCAGATTAGGAGACAGATATCAGGTACATTCAGGAAAGTCAAGTTTCCTAAAAACTGAGCTTGTGTATTAGCTTTATATCAATGGTTTTAATCATCTAAACATATTGAAATTTTGATCGAAAGTCTGAAAATTAGCAAAAATATTAAAATTTAGACAGTTTCTTTCCTCGGTTCCATCCAACTTTCTCTCATGATTATTGGTACCCTAACCGCAGCTTATCCCATATAAAAGCTGGGACTACGGGTGAAATAAAAAGAGTACATAATTATTTTTTACGAAATGATCCAGTAGTGAACCAAGAGCCGAAAGTTTGAGAATCTGGTGTTTTGATGCCGATGAAAATTCTTTACTAGATATATGAATTTAGAAGTTGCGAATTTTCTCTGTCATATTGTGGTTATCGTTGTAAATATGGACTCTATTATCTTTTCTACTTAATATCTTGTCTGTATCACTTCACCTCACTGCCATAGCAAGATGGATGTATCGTCGGCTTTAAAGCAAAGTAATTTAACGATTTGCGTTGCTCATGGCTGCCTAAGCATGGTGTGACGAGAGAATAATGCCACTCATTATTACTGTTCCACTCACAAAATGCTCTTGAATAATGATAAACCTCCAAAATGGACTCTCAAGAGCATAAAGGGAAGAATGTCTCACTTGCTTTACACAGCGATGATTGAAATCGGCAGACGGTGTGCAAATGCATACGGAATTTGGTTACGTAGCCTTGCATAGGACGTATGAGCCTCGGGCTCTTTAGAAGGGGTTATGGTCTCCGAAATCTCTCTTTTCAGACAAGACCGGTGTGAGTTGGTTGGGACAATGCATTTGCAAACGTCCTTCCCCTTGCCTTTCTTTATTTTTTCTCAAAAACTGCACACGCGCAGTGCAGGACTGCCTCCTGTCCCACTGAAATGTCCCCCATTTCGGTCTCTCTCTTTGTCTGGCCTCTCAGTTCCTCTCGAAAACGGTCACTTTGGTATTGAAAAATTAAAGAAACTTATAGGAGACTGTTTCCATCCTAATATGTGAAAACTTTGAGGTCTTATTTTCATTTTTTAGATATTATTCAACATATTTGAATTGATCTTTCATGGGTTCTTATTTTAGCAAGTAACCTGCGTGACTGCATTAATTATTGACTGCCTGATATTTTGTCCATTAATAGTGATTAAACATATATAAAATATATCATTTGGCCCGTCTTGTTTTATCAGACCTCTTCACATGAAAGTTTTTATTTATCTTTTTCTAACATCTTAACTTATCATTGTGGTCACTCACATCCACCATTTTGTTCAAAGCTGTATTTTCGAATTCAATTCATTGCATTTTCTCAAATGTTTGTTTATTTTCCTTCAGTGTTATCTTGAAATCAGAAATATTATCGGTTTTTCTCGAATTGTTTTCCATCTATTGTAATAATGTCCTATCAAGTGCGAATAATAACTATGGTGAATTTATGGGCTAAAAATAAGCAAAAAGTACTTGTCATTCTGCAATTAGCATCGTAATGTTGGCCCTCCACCAGTCAAAGTTTACGAAATCTCACTGCTGACTGCTTGTATGACTGTGGCATTACTTTAGAGTTGACAAGGGCAATGGAGTCGTGACTCTCTAAATGCTTACGCCTGTGTTTCTCCGTACCTTAATGCCGCGCTACCTCTTTCATTGTATCCGTCCCTATCATGCAAAATTCTCCAAGTCTTCGCTCCTTCAAACTCCACTTCTTCATCAACCCCACCCGAACTTCCCGTTAGAAACGCTTCAGGTTTGCATCACCTTCACCCTTTCCCTCCCTGTCGCATCTCTTCTGCCAATCCCGCGTCTCTCTCATTATCCTTCCCTCCTTTGATTTTGGTATGTCTGTCTGCCCACCGAATCTTTTCCGCCTCCTTCTCCTCTTGTCACCTAACGTTCCTCCATTCACGAAGCCAGCGAACAATGGGGGGGCCTTAGCGTGCAATCTCTCCCTTTCCAAATCCCCCACACCCCCGCCCACTTCGAAGCTAATCACCGTTGGCAATAGCCGTGGCGAATTTCGAGCCCCCTCGTCGTCTCCTCTCATCCGTTAGTCTCGGTGCGCATTTTTAGCAATGAATAGTGAGCTAATTTTAATGGCTAATGAACTCTTGAAATGAAATGTTTGGTGCACTGTTGGGGGCCTAACAAAACGAGTGGGAATTTTTCTGCCTGCCAAGCGAAAGGAGACAGTGGTCTCCCGCAATTATCCCCATCTCGCCCCCCTCACCGGGCGTTCCTATTCCTTCCCAACACTCGTGCGGCCCCCATCATCCTTCTCTTCTGCAAAGCTCTCTTTGAGGCTCCCTCCCTCCTTCTCAGCCTCATCTGCCGCTACATTCATAACTTCTCTCGTTTCATCACACGCACTTCCCTACCACTCCGATACACTTCCTTCTTCGTCCGCTTCTTGCCAATCTTGTCCCTCTCCCACCATCACTGCGACTATCCTACTCTACCCTTACTAACTTAACACTCGCCAGCATCCTCCAATTTGCGTCATCTGCCTTCATTTCCCATCATAAATGAATACCTTTCACGGTATTCGTGTGTTCAACTTTTTTCTGATCAAATGGTCACAATATTATTACAACCTAATATAACTTGTGCCTCTCATTTTAACGACCGTGTGAATATCTCTCTATTAAATTCAAACTGAACTTTATTTTGTGGCATGTGATTAGTATAGTATAATTAAACCAGTTTTTTTGGAGGTAGCTTTTATTACACCGGCTCAGAATCCTATGCAGATGCAAATTTTAATGATTAAGTTTCCGTGATATGACATTATGCCTGCAATTTATAAATAATCAACGTTGTATTTAAATAAAAGTATAAGTATAGTCACATCGAGTACAAAATATTCTGTCTGAAATGGATACTTTGTGAATCATTTCTTTGGTTTTATCGTACTTGCAGCGTGGTGGGTCGTCTCTCCCGTCCTCTAAATCCACCTTGAAACTATAGCAGCACGCATTAATGATCCAATTTCCTCTTGCGGTGACGATTCAATGCAGAAAAGATGCCGTTTTGTGACATGGTGAATAAAAATGCATTCTTGTTCATCGTAGAACAGGTTTAATGTACGTACATTCGGATGCCATAGACGACTCCATAAAGAAGCGAATGGTCGTCCTAGAGAAAATGGAAGGTCTTCGAATCAGAACTCGTAGGCACATCCAAGAACGTTCTATGAAGACGTGAAGTGCATTTTGAGCTGGCATTTACTAACCTTCCGACGTAGGTTGTGCGAATCAATTTCCTTACCATTCCGGTCTCGGACGTCCGAAAATCTGTGACATCGCGTATATGACAATTTCATAGTGACACATGTTGTGCCGACTAAGATGTGAAAAGACATCGAATATCCTATCTGTGGACGTCGAGCGGTTGGTGGTCAGATGTAATCAATAATACAATTAGATTTTTTTTCAAATTTTTGGTATATGTTTTATAGATATTTTAAATATGTTCTCAGTCTCAAAACTCTTTCTCGGAAAACCTCCATTTTATCTTGCCCTGGTTTGATCTTTTCTTAAATTAAGCAATATTTTCTGTGAATAATTCTATTCTATATGCCGTTTGCCATCATTTGAGCCTTATTAACTTTCAATTATAAATACATGGCTTCTACTTGTGATGTAAACTATTAAAAAACCGAGTTGTATTTTATCTCCTGTCTCCAGCTTGACTCGAGATGAGGCTTGCTTGAAACTTAAATGAAATGGGATATAAAATGACAGCCCCATACTTTTCTTAGTTATCGTATGTACTTATGTCGTTGGAGCTGCTTACTAAACGTACGGCTTCTTGTGTAACGACATCCTCCTCTCATATCAGAATATCCTTGATTGCGTGATGCCCAGATCAAAATTCATTCATCCATCGCGAGTAATTGGATGGCAGACAATAATCGATGTATCTATTACAAATTGTTCTCTATATTCCTATTCTTATAAAATGTTGGTAATATTTTTCAAAATCGTATGTTCAATCTATGTTAGATGATAATTTAACTGAAATAATCTCATTTTAGAGAAATTAATTCCACATTTACTTCTTTTTAAGTTTAATTGGTTGTCAAGCTTTGTTTTTCCGTGCATCTACTTCCATCAGTAGAAAGAGCCAATAAAATGCAAATCCTCTGCAAAAAACCAAGATTCATATTTGGTTAAGTTTAAGGTTTTCTTAAATTCAATATTACAACGTCTTATGTCATCCGTATAAACTCAGGTAATAGGCATAAAACTAGCCTCCAAATGAAACTTCTCTACAAATTATTTGTCGAGCGCAGCAAATTTAATCCAACTTCACTTACTGGTACAATTATACAGTCAATTACGAAGTGCACAGTAAGTGGTTGGGTGAATAAGTAGGATAAGTAAGAGTTTGTGGTTTTAGAAGCTTAAAGGTTCAGTCTACTCCGCTCAATTTACCCTTTCCCGGGCGAATCCCAGACGATCCTCTGAGGAGAACCCATGTAATTCGGGGGAAAGGTAGGAAGATGGTGGATAGGCCTTAAGGCAGTGGATAAATTGCTCACCCCGATGTAATTCCTCTCAATTTCAGACGCATATGATCTGTATAACGGTGCTTAAAGGCGCACTCAAAGTTTATGGAGTACTGGAATATGTAGACGGCAATATAGGAAGGAATTAGAGCGCCTGAGAGTGACAAAATGATAGATTCTGGGGCATGTTTACCGCTCAAGAGAGCTACTTTTCGCACGTTTTAATCTAGAAAATTTTTCATTTTCGAATGTTCTCCTTATAATTTTCTTGCTGACTAATATGATATTTTGCAATAAAATTATTACTAGAACTAAAGGGCATTCCAAGTGAAATGCGTAAACACCGCGCCTTGGAAATTTCTGGAAATGATAGAACGCGAAGCCGTTTCGGTGGAAAAACAAGCCACTAGTTATGTATTGAGGATTTTTCCGTAGAAATCATAATGAGTATTGATTGTCATAATTGACACTATAGGAGATTGCGAGGTGACGCCACCGGCTATTATGATTTATTGCTTCGTTTTTATAAAAAGCATCCTTCGGGTTTATAGGAAAAGGGAATAGCTACCGGTGATCGCTTATAATTAAGCATGAATCTCCCCTTCCTAACCCAAACTGATCATCCCCAAAGTAATCCTTTGCCTTACTCCCTGTCCATTTGTTGATGTTCCTGGAAACGGCTTTAGCTGCGTAGGATATCAAACTTATTGTTCTGTAATCCTCACATGATTTAGCCTTTACCTTTTTCGGAATAGGAACTGATGGGGATCTCACAAAGTCTTCCGGCCAGGTTCCTTCAGCATGGATTCTACGAATCAGTTCATATAGACTCTTCGTGCCACATTTTCCTAAACCTTTTAGTAGTTTCGTACGAATGTTTTTTACCCCTACGGCTTTCTCTGATTTCATCTCAATTAATGCCCTTTCTATCTCATCGGCGACCATGCCTGGACCCAAGCTATTTTCCTCTACGTCATGTTCTCCTTCTATGTACGAGAAGCTTTGTATAACCTTTTTGGCCTTCTTCTTCTACCAGTTCTTTACCATACAGTTCTTCTATTTATTACTTTCATCTCTCTTGCATCTTTTCGGTGTCAACTATTATCAAACCCGACTTCTTCTTATCTGTTAGCACAGATCTTCCCTTCTTACTTTCGATAGCGATTTAATCTTCTTGTATAGCGTACCAATTTCAGCCTTCCTATGTTAACTTTCCATATCTTCGCAGTGTGTCTTCCACCATGCTTTTTTTATTTGTTTCCCGGCTCAATTTATTGTTTAACTATTCGTGCTTCTTGTTGCCTAACTCTGTGTTAACATTCTTCCATTTTCTTCTCCCATCTATTTTTGTAATCATCTCATCAGTGGCCCATGGCTTCCTTATCCTTACCCCATTAATAGTTGCTACAGTTTCTTTAGCTGTTTCGATATCCCCTTCTTTATAAATTCCCATTTTTCTTCGATAGTACTCAGCTCTTTACTTCATCCTTGCTTTTCTCTACAGCCAGCTGGTACTCCTCCGTTATCAATCTATTCAATGCTTCTACATTCCATTTCCTAAACCGCCGCCACTGCCTTATCTTTTTGAAACGGACTTTACTCTTCATAACAACCACATTGTCGTCAGAGTCCGTAATCACTCCCGGGAAGTTGTTCGAATTGATCATACTGTTCCTGAATCTGTGCCTAACCAGAATGTAATCTAACCGAAACTTTTCTGTGTCACCTGGCATTTTCCATGTATACCTACGTCTTTTGTAGTATCTAAACCAAGTGTTGGTTATGACTAACCCCTGTCTTATACAGAACTCAATTGCTTTCTCTCCGCGGTCATTCCTTGTAACTAAACGGTAGTCTCCCACCTCATCATCATCTCTTCCTAATCCTACCGTCCTATTCCAATCCTCTAGTACTATCATATATTTTCCTGCAGGAACGCACGCGGTTATGTCCTCTAACTGATCGTACATCCTATCGACATCTTTCTCCTAATGATTGCTTGGTGGCATGATTCCCTGAACAATGACCAAGTTCGCAGGCTCTGCTTTTATTTCTGCTAGTAACATCTTATTCGTTGTTTGTTCTGTGTTTACTACACTTCTTCTTCTCTTTATTTAATATCACGGAAACCCCTCTTTGGCTCTCGTCCCCGTCGTTGTATATTACTCTATAATTATCACTCCAGTAATCTCCGCTGTCCTTCCATCTCACCTCGCATAAACCTAAAATGACCATATTTCCTCTTACCATATCTCGCTTAGTATTCTCCAATTTTCTATCCTCAATATTGGCAAAACACTCCAAGTTCCTTTTCTAAATAAATTGGTCTTCTTTTTCCGCGACCTCTTCCTGCTGCTGTTGGCTTTCCTTTGCAAGGGTTTCGCGAGATGACGACCCCGGAAACCTTGCCTCTCCCGCTGCCGGGCACGACACACGGCTCCTTGGGCCGAGTCCCGCAGCTGCCAGGACTCATATTCTCTATAGTGTCCATCATTATATTCTTGGGAATGATAATTGAGGTGGTTTCCCGTTGCCTTCCTCAATAGTGTTTTTAACGTGACACCATCACTTAATAGCCGCCCCACTGGGGTCAGACGCCTTTGCAGCCGCCTCACATAGGAACAGACGCTGCGTGGACTACCTTTCGTCTGGCTCCTAACATTCGAACTATTTGGGTGGGGTGACCCTACCAGGATCAATTATCATTACTCCATTCAGCACAGCTCTAGGGGTCGTCGGAACACGCAAGCCATTCCGCCTCGTCCAGGTTGCAGTCCATGGGAGGGAACATATAAATATATATATATATATATATATATATATATATATATATATATATATATATATACACACACACACACATACACATACGAATACGATTTGGCCTATTTTGTCAAAACTGGCAGCTTCTCCCCTTATAGGGTTACAATAACCTTTTTCGAATAAATTTAACTCTATTGGAAAATGTTGAATTCAGCGAAGTACATTTCTTTGCATTCTTTTTTTAAAATTCCTGTTCGTAATTTGATTATTTCAAAATGAAAATTTGTAAAAATAAATTCTGTGCTGTACATTTCTGTCTCTCTGTCCCTTCTCATTAATGAACTTTCTGTTAGCCTTCAAAATTGAAATGAGTATCGTTATGACTGATTTTTTGTTGTATTTGAAATATTCAATGCCTAGTGTTAAATACGTTTTCTGCTGACCCTTGTTTTCAGACTCTGAAAAACTAAGGTATGTTAATATTATTAGGATGATTACACTTCGAGGCAAGCAGCGGATGCAAAAATATATTTCTTATAACGAAGTACTCTTTGAACTTTTAAGGTATTTGAACTTTACCATGGGTAAAGGTTCAAGTGCGAGTGAGATACAGTTATATGGAATCGAAGATAAAGCTGAAAAAAGATAAAAATGAAAAATAGGAAAAGCGTAATTAGATGTGCCAAATAAGTAACTGAGTTATAAGAATATGCGGAAATAGATAGAGATGTATGAATGCAATCGGCGGAGAGAACCTTTTGATAGATAACAAATTCACGTTTCAAAGAAGTTAAGAAATGGAGGGAAAAAATTGACTATTTGAAGTTAAGATATTGAAGGGGTAATATGTTTATTGGGGTTGGAATAGATAATAGTATTTGATGTGCGGAGAAATATTGATACTTTATCTAAAAATAGTCTAAAAGTCGTGAAAAGTTTACCATGAAAATAAACACCAGCCGTTAAGTATATAGAGAAATAAATTGTACTTAGCAAGAATTTGTAATTGTACTTATTGGTATTTGGGGAAGGAAGGGAAAGTATGTGGTAAAACTGTATATCCAAGTCACAAAATCTATTAACCTCAAGAAGGGAATGAATTATACACATATAGACACATTTGTGCATTATTTTCATACTGAATATTAAAGATTAAAAATTTAAATTGTGATCCAAAATATATAGGCCAATTTTTTTTCAAAGCAGAGATACGTTATCCCACCAGTTGAGTAAAGAATAAATATTTCTAATAATGCCGATTACCACATTTCGCAACTGATATAGATATTATGTCAACTATATGTTGCACTAAAATCTCGCTCCCTGAATGAACTGAGTGAGATTTGTGATGTGTGCATTCACTCGCATAATTGGTGTTTCAATATCCCTATCCCTTGGTGTTATTAGCGTATGAATTTTTATGTTTGCACTCTTATAAAATTTTTATGCATGATATAAAAATTATTGCATATTATGATTGTATGCTGATGGCAGCATTATATTATCAAACACGTTATATTAAATATTAAATCCGATCCGGTCTATATTAAACCCGATTTTGTGGTATAAACACCGTTTTTATCGTTTAATTTAATGATATTTCTATTTGTCTTCATATTTCTATATAAATAAATACTGTGACTTTAGAAAATAAATTACTACAAATAACTGTCATGTCAACATTGAATTTTCCGCACTTTTGCAATACATTCCATTTTGCGTAATTTCTTTCCTTTACTCTAGTGTATTTTTTAAAAATAATTCTAACAGTTGGTGATGCAAAATATTAGCAACGTATCGTTGCTGCAATTTATTTAAAAAATGGTGGAGTCAAGTAGTAGCCTTTTGTGTCATGGATTGTGATATGTGAGCTTAATTTTTCTTAGGCTCATTTTACCCACAAGACTTCTTTTTCTCCAGAAATTCGAATTCCGTAGTTTCTCATTTTGATTCCTTGGGATTCACCTTTTTTATTTCCAATGCCTTTTAACTGTCAACCCCCTTCACTCCGACAATCCGACGAAATGGGTCCCTCGTCTCCTCCGCTCACCCACCCACATCCCCTGCCCCTTCGGATCACCCCATCCCATTTCCCCCGCTTCCCTGAATCTTCCCGCCAAACCCCCTTTTCTCCCTTTTATGAAACCATCGTCTACCTTCCCACCCTTCTCCCAAGTAGACCACTCCCATCCCTACCCTCCCCGTCTATTCCCTCCGCGTCCTTCCTCCTCGCTGCCATCTCTTCTGCTTCTCACTCCCCTCGTTTACTATCTACCAGCCCTCCTCACCCTTTCCGCCCTTTCTCCACACGTCCTTCTCCTCTACACCAGCCACCCACTTCTTACTTCCCCGTCCTCCATCCTGCACACCCCGTCCTCCAAATTCCTCCGCTTCCCTCCCGCTCCCTGCATTCCCAGCATATCTCTTTTCCTTTTCACTCCTCTCTTCCCTTTTGCTGCCTCTCCCGCCCGGCATTCTCTCTTTGCCTCTCCTCCCAAAACCCATCTCTTGGATTCGCTCTTTACTCTTCACTCTTGAAATCCAAGGCTCACCCTTTTCCCGCCTTCCACTCCCCTTCCGTCCTCCAAATCCCCCTACCACGGCCCAATCTCCCGGCACACCCGTCCGCTTTCCTTTTACTCAACAACTTTTACCACCCCTCTCGCCTACCCAGCCTTCTCTCTTTCGCGTCCCACCTCCGAAATCTCCCGCCCACTTCCATCATCAGCCCACCGCATACGACCCTGCCTCCCCCTCAACCCCTTAATCCACCCAACCTCCCGCTGTACCTACTCTCAGCCGCTCCCCTAACCATTCGGGTATTCTTCGGGACCCACATATTCCCTTCTCCCCAACCGCTTTATCCCGACCCACCCTTTTCATCCCTTCCTTCTCGCTCACCCTTTCCTCGGCTCCGTCCTCATACCCCGTCGCCCCTCCTTTGCCGTCAACCCGACTGTCTCCCGCCATCTAGACTCCACCTACCCCACCTTCGTCCCCAAAGACCCCACCTCTGCTGAACCAGCTTCCCATTCCTTTCCACACCCCGCCGCCCTCACTCTCATCTCTCCCGAGAACCACCCCGCCGTCCAAGCGATGCCTTCTCCTTCTCGGCTGCCTCCGCAGCCTCCCAGCCCCCATCCTCTGTGTACCCCCTCACTAGAGCCACCCCAGTACTCCCATCCCAAGAGGGGCTACCCCTTAAACCGCCGAAAAAACAATCTCTTTCCCATCCTCCCTTCACCACCCCCCGCCCACGTCCCATACACACCCCAGCCAGGGTCTCACCCCCCTCATCCGCTCGCTCTCTCCGCCGCCACTCAAAGGGCAAACCGTCTCTTTCATCCCGCGTTCTTGCACCAATACCACCTCTTTTCGCCGATGCATGCCCGCACAAATATATATCCTCCTACCCCCTACTCGCCTCCGCTCCGAAAACCCACGCCCCGCACTCCTTCCTATATCCTTCTTTCTCCCCCTTTGTTGCGGCCAAACTCAATTCGCAGCTAACGAAATCCTTTTAATAAAAACTTCCCTCTGCCTCTATCCTTTTGCACGCACCCTATATCGCTCTCAGGAGCGGTGCTATCCTTCCATTCACATTGCATGCCGGTCGATCATTTTCCGCTGGGCGTTGGCAATACAGCGAGCAGTTTGGCCCGGCGTTCTCCCGCTTCGTAAACGAGGAAGGGGTTTTCCGTCTGTGCCCGGGTCTTCGTGTTCTCGCTATTCGCTTTGATGGGTTAGAGGCTTCAGGGAATTCAATGATAGGATAGAAGGGGCTTGTAAAAAACTTTCTCTCGCGAATTCGATTGGCATAAAGTGCCAACATAACATTGATTCACACCTTAAAAAGTCTCGATTTCAAATTCGGAAAATGATATGAACCTATTATTAAATCAGAATCAAGAGGAAATCTCTCCAAGTGTGCTAAAGAATTTCCTTATATTTTTGTTACAATCGCTACATTATTTATCATTCTTAATGTTCCACCATTGCACCTTTAAAGTTTTAAGAATTCTGACTATATATAGCATAATAATAATTCAAGGAGTCAGCTACATTAAGAAAATTCGTATTTAGAAATTTATTTTGGAAAAATAAATATTCCTGTCGTTATTAAATGCGTAAAATTTACAGCTGTTATATAGTAGTATAATTTATTTATATAGATTGATTGATTGTTATGATAATTTTATTTACTTGAAAAGATTGAAATCCATCATGAGACTACAGTATATTGTTGCTTTCATTCTTCAGAAGGGTTTATTGAAGTGTCGCATGTCAGGTTGTGTTTTGCTAGGAGAGGTAAGGAAATGTCTTGCTGTGCCTTTTTGTAGCATGAGTCCATCCAAAATCCTAAACGACCAATTTCGTACCAATGATAATAATATGTACTATTTATGTACGAAAATTGGCACTTTTTAGGTTTCCGATATCGTAATGAAAATTCTGATTTCCAGAGGATAACGTATGATATGGTACTGAAATAGTTTTGCATGTTTTACACTATGATTTATCATTTTTTATCTTTATTTATAATTATTCGTTTTGTTTAAAGAGAGAACTCATTTATTTGACGACCTTTCTCCTAAATTTTAAATTAACACATTTACCGTCGATATAATGCGTCAAATAGTATCCTCCGCCCAGAGATATGTATATATAGTATACGGTGTTGGACTTGTTTATTTTTACCTGATGATGTTATGCTATAATGAAACCTGGGTTGTAAAAATTAAAAAGTTTATGTGGAAAAGTAAAGTGGTTTGATTATTAAAAGTCAGTAAGTGTATTGTATATCCAAATGACTGGAAATTAACGGTGGTATTTTTATTCTATCTACCTGAAAACTATGACTAAATCAATCGATGGTATAGTTATGATTCAGATCTTTGTTTAAATATAAGGCCATTATGATCATTTAGCCAAGTATCAACGGGATAATTTTAGCTTCCCAATGTGTTCAATGAGAGTGACCTAGGATCATAATCAACATACCCTTCGATTTTAAATCTGCGCCAGGGCTATATTACGCTGAACTAGGTGAAAACATACTTGTTGAAGTTTCGGAGATTCTGATTATTTCAGAACAGATAATGAAAATGGTTGACAATTCTCCGGAATTATTTCACACTTAACTCGCTCCGTAAACGTCGAGCCAGTCCTTTTCTCCCATTTAATTCGATTTTGGATTCCATCCGGCATGTTTTCCGTCCCAAGCCCATTATCCCTCACCCTGCCGCCGCCGCACTTATCCAATCCGTCGACCTATTAACGACCTCCTGGATCCACTCCCAGCATCAACATGTCCGCCACTTGCCCGGCTACAACCGGCAGTGTAGAGCCATCGGCTGCAACAACCCTACCTACCCCAGCCTAACCCCCACAACGAACTGACGCTGTCGCTTAGGACCATGCGTGTCTAAGCCTCCGTCCCCCCCCCCATCTCTCTTGTAGCATTCCCTTGCTCCATCTCCTTCTCGGACTTCCTCGCTAAACAGATCTGTCTCCAACCACAACTGTTTCCAACCCTCTTCTCCCCAAACCTCCCATACTAAATATTCCGTTTCACTCTCGTCCGCATGATCCAACCCCCTGAAGTCTCCTCTCTCGGGCCACTAGCACATCGGTTGGTGCCACCGCTTGAAAATGCATTAATGGCGATACTGACGTTGAAGGTGTGGGGGGATTGAAATGGAACAGAGAGGAAGTTTTGAGAACCGGAAGAGTGGAAAGTGTTAGCAAGGCCCGTATAGAATGGAGAATGGAACAAGGTCTGTGTAAGTGGGGATTAAGACAAGGCGATTGGGAGTAGAAAAAGATTCACGTAGGAAAGGAGATGGTGTCGGAGAGGTGACCCATTATCCATCTGCTCCAGAGACGACTTACAGAAATAAAAAGTGGAAAAATGTAATAAGATGAAAGATAGGTGGATCAAAGGAAATAAGGAAGATATTATTTGAAAATATTTAGAGTTTCGACTACAGAGGCGAAATTTGAATTAAAAAATAAGGTGGTACAACTGCAGTGGGCAAAATTTGTCTGATTGGAAAAATACTCTGAATCAAAGAAAAGTAAAAAGTAAATTTTCAATAGCTTCTTTACGGAAATACGGTCTTTAATAGTCCAGCCTTTTTAAATTGGTCTTACGGTAGGTCTATTGGTGGTTCGGTGTAAAACGTTGAACGACGGAGAGTTTTTTGAAATTTTAATTAAAAGACTTGATTGTTAGATGGAAAAAACTTTCCAATCTTTAAAGAAATGTTCTCGGAGGGGTTTAGAAGTCAAACCATATTTGGTTTTGGAGAGATGAAAAATAACAACATGTAGTGGTTACTCGAGTGAATCGTGACGTAAGTCGACCCATGATAGGTTACGGGTATGCGCTTGTGAACACTTTACACTCTACTGTTAAACCAAGAGAGTGCCTGTTTACATACACTGAAAGGAATGTCTCCCAGGGATGATTATAAGATCAGGTGTATTAATAGGAATTAAATGACATACAGATTTTAACCGCTTCATCATGAAGTCAAACTGTCTCGAATCCTGTTCCAAGCATAAAATGCTAGATTACATGCCTGGCACACCCACCAAAACAAGTGACAGTGCATTAAATTGTTAGTCAAAGTTCGTAAATTATCTCTTCAGTGAGATAAAGTCACATATCACTTTGATAATAAATTATTTACTGACGTAGTGACAATTGGTACCTATCCATCGAAGAGGAAGCTTTCTCGGAAATGATCGTTGAGATTACAAAAATGTTATTTGGGGTGCAAAATTTGTTTTCTCACACGTCGGAATAAACACCACTTATCATAAGAACTGTTACTGGATCATTCTGATCAAAAATTGTGCGCAGCCAAACAAGGAACCCCATTTCAATGCATGTTATAGGTAGCAAATAATATTGTAATTAAGTCATTTAAACAAGGAGCATTATTCAGTCATTAAAATGGTCAAAATAGATAGTGTTTAGTCATATAGGCATTAAAATTAAAGAAGTATTTTACGAGAAGGATATTTTACGAGTAATAAACTAACATTTATCAAGAGTTATTCTTAAGGTAAAGATTATTTGCTTTACCAATGATGTAAAGTTTTTTAATGAAATAAACTTGGTGAAGTCTGCAAAAAATTGTATTTTCCTACCTAGGTGTCGATTTATACATTATTTATTGTCAAGGTCATACAAAGTGTCGCCAGAAGATATCTATGTTATCGAAACAAAGCATAGTTAAATGCAAAAATGTTCCATATGTTTGTCAAGTTATTCTTTGAACCGAATTCCGTGGAAATCGTTTATTTGACACAGGAACATTGAATATTCATGTACGTTGCGACTTATCTTTTCCTTATCCAACAACTTGAGTAAGTGTACATATTGCAAACGAAGAATATTGAAAAATCGTAAGATACAGGAACCGATATTTGAAAATTTATGTCAATGAAAGCGTATTTAATGGTGAATTTAAGATATGTAGTCTTCAGGAAGTATCCTAAAGTACTCGTAATATTATTGCTCTACATGAGTGTAACTTGATGTTAGTATGTATTTACAATTCTTAGATAAAATATTTATTTATTCTGAGCGGAAATATATTTTCAAGGTACATTTAATAGAATTGAAAATTTTATTAATTTTAAAAATTGAAACTTGCTAGTTTAGGCGATACGGATATGTCTTTATTCCTTTGCGATGGGATGTATTTTAAAAAACTTCATGGGATAATCGAATAGTGGATCTTTGAAAAAGTAAGTTGGGTGTTATTTTTGTGTGCAGGTTTTTATTTTTTTCAGTGAGGAATCCGCTAGTTGTCATACTTAGAACTGAAATTTTTGTACGGATATGTAATGAGTGTAATTTCTAATACTGATGTACCTAAAATGAAACATTTTTCTTAGTAAATTGCTAATGAAGGTATAGTGTTTTACTCTAAAGCATACTTTTTGAGTGACTCAGTATTATTGTTCCACAAATAAAAGAATATTGAATCAAATGCAGGCTTTTATTCGAGGAGTAACCACAGGCAGTAGGAAAAAAATGCTCAAGCTCCAAACGCGATGATTTGACCCAAACCTATATTTTTAATGAATTTCTGTCTTGAAGTAGGATTATATTGGTTAAAATAAAATTTTCGACTGATTTAAATACTCTTTCACTGCAACACACTCTGCATACTGCAAACCTTTATTTTTAAATTTATTAATTGTGTTTTAATGTTCTTCAATTTTAGGCGTGGCATACATTGAAGCGACAACATGAACGAATCCATTTGTATACCTTTTCATTGGAGGGAAAGTTGAGAAATAGTTAATCAAAGGGTATTTCGAAAAATTATGTCATTTCCAGCGATCAATTTTTTTAAATAACTGCCGGATCTTTTTTCAGGTTGTGACAGGACGACAGACCTTAAATAGCCCTTTTCCTTAAGGAAAAAGAAGTATAAAAATTACACTAAAGAAAATAACGAAAAAAGGAGCGTTGTAAATAAAATGTAGGTAAATGAATTGGTATGCGTTTGGTATAAGACGCAAATTTGTAAAAATACGTTATTCAATTGTGTTCTAAGTTGAAAATCAAGACTCATTTGGTAAATTTTACTTCAAATTAGAATGCACTCAAATTAAAATACTTCTTTTAGCGGGGGCCGTTGAACTATTTTTATCGATGACATTTACAGAATTTTTTAAGATAATTCTTTTTTGCAATAAATTTTTCTTGATTTATTGATCTCGTTCGTCCTAATGTGAAATTAATGCTTTTGATTATACCTTTTGTGTTATGGAAAACGAAATACAGCTGTCGAGGTCTAATCACGTTTTAAAACTAAACTCTTGTTCAGGTTTCCGTTTTATTATGTCAGTAAGGGTTTGAATGGCCTATTTCCAAGGTGCTTTGTCCCATATGCTCATCGGTGAGTCCACTCCGGATTTTAAACCAATTATTTGCCTAACTTTGTATTGCCTATAGAAGGGTACTTGCCCATCAAGGTCCTGCTCCTTTTGCTTAGCTTCTGTAATACTATCACACAGCCGACCTAAGGTTCCAAATAATTGTTTTTGATACACATTTATATTAGGTTTGTAAAATTAGTGAAACGTAATGGTTTCAAAATGAAGTCTATTTCCTTTTAGTATTTTGTGTTCACTAATGCTCCGTTCAACTCATCTTTCCTATTTTAGGTCTGAGGTAATATACATCACTGGTCAAACTCACAGATCTTTTACGGACGATAAATGTCCATGTATTTGAGTCCTAGCAATTTCCCTGGAACTTTCTATCGGCCGCCACCCATGCAGTAAAAACGGGTAGGGAAATTGGTTAATTTGCGAATGGGGAGCAGTACCTAAAAAGGGAGCTCACGATAGACCTGCTCTCGAGATCCAGAGGTAGGTCGTGTCGAAACGGGAGTGGGAGGAGCTCTTTTGCTGGCGGAGCAGCACTGCGACAGAGCCGAGAGCACTCGGCGAAAACGCGGCTCTTGGCCCTTGGACGAGCGCGAAATCACGATTTTGTTTTTCTAATCCAACCCGCGGTACATCCGTTCATTTTTAACTACCGAGAGGCACGATGCGTGATGTCAAAGCGGTCGTTTGCCACGTCGCAAACGGACAGCCGGTGGCGAGAGAGAGAAAGAGGATGAGTGTGGCAGAGAGGGAAAGAGCATAAGGGGCCAAGGAGGAGGGCGGGACTCCGCGTTCTGGATATGCTTCGAGGGAAGCGTGTCAAAAGGTTACACGGGGGATGCCTCGACTCGGAGGGTCTTTTGATCCCGTGAACTCCTCGACGCCTGCGACGGACGTGGACGAGAGTGAGTATTAGAGGGGGCAGGTGGCGTCGAAGATGAGATTTTTGCTACTTGAATTCCAAGTTCGTTCATCGAGTTTGAGGAGTAAGCACACTCGAGAATTAAACGGGGCACTTGAAAAAAAAATTCTTTGGACTCAAGTAGATAGGAGAAATAGGGAGAGGTAAAGACGCAAGGAGCGCGTGGTCAAACAGATTGAGCGAGCTAGCTCCGAGGTAAACAATGAACTTTATTTTAGTAATTTTTGGCCATATTGCCATGTAACTACAACGCAAATAGTTAAACTACTCTTCGTATTGTTTCATTAATTGGAAAAATAAACAAAAGTTGCTTTGTAGTAGGAGACCATTTCGGGAATAATGAAGGAAGCTGGTGTTCGTGCCATGTGAATTGGAATGTTCCATGGGTTTCATCCATGTGCATAGCTTACTTATGGCATGTACATCGATACTATCCGCAGGAGGTTTCAGATAAAGTACTTGAAATATATATAGTCTCAATAGAAGATAGAGGATATATTATGATCTTCCTCATATTAAAAAACCGTTTGACTTCTTTGTATAATATATTTTGGTAGTATTTCGTTTTCACTGAAAGGATTTAATTCTTCCCTTCATTTCATGCTAATTTTTTCTCGTATATCTCTGGTACTCTTGCTCCTGATATATCAATTTGTCACTGTTCCTTAAGCTTAAAGTCGCAATTCATAAGAAAATGTTAAAATTTTACTGGATAATCTTCTACGATCTTCATATAATCATGTTACACAAGTACATATTCCTCACGCAAAGAAAACTCTTTATGTTATCCAATATACATTTTAAGTTAAAGAGGGTAACTGATATGGATTATAACAATTATGTATGACGTTTCCTTTTTAATTCGTGTCATTTTCTTGGAAATTTACTATGTACATAAATGGCGATGCTGTCGCTTGCCCGAAACTGTACACTTGCTCGCAAAATCCTCTGAATCTCTCACGATCATATTCCCCGATATCCTTTTTATCTTCTCTTTCGTCCATCCTTAACTTGCGTTCTTCCTCCCCTTATTCTTCCTTCTTATGAAATTCGCACTTTTTTTATAGATGACTCCTACTGGTTTATTTTTTCCCCCTTTCTGCGGCCGTCTTCTTTTGTTGACGCTGCGTTGAATGTGTGGCTTTTATAGCGAACACATTTCCGTGGTGGAAGCGTCTGTCCGTCTTTTCACCCTCCTGCACTCCCCTTCCCATTCCACGCGACCCCATCTTCTCCGCCTTACCCCTCCATTCCCTTCACCGCTACACCTTTCCAGCTCTCATCCCTCAGCGACGCAATCCTCATCTCAGCTCCTTTGCTCTTTCTCCACCCTCTCTTCTACCCCCACTAACCAGCCCTTTACGTATTATCTTTCCAACACCACTCCTCCTCCTCCCTCGTCTGTTCCTCTTCCTTTGTTTTCCCTTCGCTTTCTTTAAGTGCTGCGGTCGGAGTTGGATGGCTCGTGGGAGGGGTGGGTTGAGGGTAGTCGCTGTGAATGGACCCCTGTGGAAGAGAGAGAGAGGCACCTACGCCCTTCCATTCTCTCCCCCACCCTCATTCCACTGCTCCACTTCTTCCCCCTCCCCCATTTCCACCGTTCCTGTCGTGCCCTCCCATCTTCGACCCTTCCTCCAAAGCTTCACCTCTTCCAACCCCTCTGCGCTTCATACCTCCTACTCTTCCTCGCCTCCACTGCCGCTGATCCAGCCTTGTCTTCTCACCCACTTACCAGACTGCCTGGGACCCCTCCTTTGTTTCCGCTTGGCAGTTATTGTTGCGCTGCATTGTTGGGAGACAGCGTATCTATTGCGACGAGGAAAGGGTGTTCCGTAAATTAATAGCTCGCGAGGAGTGGCAATGTCACGGGGTTCTTGCCGATAGTGAAAAGCTGCTTATTTTGTGCTCATTCTCTCTTCCTGACGCCGTTATCCGTTTTCTTTTCCCGTGTTTATCTATAGGGTTGACTAGGGAAAAATGCAAAGTATTCTGATACTTGTCAAATGTAAAAAAAATATGTAAAAAAGACGCCCGACCTAGTTTGACCTTTCTGGAAAATTTAGCGCAGGCAATGAAGTGAGTATGCGCGAAGCCTTTTTAACTACATTTTGTGAAGCCTTCCTTAAAATAGACCTGTCCTGACCCTGGCTGATAACGCGTCCTCTTCCAGGATATTATTTTTTGTTAAAAATTCTAATATCTTTTTCCAATAAATTAAAATTTAATGGCACAGTAGTCACTACCTTACGATCTTTTATTTCTAAGGTTATCCTATATATTTAATGCCTAAGGTTAATTGCTATCGTATTCATACCACTCCTTTTTCCAAGTCTCGCAGGAAAGAATATTCCTGTGATAAGTTTGATCCTTAAAATTGCCAACTGTATAAATGTAGTATTTTTTATGCTCTTACTATCGTCACAGTTTTTTAATCGGCTGCCATTAATTGGTCGACGCGAAAGTATGAAGAGTGAATTTTGCTACATAGTAATATATTATTCACAGTGCGGTAGTTCCAGTAAATGAATAGTTGGTTTGACGGGGCTTACTTAATTCCTTGTGGGGTGGTGGGGATAATTCCGAGACAGCCAAGAAGGAAGTGGACTACTCCATAGGTGGAAATGGAAAGTGTGGGAAGTAATTGAGAAGGCGATCGAAGTAATCAGTCGGAGGAGGTGAATGTTGTGAGGTAAGTTACGGATGGGTATTTGAGGATGATATGTGGAGATTACGGCAGGGAGTAGCGGTGCGGAGGAAAGAAAGGATAGGGAAGGAGTGAGATTTGGAGGGAAGATGGAACGAAATGAGCGGAGGGGTCATCGAGGGACGGGAGTATCCGACACGGGGTGTGAAGGAGTGAGTGTCCGTAATTAGCATGGATCTCCCTCAAGACGGATGACGGGGAGAGGGGACGCAAGGTGGGGTGAGCGAATGAGTAAGCTAGCCATGGACCGGCCATGAGAATGTAAGGCTGGGAGGGGAGACACGCTTTGGACTCGGATCCGCATTATTCTTTCCGTCCCACGGCACCACTCCCATCCAGCGAACATCAACTCCATTCTCCAGCGCGAGCTCGCAACCCTACCCGCTCGAGATGGTGGACGGCGAGGGGTGGTTTTCATTCGTCCGGCTCTCTCCCCACGAATTCGTCAAACAAAGCTGACGAAAAAAATAAAAGAAAGATGCCTTCGGACCGAAAACGTGGAGCTTCTCCTCCTTCACCCTCCTCTCTTCGACGCTCGCTTCCCTTCTCTCCTCTGTCCCCATCACTACCCCTCCATCCCCACCACGTCGCCCGTCCCTCTCCGGGCCTTATGCCTCTCTCTCACACTCCTAATGCTCATCCTTTCACCCCTCATTCCTTCCAAAAACCTCTTCGATTTCCGGTGTGCTGTCATTACAAACAATTCTCCTCCGACGCTCGCTCCTGACGCGATGGCTCCCCATTCAGAGAGTCGTTACTTCTCTCCGCGCTAATCAGCCAACTATTTTTGCTCCTTCTCGCCCTCTTTCCAATCCTCTGGGGTCACCCTTGCCTACCGAATCTTCTCGCTCTCATCGGCACACTGTCTGCCCACTGCGATACAGCAACATAATTTTAATCCTTCCAGCGTTCCTTCCTACGTTATCCTTCCATCCTTTGACCCTTGCTGGATTACAGACACTGACGGACTACCTCTCATTACTCATCGTCTTTTTTTGCACCTCCTCCGACAGTACTCTATGCCTTTCGTGTCAATATGTGTTCTTAACAGTTCCAAAATGTGGGTTGAAGCGTGTGTATAGCTCACTCGTGTCCACATTGTTTCCTTCCGAGGGTATATCGGTGAGTTATTTCGTTTGGTGTAAATGGAGGTCACCGTTTGCTTCAAATTTTCTCGTATCACATGCCATTGGGTTTATTATTAAGTAAAATCAACTTTCGCCTGTCAAACAAACTTCCGGATTAATTAATATGGTGGTATTTTTTCAATCCCTTGTCTTCCTGTAAACTTTCTCCATTCCTTTATTTTTCTGATCATTTAATTTCATAACTTGTCATGGCTAAGGTCATGATGGCAAACAATTCGGTAGTCATAAATAAAGGAAACGCCAGAACTGTCTTAGTGAACCGGGCAGTCAGAACATAAACTTCAAAGTGATGCATTATTATTGTGCTCGATTTTTTGTGCTGATAAGCAGTGAATTGAAGTTAATATGAGTAGCTATTTTCTTATTTTTGTTTACAGTGCTGTAATTCTATACCCATGTATCTAATGCTGTTATTTTTTAATGAACTTACCTTCATAAACTAGTGTCTAACGAGGTTACAATAATTAGTACTAGGTACATTGCAAAATTGTAGTTATTGATATTTAAAAATTCGATTGACGGTTCTCTTGCTTCAACTATTAGTATATATTAAGATCGTACCTTGTTAATGAAAGAATTAACTCATACCACGATGACATCTGATGGCCTTTTCTGTTAGACATTTCCTCTAAGCCACCTGCTCTAAGCATTCACTTTCCATGCTGCTTGCGGATTGGAACCTCTGGTTTGACTACTTCTTACGCCTCGCTCACCCTATCATCTCTGGTAGTATATTTTTCTAACCATAGAATACGCCTCCAGCTAATACTTTCTTCTTCTACCTCATGCCTCTGTCATTTTCGAAATACAGGAGCAAGCGGTGACGAAGAGAATGAGGGAAAAGTGTCTCGCGTTCTCGTTGCATCGGATTCTCCTTCCCTCTCTTTCCCCACCGAAGTTTTCAAAAAGCCTCCCCACTCCCCCTACCATGGCGTTCTTCACCGAGCAGGGCGAGTCTGTATGGAACCAATGATTGACGCCGAGTGGTCGTGCGCGGATGCGTGGAGGATTTTGAAGGGGGTGTTCGGTGATGGTGATTAGAGTGATGCGAGGAGATGGCTACGGGAAGGAGAGGCTTGGGGAAAGGGGGTTGAAGGGAGGTCTTCGGAGCAGAGGGAAACTTTATATTTTGGGGATGCTCCCTGTTTGCCTGGCAACAAAGCAACAACAACACTATCCTCTTTCGACAACTAATGATGATTTTGTACTAAAGAAATGATGATTTTTGAAAACATTATTTGGCAGTTTTTTTACGACGCATCAGTTTTTGATGAGAAATATGAGGAGGGAAAGTCCTTTTGTTAGCTTAAATTTTTCGTAAATAAAATATCTACAATTGGGCGGCGTTAATAATGGGTTTGGATTCTCGGCATTAAGGTTATCCGATAAAAAAAACAAGATATATTTCAGAAATGAGTAATAAAGTAAAAATAGTTAAAGTTATCCTATGTGATGTCTTGCTTGACCAATATGTACATTTATTTAAATTTTTATGAAATATAAAGAGAGGACTGAACAATGTGTACAATTAGTCTCCTTTACTCTTTTTACGAACTTTTAGATCAATAAAATAATTTTCCTCCTCGTCATTGATGACCATCCTTGATAAGTGTGTGAACTCGTTCCTTTAAAAAAGAGCAAGGAGTTAAAAGAACCTAATATAGTAGACAGATGGTATTTATTAAATGAAGTGATGAAATATGATAAGAAAAGTGGTAATGTACATAATAGAATAGAGAGCATAGAAAAAGTAATGACCTTGCTTGCCATTCCGTCGAGTTATCCAAAATTCAGACAATAACCAAGAGTCACCTTCGTGGTCAATAGATCTTCGAGTTCGAAAACTTTTTCATACGAAACATGTTGTATGAAAATATATCTACTGTTATATACATTTGTTATCCCTTTGAAACTAATGTACCAGCGGTTTTTGTTGCGAGCTGAATTTTCTCTTATATCGTCCCTCTATGCGTCAGAATGCCTGCCACAAATCCCCACAACGTAGCGTGTGTGTGTGAGAGAGAGAAGGCAGAGATTTTCAAGCATTTTCGGAGGCGTAATACAGCTAAAGATAAACTTCGTCGCTTCCTTCCTAATTTTCCCCTCTTTCCCCTCCTCCAACCCTCCCTCACCGGACGTAATCTCTCGCTCCCACTCCCAGAACAAGCCTCTCTACCTACGCCCCGCTCCCCTTCCCATCCACCTCCTCCCTTTTTCTCTCCCCGAATCTATCCACAGGCAACAACCATCCCCCTCCCTCACGCCTCGCAACCCCCTACCCACATCCAAAAGCATCCCCTTTTCAGCTGCCCACAGCGCCAAATTCCAGTTCGCCCTTTACATGCCCCTCTCTCCTCTTCCCACTTCAAAGCCTCATTTACACGAGAGGTAATTCTAATAAAGAAACGCGAAAACGTACACGAATCGGCATTCGGAAATTCGGAATATAGCGCGTACGTATGAACGTTCTGTTTGGGGTGCTTAAAATTTTGTGATTCGCGTTTCCATTTACGTACCTTACCCTCCCACTTTTTGCGTCAGGTGTTGCACTTTGTATGCGCGAATGCAGGCGAACAAAAACAGAAATTCCCATTAGAAAACTCGTTTCTGAATGCAGGAGAAAGAGGTGATGGGAAGGAATGTATTTTTACCAATTTTCTATTCCGTGTGGTATGTAACTACGGATGATACACCGAAGCATAATGGATTGTATTTGAAATGTCTAATTGCGAATTTATTGATTCGATAATGCTTCGATAGGGTGGATATTAAAATGAATTGTTATATAGTATTTACAGTAATTAATCACACCAGGGTGAATTGTACGTTATGATTATGCGTGTTAATTATTTGTTTTTTATTGCATAGTCATTATAAACTCATCAGCCATTGCTTGGTCATTCAATATCACCTCTCCCACCAATTCACTGTGCATTGTTATGAGAATGACAATGAGCAATTGAGAAAGTACTTATAAAGTATCTTAAATGATATCTCAGTGCATAGCCAACTGAGAATAAGATTTTTTAAGCGGGTTTCCAATGACCAACCGACCTTTACCTACCTATTATAGCCCCACTATTTAATTTCATACTACAACTGGCTTTTATTTTCATCGATAAAAGAATTAATGTTGGGGTTGATAAAAGTAGGTTGCTTTGCCCAAGAAAATGTTTACACTTTTTATTGTTATCATCATCATCATTGGAAAAATAATTACAAAAAACGCCCGCTATTTTTTTATTTCCAGTAGGCTCTAATTTTTATTAGTATTTTAGTATTTTTTTGTTTAAGAATATTTTCCCGTTAATAAGTCATTAGTGGTCGAAAAAAATCAAGATCTATCCCTGGAATTTTGTATTGAACTACGGAAAATTAAAAGTCGTATATCCTCTATAAGCATTTCTTTCCCACCAATTTTTATTGTATGTTTGTTATCTATTTGATCGATTCCAATATATTTTACATTTTCTTGGGATTGATATGGATTTTCAATAATGTGATATGTAAATACGAAAATTGATAGATAATTGCAAGGATACATTATTTTGGCATTTTTTATGTACGTTAATTGATGAAAATATTCCAATAATTTGTTATAATTATTTTTACGGCTTTGATGCTGAAGGCAATGAATGAGTTTGACCGATTTAGCTAAAAGGTTGTCCAGCATTATTATGAAGATATTTCACTCCACTTGCATGAGAAAGATAGATGAAACGGCAATTAATCTGAATTTTTACATAGCAAAGCTACATATGCTCACTGAACATTACTTTTGATAATGCTTAGACAAGACCAATATTCCAGTGGTGCCCAATGTTGCTTCATTACCAGGCTTTGCACCCAGTGACTTTCAATTCCTCTTCCGAATATAAGTATTTTGTTAAACGGAGGCGATTTTACGACGTTGTAAGTATCAAGTTAAATGCGGTTAAAAAGCTCAAGGGATTTTTTTACGAATACTTTTTTATGAAAGCGGTGGTAATATTTCATGATGATCATATTACTCAAAAAGATAAAAATCAATCTATTCAAGAGCCATTCAATGTAAATATTTTTGTAAAGTATATTTTTCAGGAATTTTGAATATAGTCCTTATTCTAGAGCCTGTAATTACTTTTTTAACTTTACTTTTTTAACACACCTTTCCGGTATTAGAAAAGCCACCAGCAATATAGAATGAGCTAACTTAATGGAATTGGAGTGACTTGAGAAACATTACTATGGGCGTGAAAGAAATTTCATTTTATTTTATTTTGCGGGCCACAGAGAAAGACACCTCCGGCCTTAATTTTTGTCGTGACCACCTACTAAGATCAATATAGTATTCGTTTGACTCGGAGGGATCACGATTACGAGTAAGTGCATCATTTCCTGCATGGAAAGGAATAAAAAAGTCGTCATGTCATGGAATCTTTTCAAAGGGAAAGAGTCGGCTAATTTTGGTGTGCGTTTTATTTTCAAGCCCTCTTATTTCTTTCTTTCGTCCCTCTCTTTTTCTCTCCCATTTAATAGGCTTAAATTGCACGGTCTCTTTGCGCTATTTTCGGCAATGTGACACAAATGACACCGTTCCAGTTTCCCTGCCTTCTCACTCGCTCTCCATTCTTTCTTTGACCTTCCCTTTGTATTTTTCGCTAAGCCTCTGCATACCTCCTCTCCGTTCTCTTCTTCTTCCTGGGGTGCCATTATGGATGGTAAAGGGTCCTGGCCACCCTCTCGCTCACTATTGTATGGGGCGGCTGCTTACTATGTAATTCATGAAGACTTGCTTCACGTCTCTAATTGCTTTAGCTTGCAGTATTATTTATTGCGGGAGGTGGAGTTGCCGAGTCTTCACCATCAATGTGGTGTTATCTTTCCGCTGTAAAAATAATTTAGGTTACGCTTATGACATTCTAGCCGGAAATTTTTTTCGATACTTATTCCATGCGTTTTTTAAGTTATGGCAAAAACTGCGTAAAGTGTATTACAAATCATTTTATTTGATGAAATTTTCTTCAGAAACCCTGCATGTATACCGAAAGGTCCGCATTTAAAAACATATTCAGTGTACCTCGTATTTTACAACACTAGCGTCACTCCAAGTACATAGATGTTTGTCAGAATTGAGTTCATTCGTTTTTGATAGAAGAAAAAGCTCCAGTTCAAAATGATCAATACGTTTCATAATCCTATTCTCATATTAGAATGAAATTTATGAGCTTGAATCAGGAAATAGTTTGTACTTTCATGATTGTTTATCAGTTAATATGTGTTGATAGGTATTAAACTATGGATAGAACTAAATGGGTTCTAGTTAAAATCGTGGTGGTAGAGCGATGACTGAAAATAGAAAGCAATGGGACACTTACTTTTGAAAAAGTCAAAGTGGCGATTTTTACAACTTTGCTAAATAATTTCACTAAAATTATTTGAAATGCCGTGCAAATATCCAATGAGTTGCGACTATTGACAGTATTTACCCAGCATAATCAGGGATAGATGCTGTTGCAGGTATAGGGTATAGTATAACCAGCATATCTCCACGAGTTAGAACCTCAATTTCCCCAACTTAAATATGTACAGCATAAATTTCAAAACTATCCAGCTAACTCATTTAACTAACCCAGTTTATATTTCTTTGAGTATTCAATCATTGATTCAAAGGGGGTTTTAACAGCTTTTACATTGGCTTTTCAATGGAAAAGTAATTTATTGATAAATACTTTACTACTTTTTGTCGTAGTTTTGTATGCTGTATTTATTATCTTTGAAATGAAGTAAACGTTTTACATTAGCTAAAGGATAAAAATAATGTACAAATCTCTAAACTTTGTGGGTGAATATATTAGGGAGCTATTTTGTGTATGCCTCCTGAAATGAGAGCTACCTGCTGTTAAGCTAAAAACGAAAACTTTGACTTTCATATGTCCTCATATTAATGATAAATATATCACTTTTTTGTATCAATAAGTGTCATTAAATTAGAGAATTCTTAATCACATACTAAGACGGAATTTCGCACTGGATAGACATCACGATCTCTACTTCTTCCTTTGCTGAGCATAAAGGCCATGAAGGTAGGCAATCTACAATGCTTATAAAATCGTACCATATATTATGAAACCATGAATTAGATGGTATATTTATAAAAAGTTTATAATATTTGATAATTTCAGCTTCATAATATTCTTGGCTATTGATTGTTCAAAGGTTTCATTCAAAAATACCCTAATGCCCTTAAAAATACTCCTACACATTTATATTCGCAGCCAAGGGCATTTTTTGGTAAATCAAATATAGTAGTTAGTTGCCAAGGGAATAAATGATGTACGAGAGTGAGAGTCTGCAGAGTAGTTACCTTGGATGAAGTGACATGGAATGTAATTTTCCTTATGGCAGCTAGAGCCTAGAAAATGTCTCTGTTTCAGTTTCCCCTGAAAATGTTCTTCCCCAGTCTCTCAGACATCACTTATTCCCACTGCACCCCCACTCCCATGGCCGACGCACTCCAACTTCCCCCTTCCTTCTATATCCCACCCATTCGCCGTCTCCTCCTCTCAGACCTCTTCGGCCCCTTCGCTACACCTCAAAACCGAAGTAACTTCCATCAGAACCACTTGGGTCCCTCCAACCCACTCCACTGCCGCTCAACTCACGTTGAGAAAGCAAAGATCGCTCCTCCCTCGCTCAGTTCCATTCGCTCCCCCCCCTCCCCCCTTGCCTCCTCTCCCGGCCCGGAATGCAACTTTCTTCCCCCGATCTTCCTCCCGCGTCCCCCTCCCAACCCCGCGCTCTCTCCTCCTGACTGCCTACCTCTCATGAGAGCTCTTCCTCAAAGCGGCTAACTCATTTATAACGATGACTCGCCGATGGTCCCACGCGTACTTTCATCAACACAAAGTAAGGACCCAGAGAGGGAGCCTCTCCCCATTTCCCTCTCACTCCCTTCAATTCCCACCCTCCTCGAACCCCCTCGTGTCTTCCTCACACCCCAAACACTGGGCCCACAGCTTCCCCCATGGCACCCGTCTTGCCACACTCTTCCGCTTGGTCCCACACTCCGCTTGTTTTTCCACACCCCGTCCCCATCCCACGCCTTCCTCTCTTCCTCCTGAGGGGGTAGGTCCCATTCCCCTTCCTACCTCCCCCATCTTCTTCCCCCTTTCCTCCACTACTCACTCGGTCTCGTTTCTACAAACTGCTTGTTCGGTCGAGGTGAGGTTGAAATAACAAAGAAGGGTAGGCCGGCTCGGTGGGTGGAATTCGATTTGGTTTTCATAACGAAGTTCGACAGGAAAACTTTTTTGAGGGGCGACCGGGTGGGGAGGAACGAAGGAGTGGGCTTTGGTACAGGGGAATGAGAACAGGGGAGAATATTGGAGTTGGACAGGAATCCAAAACAAAAGAGCGTGGAGGGGAAGGAGGAGGAGATGGTTGGATGGATCGGAGGAATGGAGAAAAGTAGTATCGGCTTTCTGTATTCTTCACTTCTTTCAGAATAGTTTCCTTTTCTGAAACGGGAGTCTTCGGCGAGTGGGAGTGGGTGAGGAGGTCCGAGTATAGAGGAAGGGGTGAGAAACGGGATATGAGGAAAAATGAAAAACTGGTGGAGGAGGGGCTCTCCTGAATATTAGGGTGGAGGTGGGACGATGGGAGAAGGACGAAAGACCACAGTCCCAATTAGGGCCTTCTATGCATGTCCTTTATGGTCTCACATTGTGGGAAGCATGGAAATGTTATTAAAATCCAAATCTTTTGTGTAATAAATTCATTTTTCCTTTAGCTCGTTGGTCATAGTTATATTGGAATATCATTCATTCTTTCTCCGCGTCCTCATTCCTGTGCATTTTCACAAGTATATTATCGCACGTCCAGATAACTTTTGTTTACAACAGATTTCTCCGCTTTTGTTCATTCCACTCGAGTTACAGTTGAAATGGTTCCCGGTTATGGAGGAGTACAAAAATCCTGGGACCATTGTTCGTTGTAGAATTATAATAGATAGAAATATATAAACTATTATTATGAAGAAGCTGTCCAAAATAGTTCACAAAATGTATCAAAAACACCCAAATAGGCTATTTAATATTACTATTATATGATTTCTATGACGCATTCATTTTAACGTAATGCCGCTAGTAAAATATATTTTCCCTTTTATAAGCCTACCACACATTTGAGAGAGAGCCTAATGAACGTAAGAAAATATAGCAATTTCAAGAGTTCGGTAGTAGAAGTTAATTAATTTTCGTTAGTAATTTTCGAGGTTATTAGCGAAGCTAGAGTTATCATCAGTTTACTAAAATGACACGTATGTTTGAAATAATATAAATTTGTTGCGTATTCATGAAGCGATATTCATTCTCATTTATATACATTTATATTTGGTACCACCCGTTCAATAAAGTTGTAGTTATACTTTATGCCTCTTTTATTACATCCATTAGAAAGTGTATATCTCGTATATAAAAATAAGAAGTTTTCAAATAGAAGGATATATTGATGGGTGACATCATGTAGTACTAAGCCTAAGGGCGTGTAAATTTCACTCGTCAGGGTAGGGCTGTCAGTTCTTTTCCTTTGCCGCCATTTATTCCCACGATGATCTGGTACTCGAAAGATCTCTCATCTTGGGTAAAACTGAAGGCATCCAGAACAGTCACCCGGAACAGACCCTGGGCCCTCCGATTAGTAGCATAGTATTTTATTAGAGAATACCTGTCTCTCTAGAGTAGTTTTAAATGATTGGAAATGAATATCGTCTCTTATTTAAACGACGTCATTGTGTAAACCCCTTGGCATATACTAGGCTTGTGTAAAATGTGTCGGAAATAGATTCGGAAAAAAATATTTCAGACATTGCTACAATGCCTTAAAATTCTTCAAGTATATCTCTTTAGCGCAGACACGTTTTCTTTTCCAAAGCTCGAAGGCTCCCTGTTAGGTGGATTTCGGAAAATTCTTAGGGGGACTCGTGCAAGCTTCTTTGACGGCATTTAGGCTCCCATGGTTGTGTTTTCTGAGGTAGGATTTCAATGTTTCGATGGCGCTTGATGTCGACGACCGCCCAGCGCGGGGCACGTCCTCCACACTCTCGGCTATCTTTATAGAGCTTGTGCCACTTAAAACTAGAGTTTGTGACATGCTTTAATTCTTGAACCCTTGAAAAATCACGCCCAACCTCTCCGTGCCCGATTTCTCCAATCCAATACAAAATTTGATGGCATACCGCTGTCCAGTCGTTCGCTGTATTTATCCCTTGTACCAAGTCACTCGACAGGGACCATTAAAATAAATTTGTAGCCTGAACAAACGCTCGCAGGCGATTGGTGCTTGGCGCGTGTTAAAGGTCAGACCCTTCACCATTGACCCTACGCGGAGCGAGCGTTATGCGACATACTATTATTACTTTGACAAAGATTTACAAAATTATTGAACGTATCGATTTCGCAATGTTTAATTCTAGGTGGCATTTTTCTTTATGGTACATGTGCATGATTTCGAGTTTCTAATGACACCTTTTCCGTAATAATTTCCTCAAAATGCATAATAAGGTAATACAAATTTTTGAATGAAATTTTTAGGCTACTTAACTATTGTTATTATAATCATTCACATTCTACCGTATAAAGTGGATTTTGGATGGACACACACAATACAACGTTGAATTTCATTGCCTCTTCTAAAATACACAACCTGACAATCCGTAACCGCAGTAAACCCTTCATTAATTCCGCATACTTCCTCCCTTAATTTCATCCAACATTACTATCCTCTTTCTACTCTTTCCGCACTTGCATAACGTTATTCCCTCTATCTCAGTCTTCAATATCCCACTTACAATGAAAACGCTGTCTCTATTTTCTCTGCCGTCTTTGGATTTCTGCATAAACTATACCATCAAATAATTGTTAATACTGAGAATTTTTACGTGCGTATTCTGCTATTTTATAATTTGGTTTGCCTTAGAATAATTTCAATTTCTTTATACATCTACATCTACTCAATACCCCGGAAGCCGCCGCAAGGGCGTGTGGCGGGGGGTGTTAGGGTACCACTCGTAATTTAGAAATAAAAACCGCATGCAGAATCCACAAATTTATAGCCCACAAACCAAGCGTGGTAAACATTCATGCAAGAACCCTATCGCCCCAACCTTTTCACACACATGCAAACCCACAAACTACCAACAAACATACATATCCACAATCTTTGAATTTTTAATTTTATTCCGACTTGTAACTTATATGTTTTTAATATTTATAAATGGACTTCGGATTCTTACTTTATGATTTCTGATTGTTCTGGGGAAGAATGAGTATTTGAATCTACTCCCATATTTTATCTTTGTGGTCTGATCTACCAATTATATATGTGTCATCAAGAAAATTATTGTATGTGTTAGCATGAAAAGATCGTTGCAGTTTACTTCAACGGATATATTTATACTGAAATTCTATGATCGTGGCTTGACTAAGTATCTATTTCAATCACTCGTTTCTATGTTACTCGGTTTAATTTTTGTGGCCACCCGAAATTTGACTGAGTAAAATGAAATTTTCATTTCCCCCAATTTGGTGTTATTTATAGGAGAACCGATTATAGTGATGGAAAAAATAAAAAAATGGTTGAAATTTTACGATGACCACATTAATACTCCGCATTATTTAACTTTTACTGTGTGCATTTTTAACGGTGATAAGTTTGCTAGTTAATATTTCGATTCATTTGTGTATTTACATATGTAAGGTACCATTCTATATTAATATCATTAGTGCTCGAGGAAATCAGTTTTTAGGGATTGCCAACTCTGAAAGTCTTATAACAGACAAGCTACAATACTTTTTTAAACTTTTACAAGCCTTATGTTATAAAAATATTTAAATTCATCATGGCCCATTAAAAATCGTCAAAACGTGGAAAAAATAGAGGTATAACAATGGTAGCATTTAAAATTGCATACCAGTTGTAAAAGTAAACGGTATATTTTTAGTTTTGTAATTTTATAATAAAATAATAATAGTATTTTATAATTTTTATAATTCTCACTCTGTTATATGTGAAACAATTGCAAAGATATTTCAAGGATTTTGTAGGTAAAATTAGTGGATCGTAAAGGACTGTGAGTTGAGGGCAATGTACATGTAAGTAGTGAATAGCCAATGCATTTGAGAATAATCATTTATTTACTACTCAAGAGAAATTTTAAGAAACTTCGGGAGATGCCACAACAGACTCGAGAGAAACTCGAGAGAATTTCGAAGGCAATTAGCAAGGGCATGGTTGATATGTTTTCTCTAGGCTCTTGAATTTGTGCTGAGAATTCAGAATCAAACCTTATTGATTAATTGAACATTCTTAATCAAATCATGTATGATCCTCGTCCTGATTGATAATACATGGTTAAGTGCTACCTAATAGCAATTTATATAATATTCATAACTATGGAGGAAGTAAAATAATCAGTTTATTTTAGTTGGAAAAAGACAGTTTGCTATTCTATTTGGTATAAGTAGTGTTTGGAAATATTTAAACATATTAGTTTTAGTTCTTAACATGTTATTTGTACCAATTACGTACTTTATCGATCGAAGAAGCAAAAGAATATCAAGTATTCATTATTCGGGGCAGAAATCAAAGTTTGAAGGTGGGATTTATTGCCTGAGTGCATTTTAGTACCATAGCCTTTAGTACCTTAGTATATAGTACCATTTTCCGTTTGTTCCTTTCTCTTACATATAAAATGGATCCCATTCTTCCAGACACAAATATGTAATATTCTCTATTTTAAATTTTCGTAAGGACTTCCACTATACAGGCGTAATGTTTACTAAAAATTATACTAATTTTTATTTTCAACTATTTCTGATTTTGTGATACATAGCTGTTTATCATTGAATGTACTCTTGTTTTTAGATGAGGAAGTTGACACATCTTTCTATACTAATTTAGGTTTGTTTAATTAATTTTTTAATCTATTCTGGTTTTAGATTCTGAAACCGCTTAGGTGTCATGACCCTTCACGCTACAAGTTTTTCGAGCAAATCGAGCAAAATACGAGCTACGAGCTCGTATTTTGTTTGATCGGTGGTAAAAGTCATAAGAAATAGTCCAAATCTCCATTGTCTTGGGATGTTTATTTTAATGTAGTAGTGAAGTATTTTAATAATTAAATTTGAAAATGTTATGTTCTCTTGAGTAAATGGAAGTAATGAGAAGAAAAATCATTATTATTATTTTTATTTATTCAGAGAAATAGAGTAAAAATATTAGTATTTACAAGAGCAAACAATTTGACAAAACTGTAAGCATTTGCGTTCAGAATATTGGCTTCATTCATGAAGAAGTCTAGGAAGTTTACCGTTTACGTTTTGTATGAAATGTGTTTGAAAAACATTTGATAACGCTCTACATTATATTACAGGTATGTACTATATATAGGTAACCTCTATGACGATCCTCATTTTCTCTCGTGGCCGCATATTACTTAGGGATATTGCTCAATGCGTACAAACCATAAAATAAAAAAAGTTTTTAAAAATATCGGATTTAGTAAAGATTGAGTTCACTAATTATTTCTTATTTATCGTGTTTTGTCGTTTTTCATGAGAAAATAAAAATGCGTATTTCATAGGTAATGTGGTACTTTAATGGAAACATTTTAAAAAATGTTACCACAGGTTCAAATAAAACACATGTGGCATAAGAATATCTTTTATAAACAGAGGTGGAAAACATTTGCACTTCAATCCTCAAATAATAGAAAATTACTGACTTTTAATAATCAAACCACTTTACTTTTCCACATAAACTTTTTAATTTTTTACTACCCAGGTTTCGTTATAACATAACATCATCAGGTTGATGATGTTATGTTATAACGAAACCTGGGTAGTAAAAAATTAAAAAGTTTATGTGGAAAAGTAAAGTGGTTTGATTATTAAAAGTCAGTATGAAGATTTTCCACCAAGTTACGCCAGAAACTGTTTATTTAATAGAAAATTATAAAAAATCGCTCATACTCACTCTTATTGATATGGCACCTCTTCAAAATTACGATTTATTGGACTGCAAACGTTTGAAGGCTAAAACGGAAGGATGAATTGCTATTAGTCGCTTTGTACACCTTTCTTTCCGTAATCCCTGATTCACAAATGATGTCCTTTCCTCCAGAATGAGGAAATTGTGAGGAACGAGAACCAAGGAAGCGTTCAAGTTGAAAATATTTGAGTCGCAACCACCGAAGAGTCAACTGGAACTGCTCGATAGTTAACATAATATACAAACAACTTATTTACCCTTGTACAAACAACCTATATCCTGAGCTGTTTATATTAATTCCTTCATTAGGTTGGTGGCTGTTGTCAGTCAAGGCCAACGAGTGACGAGGCGACGAGTCGTGGTGACAAGTGTGAATGTAGATAAAAAGAAAGGTTCTACTTGCCACAGTCGGACATAATTACCCAAGGCGAACGAAGAAGAGCTCATCAAAGGGGTTCAAAAAGTGAAGCATTGGGGAAGGAAGAAAAATGCGACGAGCGTGTGCGTAGAGATTGGGAAGATGAGATAACAGGTAGAAAGAAAGAGAGAAAAGGTGGAAGGCGGAGAATGGTTTCAAGGAAAGACGACGAAAGGGGTTGGGGGGTGTGTATGCGGCGAGAGGGGGTTAGAACGGTGGAGATGGGTGGTTTAGTTGGTGGGAGCAATAAAAACAGTCGAGGGTTCGCGGAGGGAGGGAGTGTGTGTGCGGGAATAAGTGGGATAGTTTTGTCGGCAGGCGAGAGATGACGGGGCAAGAGGGAGAGGTGGAAGCGGGGAGGCCGAAGGGCGGCCGAGAAGGTAGAGAAGAGGAACGGGTTAAGTGGGAACAAGTGGCGGGAAGTGTGTGTGTGAGTGAGTAAGAGGGTGTGCGGGAGGAACGGGAAGGAGGAGTTGCGCTCCAAAAGGTGCATGGAGTGGGAGGGGTGGAATTAAGTTAGGAGAGAGGGGACGGGTCGTAAGAGAGGAGGGCTTGGTGTGAATGAGTGGTAAGAGGGAGAGAAAAAGAGAGAGAGTGTGTGGCGGGAGAGGAGGGTAGAGTTATGGAGGGCGCAGGAGAAGGTGGAAGGGGTTTCTGTGTAGGGATTGGTGCGGAGAGGGAAGGAATTACGGAGTGGAGGGGAGAAAATCCTGACCGAGCGCAGACTAATAAACCGAGATGAACACGGCGGAGTGTTCGTTCAAATTTACGGCGTGGCGATTCGCAAGGGCTTTCGGGCCTGCTCTCACTGCCACCTATCTCCCTCACGCCCTCTCCCCTCGCCCACCATTCCACTCCTCCCCTCATATCCCTGCCTCCTGCATCCACTCATGCTCTCTCGCTTTCGTCTCCTTCCACCTCTCCGTTTGAACCCTTATTCCGACTCACCCATAGCTCTCGTCTTCTCCCTCCCATCTTCACCGAGTTCTTCTCATAACCTCCGACCCCCATGCCCATCGTCAGTTGGTCGGGAGGAATAAATAGGGGGCCAGGTGGGAGGGAGGGCTGTTCCGTCTGTTTTTATTGCGAATAGAATGTTGAATGGTTTGAAATGAGTGCTTTGTTGATCGGTTGTGGAAGGATTCCCTTTTCTCGCACGCCATCTCCTCCTGCTAGTCCTCGCCATACGATGCCTGCAAATCGCGACTCCTCCCTTGCTCCCGTTCACCCGTTCCCATCCTTCCTCCCCTTCTCTCACCGCCTTCTTCCCTTTTCACGAATCTCCAAGCCAGCTGCGTGATGAGTCGATGCTGCCGGTCTATCCTTGCTCACCAACCCTTCCCAATTCCCTTCGATTAAAGATGCCGTATCGTCTGTCGCCGTCCTTGGGTGTGTATCCATCCACTTACTCTTAGATCCACTCGTTTCAAATCTCCCCTATCACTGCCCGCACCTCCACACCCGAGACTCCAAATTCTACTCAATCCCTCCCTCAACTCCGGCAGAAACTTTCCCTTGCTTCATCTGACCGTGGACTCCTGGGTGTGGATTCATCAAAATAATGTTTTAAATGTTTCCTGAAAGCAAGATTGTCGATAAGTTTTCAGTTTCAGTTACCCTCCCCAAGTATGTGGTGGTTGTCGAGGGCCCACCTTTAGTCTCTTCCCCTGTTTTCATGCCCGAAGTATTTCCCTTCCGAATTCACTTCTTGCGGTTAGTCGGGGTCCTTGTGGAGGCACACTCCGACCAGGGACCTGTGGCTGCGTGATTCAACGATGCAATGGCGCTCAAATGATGGCCCAGGTGGAGAATCGGCTAACAATGGAGCTTGTGACTGTGTGACATATTGTTAACATATCTCAAGCTCCAAGGGTATATATCTTAATAAATGGGTGTTGTCTCATTCGATGTCTAGAACAAAATAAAATCGTCAAGACTGTCAAAGTCTTAGTTCAATCGGGATCTTAACAACTATTTAGGATTAACCGCGCAAATGTTCTTAAGGATTCTAAACATACCTTGATTTTGCCAAAATTTTTTAAAAAGGGGATTTTATTTCACAACTTTTCTTTTCACAAGTCTCATTTGATTAAAATTCACAAAGTCTCATTGGATTAAAATTCAGCGGATTAAACTTTCGTTTTGTAACTTCCCAGTATCTCCAAAATCAAATTTTTAGAGAAATATGTCTGATAAACGAACGGGAATGTTTTTACGCAGAAGAAAAATGTTTATTGGACAGCAAAAATTTCCTGGTAGTAGCAGAAATTGGTGATTGGGTTTTAAAGGAGCTCCGACAGCGAAGGTCTTGCAATAAAATCAGGTTATCTGGATTTTATTGCATGACTTTTTCCGCTGGAAACTCAGCATCCACATCCGAGTAGTATTTGGGTTCGTTTTTAGCGCGTTACCTATAATGTGCGTTATGAAGATCACAAGATGGAAAGAATCAACATCAATTCACTTGGATTAACCCATTGTAAAATGGTTTGAGTGTTGATGAGTATTTTATGATTCATAAAATTTAATAATGAGTAAAATTGTGAGGGTTTTATGTTCAATATTATGGCCACCGTAAACTTATGATAAAATTGTTCTAAACCTCAGTGGCCTTTATTAAATTTTGGATTAAAATTCTATTTGCCCAATTAATGCATTGCTTGGTTTTAAAAATTAATATATTAAAAAAATTGTGCCAAGTTCTAGTGCGAGTGTAAGTGTTTATGGAGGTGCGGAAATTTTTTCCATGCATGCATAAGATACCATCGCAATATGGTGCAAAGTCTGTGTCGTATGCTTTGCATTAAATCAATATAAAACACATGCCCCCGGAAGTCCACTTAAATCTGTTCACATTTTCACAATGATCAAAATTGTATCATTCCAAAAGGCATAGTCTCCACACACGCGAGCTGTGATACACAGCCAAAAAAGTCCTTTTTATATTTTGCTGGATAAAACAAAGAATACCGTATGGTGGGTACTAATGTGCATCAGATGGTCATGAAATTCATAAATTATATTGTAAAAATTAGGTCCAAAACATTTGGAGTTAGGCGTGGATAAGGGGAAGCAAGAAATGAATTTTTATTCAAAGGCAGAAACATCGATTTTGATCTCAGAATGTAATAAATCAATTATATTTTTTGAGTCTTTTATTTTTGTTATTTTTTGATCAATTTAAATGTACCTTGCCACAGAAGACTATTTTTGATTATATGTGCAGTAGCTTGATTTCCTCTTAGATAGAGTTTTAAGCGAGGACTGAAGGTTATTAGAATTCCTTGAGAACACCAGATAGACTCAATGGATTTAATAGCAGGTGTATTTTTAAATACCACCTGGACACTAAGTAGGATGATGGCAAAAATTATGGTGACTACGCTGGAAAGACGGGTTGGAAGAAGAATGAGACGGGCGGCGGATAAAGCGGGGACAGGGAACAAGGGGGTGAGACCGAGAGAATCCCTCTATCTCCCTCCCAGGGTAGTCCACTTTAATGCATGTTCCATTAGATTGGTCCGTGCGAGGGATGAAATTGGGACCACTGGGTTTTAGGGACTCGCACATGCGGGAAGAGGAGGATGTAAAGCCGAGAAGGGGTGGGCACGAGTCATGGTCGTGAAAGGGGTTGGGTGGGCGCGTGTGTGGTTCGTTGGGGGAGAGAGGCGAAGGCGAGCCTCTGTCCGTGGGTTGAGGTAGGGAGAGAAAGGGTTAGAGGAGGGAGGGGTCTGAGCGGAAGGCGTTTACGGATTTCCCAGAGCACTGAGAATGGTCGACGGGGGAGGAGACACGGGGGAGTGGGAGAGGCAGGAGCAGAGAGTGCGGTGCGGGCGGAGGATGCTGGGTGAGCTGGGAGGAGGCGGAGGACTCTCCCGGGAAACAGTGTACTTTTGGACCGCTGAGTAGGTTCAACTCGAAGGTCGGGTTAGGCAGCAATATTCCTGCCAACGTTGTCTCTGCGGTTTGCAGTTCGTTGGAACGGAGGAGCTTAGGGGCTGGATTCCCGTGAAATATATTGGGCATATTAATTGAAGTTTCATATCAGGAAGGGGGTTTATTAGATAAATGGCGTATATGTATAAGCGGGCGTCGATTCGACTGAGCGGAGATTGTGTTGAGGATTGAGATTTTCGAGTGAATCGATAAGCAAAGTTTGATTATTGGAATACCTTGTAGACGGTTCTGGTATTTTGGGTCGCCAGCCATTGAATTTTACTCTTGGTATTGGATTTTAGTTTTTTTAGGTTATTAGAGAAGGTAGCTGAGATTGTAAATATAACCATGTCCTAACGTTCCTACAATCTTTTTATAAGATGTGGTTCGTTTGACTATACATAATATGTTGGGTGTAATAATTTTAGAGATTCGTTAAATGGTGTGTTTGTAAAGAAATATTTTTTTTATATCTCCTTTAAGGTTGTGCCTTACCGTTAAATGGTTGCGATCGCTTAAACATGTAAAATATGATATCTGCAGGAAAAGATAAAATTTTAACGAGTTAATTGTATGAGAACAATCGAAGAAAAACATTATTCACTCTTAAAAAATTATTTTCTTTAAAACTCTTCACACGTGGATGAATTACCAATATTATTGTATAAGTTACGTGGTGTTTTTCTAATTTAAAACTAGCCTCGATATTTACATATATTTTATCAAAATATTGCCATTTTTTAATTAATTTTATTATTAAACAAAAGTAAGCTTCCTGTCTTACATTGCTTTACTGAGAGAATTTCTTTAAAAGCCATAGGTCAAACACAGTTTGTAAATATATTAACTGTTATTTACGTGAATTATGAGCGTGTGCTGCATTAAAACAATAAAAAAATCTTCTTATCGTGCACCATAACGTTTCTATTAAGGAGCTAACATCGATTAAATTCTTTGTAGTTTTTATTGAAATAAAATTAAAGAGCATTGCATAGATATACTTTAGGTTTGTATCAATTGCTAGGAAACTGAAACGTCAGAAACAAATTGAATCCTCCCTCTGAATCAGGTTATAAAAGCCTCACTAAAGTTCCTTTCAGTCCTGCATCTGGTTGGTTAAATTTTAGCCTTATTAATTTCTCACGAATTAGTCCTGGTTTCAATACCAGGAGGAGCTGGAGTTGATATGGGCTATCATAGCTCTCACCACATATCTGATACATCTTAATGGATGTATTATTGTTTGCAACTGTTAATTATTTTGCTCTCAAAAATCTTACTCTTTTAAATGCGGCCCGGTAGTAGCCAATTTCCATGCGAAAGAAGCTTGAATATCTTATTCATGCGGACGTAGGCAGGTAATTCATGGTGTCCCGAAACTGATCTTAATTCATTGGAGTAAGCAGGCTGTCGTCGTGTGTGCCAAGTGGAGTATTTTGATATCAACCGAAATTTTGTAACTATCCGCAATTTGGAAAACGCAATGGTAGAACTGATGCCGAATTTTGTGATCAGCCATTTGATAGAAGTGGTGCGATCATGTGAGAGTCTTTTCTGTAATCCGTGTTTTGGATTTGAAGTGAGCCTGTACTTTGCGACAAGCAATTACGGACGTGTTTTTATATAGGGGATGCACTAGAAGTCAAAACCCTAATAATACTGATGGGGCACGATACACGAATTTTTTAGATACTGGCAACATTTTATGAGGTATCTGTATTTGCCTGCATTCTAGTAAATTAAAATTATTCAAAACACTAAACATTTTATGCCTCGGTGAAAGCAATCTTCTCTTGGTAATGTGGAGCAAACGAGCCACATATAATGAAAACGTACATGATGTTAAAATTTGTTGATGCGGTAAAAATAATTTCGAGTCTACATAATGTTTGACAACGATATTTACAACATATCCAATAGGTACATTGTAACATCATGGAAACGTTAAAAGCAGTAACATTTTTTTATCTCTGCTTTTAATTTATTATGTATTTAGAAGCCTATTTTAGAAATATAATAGTTAGCACATGGTTCAATGTGATATTTTATCGGTTCTATATTCCATAATATTTCCATTTAAAACATATTTTGTAAATACTTATTGTGACAGGGATTGTGAATTTTTTGGGAATTTTTTACACTCTCCAGGATTTCCTTGTAATTATAAAGGAGAAATTATTTTATATTAAGATATCTATTTAATATTTAAATTTGGTGAAACATTTGGAAAAATAGAGATGGCATCTCTTTTAATGAAGGTATTATAAGAATGAAATCAGGTCCCCCCGGCCTAGTTAGTTCATATTCAAGGATTAGAAAATCGGCATCATAATAACTTTCTAAACCCAATCTTGGTAGTTTATGACTTCACATTTTTCATGCTCATTTCGTTTTTTCTATATGATTTCTATATGATCATATATTTATTAAATATTCATCGATATTTGACCATTTATCTTTCTTTTAGTTTTTCCTTGTATACTTCATTATTTACAAAGTTATTTGGTTCATTTTAAAAATTTTTTGTGAGCGATGTCTTATTGTGCTTTCTCCTCTTTGATTACTTTTCCGAGTTTTTTCCTTTCCAGTAGATTATTTTATGAATTCAAATTAGTATCAGTATTGGACTGGTTAGATGTAATGGCAATGATTAAATCAAAGTAAGATATGAGGAGACAAATGACTTCGAAGAAAATGAGGGAAGTTTAAATTCCAATTGGAGGAGAGGAGCAATAAAGTTCGTGGAGGAAGGGGAAAGGGGGAACGGACGCTGGAATGCTGCTCACTTACGGGAAAACAATTGACGACGGACAGAGTTTTGGATAGGTGAGTAAAACGTGAGGTTTCGGTACCCTTAAATGTTTATTTGGAGAATATGGAGATATGAGCAGGGCGAATTTAAGAATAGGGGGGGCTCGAAGGGTGGGACGGAGGATAGGTGTGGGGATAGGGATGATGCTGGGTCGAATAGAGGTGCTGGGAGCCGGAAGGAAAGGGCGGAGTGAGAACCTTGAGAAGGAAAGAGTTTAAAAGTGGTGGAAGGCGCTTTCCACGGAAGAAAGTAACGAAACGAGGAGGAATTTTAAGGGGGTTAACTGAAAAGGAAAGAGTTTAGTGCGGGAAGTGAGGTGAAGGGAAAGGTTTCGTGAAGGTTCGGGGAGTGGGTAGGCCAAAATTATGGTGCGAGGGCATATACCTACGCGGGGGAGAAGGGAAGGTCGGATGGCAACGAGCTTTGGGAAGACGACTTTGGAGGGAGGAATGTGGGACGAGACGGGACACAAGACTGGGAGGGAGCGGAAGAAGGATAACACGAGAGTAGTTTGGGACGATGGGGGAGTTAGCGAAGGATTTTGGTTCTTCAGGGTTCGTGTATGGGAGGGAAGCGGATGGGACCTACGAGACCTACCTCATATACTTCTACTGCCTGGGTGGCTTAGAGGTTTCGGTTTTGTGCAGGCACGCCAGCCCGTCGGTCATCATTGACAATCTCTTCATGGCCTTGATCGTTAAACAGGGCACAAATAACTAAACAGAGTACAAAAAGAGTAGAAATCCGAGCCATTACAGACAATTTCGTCTTTCATTATTCAAAATCACAGTTCCAAAAGATCTTTCGAGCCTTATAGAAATTAATCATCTCTTATGACTCTGTCTATGGCAGATAAGACATCTCGCGAGGCATAACCAATCTTGTCGGGCGCGGAAAAGAATCTTCATTCGTAGTGATGCATGTTTACCACTATTGCTGAATTACTTGTCAAAATGTTGACGCAGGAGGTGTTGAAGGTGAGGAGTGAGAAAGAGAAGGGTCGAAAGTGGGGTCTGGAGTGAGAGATTTTCATAAGGAAGGTAGGACTACTTAGGCCCCGAGCAATAACAGAGTGCGCTTCGCGCGCGAATGCGGAATTTTGCTTTCACCTTCCCGGACTTCAAGTCCCCCTTTTCCCGGTTCCTTCGCACACTTTCCCATCCCAAAGGGGGCTTCGTCTAGCCAAGAAACTGAGGTAGGCAGTATCTCTTTGCCACTCTTTCTTTCCCTTCCGCTCTCTCACCTTGGGCGTTGGGTCTCGAAAAGAATCCTTTGGAGGGTGGAAATTATCGCGCGTGAGTAAAAAAGTACCAAGATTACGGTAATGCCAGAGGAATCTTTGATATAATTTTTGGGGTGGAGTTAATACGCTGGGTGCGTCCTCGTCTCGACTCCATCCAACTGAGATTTCTTTCCTTTTTTTTCCGCTGATTAAAAAGAATTGTTTTAATGCGGTTGGGTCGGCGGGAAAGAGAAGACAAAGTCGACGCAGATGTGAGCGAGGGAAGATAGCGCTCGTAGGAAACTAGTCAGAAAAAGTGTGGGAGAGGCGAGGAGAGGGAGATGCAGAGTCATCTCGAGATGCGAAGGCGAGGGGAAAGGCGACAAGCGCGGAAAGAAAGAGAGAATAGGCGAAGAGAATGAAACGTCACCGTATGATAATTTTCCGTGGGGCGGGCGGGAGTGAAATTCTCGTAAAAATAAATGGGAAAGAGTCAAGAAGCTCAGCGAGTGCGAAATGAAAGTTAGAGAGAAGTCGGAGAGTGTGAGAGATAAATGAGGAGGATAAAGAAAGGAATTGGAAATAAAGAGGATTAAAATGGGGGAGGAAGATTTGCACGGCGGTGGAAGTTGTGGGGGCAGGGGGTAGGCACAGAGGGAGGGTGCGAGGGTTTTTGGAGATGGGGGTCGAGGAACGCGACGAGGGTGGCGGACGGGGTGAGATGAGAGGAAAGGGGGAAAGGGCGTGTGCTTCGGGGCGTGGGAGGTGGATGGATTGGAGGGAGTGGGAGAAGGATTGAAGCTGCGGAGGAAAACGCTACCGCGGGTGAGTGTCGGAATGGCCTGGGACCGGTCGGGGAGGGAGGAGAGGGGACAGCGTGCTCGGGGCGGGGGAAACAGGTGGAAAGGAGGAGGAAAAAGGGGTGTAGGGGAAATAATTTTGGAGGAAACAGCCTGATGAAAACACTCAGCTGTCTTTCAGGAGAGGGGAAATGGGGGCGAGCGGGAGGATTTGGGAGAAGAAGGAGTGGGGTGTTAGGTTGGAAGGGCGTGTTGGGCAGAAGGGCGGAGAGGCAGGAAGGGCAAAGGGCGCGCTGCGTTTTGGGTCGGGTCGGCTCCAAGTAAGAGGGCGAACGTAGCAAATGAAAGGCCAATGGTGGGATTAGGATAAAGTGTGAGGGGGACGACGAGGATGGTGCGGGGATAAGGAAGCTGAGCGGGAGGGAAACGGTCGGGGGCGGGCCGAAACTGATGAGAAGGCAGTGCCGGCAGATCGAGGGAAAATGTGAGAGATATTATATGGCGCGATCTCGGAGTAGAAATTTCCCGGGAGCCACTGCCGATTCTCTTTATTCGCTACTAGAATTGGAAGGGGCGGGGGCAAGACGAGGGGGAGGGGATTTGGAGGCAAGGAAAGGGAAGGCAAGTACTTGCTTCGTGGAACGGGGGTGAGGGGGCCCAAGCCGACCACTCGCCGACCCATTCCCTCCCTTCGTCCTTCCCCCACGACTTCTCGTGCCTCTCCCTTCTCTCGTGTCCTTCAGCCCACCCGCTTTCCATGTTTCATTCTCCACCCCTCTGCCCCCGCTCGGCCAAAATTCCAAATAATAATTTTCCTTAACTTCGTCGGAATTTTTTATTTCGGTATCTTCTCGAAGGTTTCTCCAGAACTTTTCAGGGATTCCATTTCGTCCAGCTTTGCATCAAACGATGACTGCGTGCACTGGAATGTTAAAGCTACCGATGAAACTGTATGATTATAAATAATGGAAAAAGAGATAATTTAGAAAAATTAAATGGACGCACTGCCCATCTAGTTACTACAGCTAAGTTTTTAATATTGTTCACTTCCAACTAACTAGAAATGCAACGTTTATAAAGTGATAGAATATAGAGAGAAAACATAACACCTTTTCTCAATGGTGCAAATTATCAATTTTATGTATAATAAAGTCATAGAATATAGTTCGGAGATTTGAGGTGATACAGATACTAAATAGATAACCTGTTGGAAATTGTGTCGGAGTTTTCAAACTAAAATATATCTTGGAAGAAAACCTATGTAGGGGTGTTGATAAATAATACAATTGACTCACTAGGTTTTTTTCCCTAGGAAAATGATCTGAAGTTCAATCAATAAACAGTTTCCTGCTTGGTAGGAAAAATCTATTTGGTAAACAAGTGAATATTAATAATATTAAAAATAATAAAATAATGATACTTAGTAGTTGATACTGAGGTAGTAGATATATTTATTTTAAGATACTTAGATTCTCAATTAATTTCGATTTGAAAGTCACGAAATTAACAGTGGTACCACAAATAACAATTTTTTAGCCAAGATTTGTTCTCTATATATTTGGACTACACTTCAAATGTTTTACCAATAAAACTGACCCTATCACTTGCATGCAATGCAACTAAAATGGTTTACATTCACTTTATTGGTTTTCCTTATTCAATATATCATTTATCTATTTAGTATCTGTATCACCTCAAATCTCCGAACTATATTCTATGACTTTATTATACATAAAATTGATAATTTGCACCATTGAGAAAAGGTGTTATGTTTTCTCTCTATATTCTATCACTTTATAAACGTTGCATTTCTAGTTAGTTGGAAGTGAACAATATTAAAAAATAATTTCCCTATTTAGGAAAGAACATAATTTCCCATAATTTTTTTAATTTAGATAATTATCTAAATTAAAGATAAGATGATTTTCTCTCTTTTAACTAAAGATTCAGCAATGATGTTTTCTTTCCCAACAACCAAGTTTTCTCTCTTAGGCCACTTCTTCTTAATCCAGTGGTTTTGTCTGTCCCTGCTATCCCAGAGGCACAAGAAACAAGGATATTTTGTGTAGCCACTTTGCTGCCCAAGAAGAAAGTTCACCATTTTTAAATCTACACAAATCACCCAGCGATGTTCCTGGTATTTTACCTTCTGTAAGACCAATGCTATTGTATCGTATTCTTCTTTAATTTTAGTTGAATGAGCGATTGGTATTGCGCCAAACCTGTTACCATTGTGAAGAAGTACACATTTTAAACTACGCTTGGAGCTATCAATAAACAAACGCCAATCACTAGAATCATATTGTGATAGTAGTCCCATTTTTTCCAAAAGACCCTTAACGTCTAAACAAAATGTAAGATTGTCTTCTTGAGTAAAGAAGGGTAGCATATCCTTTTCCCTTGTGCGATAAAAACTTATTTTTGTACCGGGTTGCAGTAAATTCCTTCCATGCAGTCTTGATGCTAGTAGTTTGGATACCTTAGGAACTAATTTCGCCATCTTTTACCGAAGTCGATAAACACGATTTTTGTTTTTTAATCTCATTGGCCTACAATATAGAAATATACATAAAACTTATTGACAGTTTATTGAAAATAAAAGGAACACCGCAGAGTGGTTATAAATTAGTATACTTATAGATTTATTTAACTTTGAAAATTATTTTCCGGAATATATCAAATATTAAAACAACTAATCGTAAGATGTGCCATATCTAAAAAAGTAGAGCTGTTAAATAAAAACGGATTTCATATTTGGATTCAGCTCTACAAATATAGTTAAAATCATCACAAAGATTCCCGGCACCAAAAAAAAATTTTTTTTGTAGGCCTGTGTAATCAGAGAAAAGTTCAACTTTGGGAGAACTAATGGGTGTCTCAAGATCCGGATGCGAATAACATAAATCTGCGCCAGAAAGTTAACGATCTGATAGTACTTTCACTAGAAAATATCTCTATGTCGACCAGTCATTACTAACATTCCATAAGACCAATTCGGTCGCTCAAACCTTCATTTTGAAGAACGCCTCATTACTTTGAAAAAGAGTGGAAAATGACGAAGGATCTTAGTTATATGAATATTTGTCATTGCCAAACAGTAATATCTAAAACAACTAAGTTAAGATCTTAGTTTTAAATTAAATGGTGAGAATAGTTTATTAACTTCCATCGTACTGAAACCGTTAGCACACTTAGAAAGAGTGAAAATCTTTTCCGTTTGGACTTCCTACAGTGTAGTAACAGAACAGAGTAACTTCCTACAGAATCAGCGGGTACAAGAACGATTTAAATGAAAAATATTTTAAATTAAAATTTGTCTAAAGCTACCTAATCTTATCTGAGAAAAAAAGTTGATCAGCACTGGAAAACACAGCTCAGTGTCGGGATTGGCTGAATTAGGCGTTATTACGTTGTGATTTTTCCTGTTGAGACTATTCAAAATCATCTACGCAGGTTCATAGATGTTAAAGTGCTTACAATTCTTGTTTTAATTTAAGAAAATTCTAGCACCTACTTTAAGTTATGCCATATCATTCTATATTTTCCTATTTTCAAAGTAGCATCAACTTGCCTAATATAGTATCTACGTATTTGGCACGAGATATCTTATCTAATTCATATTTTATATCATTAAAAACCCTTAACAACCTACATTTGACTATTTAAATTGATGACAAAAGCAATACAACACTCAATTACCGTTTCCATTATATTAGTGATTTTACTAAGATTTGGTTTATAAATGTTACCGCGAGCTGACATCAGTTACCAGTAAAAAAATTAGTAATTTAAAAATTTAAGTGGTTCCTGTAATCTACTAATTAGGTGATAACACCATCACTATATCTAATGAAATGCTTTGATGACATTTTCTCGCAATACATTGCCTATTGATTACGCGGCCATTTCATGTTAAGTATATCGTTGAAGTCCATTTATTTCAGTAAATAATTATCCTTTAGCATCAAAGTTTAAATATTTGTTGTCACATAAATTATGCAAACCTACGACAGAAAAATATCTTTAAAAATTACTAAATTATGGTCATGCCCACAAATTGTATTTTTTATGATAACAAAATTTCACGTTGTGAGGCGCTGCCGTAATTAAGGATCGGGTCAGCCTTTTTAAGTCGTAATGTTTGCAATACCTGTCTGTGACAGTACTATGCCCATTCTAAAGCTGAACATTTATTTTTGTCAAGAACGCTAACTCTTGCGGCGAAAGACTAATTGCGAGACAGAAATGAGTTTATAATAACTATTCAGTTTTTGATAAATAACATCAGCGTTATTGTGATGGATGTCATTTTCTTTGCCCTTCTTGTTCGAAAAGACATTACATGAATGGAAAATATTTACAGGACGTTTGCTCACGGGGTCATAACATGTTTAATAAAATATTTTACGTCCTTTCTATTTATGAAGTTGCCATTTTTTGTTGTGGTTTATACATCACGTGTTTAAACTTATCTTCCTTTATTTAATGCACAATAAATAAATTAGTGGCATTGTAATTACCATTAATATTTTGTTTAAAGTCATTGAAATGCCATATTTTGCAAAAGAAGTTCTTTTGCTTTAAATAATTGAAATATTTTTGCAAAACAATTTTTTGACCAAACTACTGATCTAAATTATTTCGTTAAAACCCTCGTTCATTTTTACCAAAATTGAAATTACTCAGCAATCACCTGATTCTCTCATCACAGCGCTCTCACCATTATTATCATACTGTTCATTCAAATAGGTTTACGACCGATTTCACCTCCATAAAGGGAAAGATGCACTTGTATGTTTTCTTCCGGATCTCCTCGTGTAACTACTAAAGCAGCTATTGTTATGCGCAGCTCAGTTGATTAATTTTCGAGGTTAATTTAATTTTAAATCTAGGTTCAATTTTCTATCTAGTCTTTTATATCATCTTCATTTAGTAATTTAATTGGACTATCTTTCACCGAGTGATTCATAATTTGTCTAAGTTTAAAACTGTGCAATCCTTAAAGAGTCTCAATTTTTAATTATATCGAGTTTAAAATCCAGTATTTAAAGCCGCGGAACATATTTGCAGAAACTGATTGAACTTGATTTCCCCTATTAATTTCGCGGAAAATTGCGGATGGTGAAAGTGATAAAATTGCATCCTCTTACAATTGTATATCTCTATGTTATTTGTCTATAACAGCAACAACTAACTTTACTTATTGGGACACTCGTATTTTTCTATGCTCTTAACATTTATTTTGTGATAATATAATACTACCATTGAAAAGGGAGGGATAATAAAGAAAGGAAATATTATATATTAAATTACACCGGATAAATTAATACATATTAATATTATTTCTTACATTTAAATTCCTCTTTCATTTGTTCTCAAAGTGGCTCTCTGTTAGAAAGTAGGTCATGGAAAAATGGATTCCGGATGTAAAATATCAATAAACTTTGCACATTTCCGTATGAAATTTTTCGAAACGAGGTTTGTTTTGACTTTTTGACGTAGGTTTAGAGTATACATCTATCACTTACTGGACTCCGTGATCGAGCTTAATTATAAAAACAAATTTAAAATCTCCGAAAGTGAATAAAAAATGATTCCACAGTAATTCATCTCCACCGTTCTTTATTTTTTTGGTTCTTTGTGAAATTGAAATAGGACTCGTAAAAAAAATCCAAATCTCCGCAATTCACCAAATTTCTTATATTTTCTTCTTTTTGCGGCTAGACATTTTTTTATTAAATTGAAGCAACCAAACTGACAATACCACGCGCCGGATTACGCTCATTTCGAGTAACGGAGGGAGATGGAAAGGGAGGACGAAAGACAGAGAGAGAGGAGAAGGGGGGGACAGAGGTGGGGGTGGGAGAAAAATAAAGATATTCCGCTCTGACATGGACGCCCCTTCGCTCTTTTCACTTATCTACCTTCCACAACCACCCCGCCCAACACTCCCTCACTTTTCTCCTGTTCCTCACTCCCGCCCACCTCCGTCCCCTCCCACCGTCCATCACCCATTTGCCAAGCGAAATTCATTAATCTCCTCTCCGCAAAGGCGAGTCCTGTCTCCGCCAACGCTCCGGCCCCGCAACGCCCAAATGTCGATTCCCCTCCCAGGTTTGCTCTTATCATTACCTTCCCTCGTTCCCTCCTTCCATCCCCCCCTCGTCCCCCGGCTCCCTCGGAACCCTCTCATTCCCTCCTCCTCCTACATCTCGCCTTCGAAGCCCCAGTGGACTCTCCCCACCCTGCTCGGTCTCACCCCGCTCCTCCCCCCGGTGGCTCTGGTTAGAATTCTCCCCCCGCGCCGTCCAGAGTCTCTCCTCCTCCTTCTCTCAACTACCCTCCCCACCTCCCCCATATGCCCTCCCCCATATTCCCTCCCCCTCCCCGAAGAGAGGCCCCCAGGCTCCCGCCCCCTCGCCCTACTCGTCTCCGGCCCCACGCCACAATGTCAACAAGGAGACTTGTGGTCTCGTCAGGAGCTTTCAAAGCCTCAGTTACCCACTCCCCACACGACCGCACCGCCGAGGCCTGCTCTTGCACCACCCAAAAATACCCCACTTCCCGCATTCACCTCCTCCTCCCACACTCACCCCTCGCCACCTCTCTTCCCTCGCCGCTCCGTCAGTACCCCTTCTCCTCCCTCTATCCCCCTTCGCCACCCAAACCTCTCTCGCCCTCACCCCCTTCAGCCTTTTCCTCCTCTCCCCTCCATCTCTATCCCACTTTCTCTTCACCATCTCGAACCTTCGTGCTAACCGCATCCCTTTCCCGCCAAAAAATACAACCTCCATCCCTTCCCACCCTCATCTCCTGCCTCTCACCTCTCTTTCATCTCAGCCCTCCCCCTATTCACTTTCCCTCCCTCTCCGTCCTCCTCTCTCCACATTTCACCACTTTTTTCCCAGCATGTAGTCTCTCGAGCTCCCCAACGGGTAATATTAAATGTAAAAAAAAGTTATGCTCATCCAGAAGTTGGTAGACTTTTTCAACCTCCGCGGTTGCAGAATGATTGAGGATTACCCTAGCAAAGGCTTGAACGGAACGCACCTGGGTTTCACAGGCTTTGGAAGAGTCAGACAGTGAACAAATGATGAGCAACTGATTGTAGGAACGTGAACAAGTCAGAGGATTTGGCATTATTACTAATCGGCATGCACTGTGCATACAGCACTATTTGGGTACAAACGTTTTCATCTCCTATTATTTTAGTTGGAAGTATTTACTCCTCCTTTCCTTTATGTGCGACTCCAGTTCATTCTTCCTTTATGAATTCACTGGCCAGCCACAAATTTGTTCATTAATTTTCCACTCTTATTCGTCTGTGTAGTCTCATACATACACTTTAATTTTCATTGTTAACTGCCATATAAAATGGTGAAATAGTTTCAGTGGTATTTACCGTCTGCAATCTACTGATATTAGATATTGTCTTCTGGTTTGAAACTTGAACAAAACCTACGTACTACTCTAGATAGCAGATTCTATTTGCGTAGTGATACTGTAGAGAGCAAAGGTCTATTGAATTTTTCTTTGAGACAATTTTTATAAAAATGATAATGAGGACTCAGATATTACATGTTAAATTACATTTTTACTGCTGTTCTTTTTCACTGTCATATTCTAAACCTAGGGTTTACCACCCTCTCATTGAACGAGCGCTATTAACCACGCACAATTAGATACGTATTCGGATTTTATTTTTAAAAGATTGCATTATGAAGTGGTGAACAATTCGTATTCCCAAGACAGACATTTCATTATTCGTCCTAATTCTCTTGATTTACCTGCATATGCGTACATTTGTTCATATGAAGAGATTGTTATGGTCCTTCGCCCTGTTTTGTGATTTTCTATGATTTGATCATATAATTTTGAATTTTTAAGTTTAAAAGTTTTAGTATATATTTTAGGTCATTGATTAATAAATAACGTGATGTACATTTTTCATTAATTGAAGTGGGCATTTATGTAATAGGTGAAATGTAAAGAAAAGCTTGAAGGTAAAACGCACGGGTGTACAAATATTGATGAAAGATTAATAAATGTTGCATAGAAATGTTAAAAATGATTGTTACTTTATACTCTAATACCATTTAAACAAAATATATATCATAAATATTATTAGTGCAGGATTTGTCGCGCTTTGACGAATGTCTCCAAATTTGCTTTATCCTCACGCATCAGTGCTACTAAAATATACGTTAATATCGTTGTTATTAATTCAAATAATATTCAATTTCATGTTATTACTCGTTGGAAATATTCCCGCTAAACCACCCATAGATTTACATAAAGCACCAATATTACGATATCTAATTATGCTACATTAATCTAACAATTGAATTAGTGCTAGAAAACATTCGCTTTCTATAGGCAAATGTAAACTTTGAGAAATGTAGTGAATTTCATGGACAATCTTTTAACTTCTCGGCGATCAATGTGGGGCTTAAGGAATGGAGTAGTTATAATACATAGGTGTCATTCGCTGCAGTAGACTGCCCTATTCGCGGCCAAAACTAAATCAAGAATCACAAGTTGACATTTAGGTTAAAATTATTTTATTTTTAATAACCTTTTGTTTTTTATTAGATAAGAAGGTCAGTGTTACATTGTGATTCAAAATTATGAAAAAAATCTCCCTCTTTGAGATTCGTAGGTTATGACCTGATGACCCATACAGCAATTTATGGTAAACCTTTGCACTAATATGTGGAAATTACTTTATTGTGGATCGGGTTTTAATAGCAAGTATCGAATTTAAATCCATTGTTGATCAATATGCATTGAAAGTTAATCGCCCTTGTGCTGCATTTGATGTAGCGTTTAGTGGACTTTCTTTGAATGTTGTCCCCTGAGATATTATTTCAAAACAGCTTCAAATAGCATCAAAACATTCATCATTTTGACATCGTTTTCTAAAAATTAGGAATCTATGTTCAGATTTTAATATGCTTAAACTACGATTAACGGGAAAGTTTTCTTGTTCATAGTCCGCTATACCTTATTATTTAAGCTACACCTCTACCCTTAATTCTCGCATACTCAGCTGTTTTCATATTTTCTTGTCCCTCCATTCCTCGGGATAATTTTTCTATTCTTAACTGCGCTCTACCCTTGGCTATCCATAGTCCTGGATGTGTCCATACGTCCCCCCCCTCATTCATCTCCTCTCACGCCCTCTCATTCCTGCCGATCCTGTCCGCGACTCTCCCTCTCAGGACCGCGTTTCCCATTCTTCTCCCTCCCCCTTCCTCCCTCCCTGCCTCCCTCCTTTCAGCCGCCTAACCAAGCCCCGAGGAATTACCGGATCCTTGTACATTCCAATCGACAGCGCGCAGAAAAATGTCACGTTGTCTGGATACAACGGTATAAGTTGAGATGACAGTTTTAGCGGACATAATTCCAAACACTTTTGCGGCCACTTGACAATTGGGGAAAGTAAAAAAAAAAGACATTCGATTTAAGGTTGGGGAAGAACCACCTCTAGAGAAATCATCAGCAATGGAGGAGGTGGATGTAAGGGATTAGAGGATAGAGGAAATGTTCTGGAAATAATTTAATCTATTAAAGAATCGATTATGATGAGGTACGGGCGGTGTACAATTTAGGAACAGGTGAGTGGATATCACTATCCCCTCAATCATAGGCAAGACTTGGGAATACTCTTTCTTCCCTGAATCCTGAACCCATTTGTTCCTGAACTTCCTTAAACTGTTTCCACGAAATTACCATTCGAGGTTCAAATTGTGAGCATAATGGTATAAAATATTATAGATAATACAAATGTTTTTCTGCAAAAATTGTGGACCGAACAGTAGTGAGCCAGTTAAGGGGTAGAAAACATTTTTTTAAACGGAAACAGGATCAATTTCGTATGAGTTTCTGTGCATTTTTTTCTTTATTACTTCTTGGCAAAAAGACATGTCGTTGTTGGTAAGTCACTGTGATTATAGATAATTTAATGAGTTATAGGTACATAGGATTTTATTACATTCCAGTATAAAATCCTCTACTTGAAATGTTACATTGGATCTAAAAAATATTTGATTCTTTTAAAAATTTCTCCATTGCCTTGTCTCTTCACCCACTCTCCAAAGTACTTCCTCATTTGTTAATCTGTGTATCTATTAAATTTGGTTAGACAGAGTAGTAAAAAAAAGAAGTACTTCGTAAGTAGGTGAAGAGAGAAGCCTAGGAAACACTTAAAAGAAGAAGGGGAAAATTGATTGCGCATATCCTACGACACGATAGTTCACTAAAGATCCTAACGAAGAAGCTCTTAGATGAACTTTAAGAAGCATGTAAGGGAAAATGTCGGGGAAAACAGCTATGAGGAAATGAGCAGGGTTATTTTTGGCAAGATAGAGGTTCATTTATTCTGTAAGATAGAAAATTCAATTTCAAAATAAATTTGGCACACAATCTTAATCATGTACAATAGTAGTATACTATACATTGAGAGAAGTACAGGAAGGGAACAGGATAGTCTGGAGATAGGCTATGAACTAATCCTGGGAATGATTATCCTTTATGTTGTTAGCATGACTTTTAATAATTAGGTTCTGTTTATAATATTTGATTATAGTATATACTGATAGAATAAATATAATAATAATGCATCATTTGTTATTATCTTATATGTTACCATAATGTATCGAACCGAATCCCGATTTTTTTGGGGACATAAAGATAAAAAATCATGCATGCTTTATGAAATTACGATCAAAATTATTATAATTTCCAACTGCTTAGTGTAATTTTCAGCGTCGCAGGGTTTTTTTTCAACAATGATTAGTTTCAATTTTCATTGCTTGGATCGTCATTTCTAATGAAAACTGCTTTATATAATTAATCACAAATTTCATGGCTAATATTGGTGTTAATATCTCCAAAAGATATAATTTGCTTATTACGTGATAAATTAGGTTCGGCATAACCATATAAATGTTATTGTGTATGTTCATCCCGCGTTTGTATAGTTAAAATTTAATTTATTTTACTTTTATTTATTTATACTTTTTTAGAATATACGGCCAACGCAGCCAAATGTATGGTAATTAGTCTAAAATAGAATTGGTCTATATTTATTCGAATATTGCGCACTCATCCAAAAAGAAGCCTCTGAGTATTTAATCTCTCGAATTAAAAAAAAATATCGTTTCTGAGACATCTTTTTATTCTTTGCCAATTGATATAGAAATGATATTTAGAAGCTATAAATTAAATGATTAATGGAATCATCATATCTATATGATTATTATTTGATGTGAATGACTTTGGACTATGAAAAATAAAATATTTCGATGGCTTGAGACGGTTCTGGACGTGGGACGCCCGATTCAGGAATTAATCTTTCAAAAATAACATTTCTTTTTAGCACGAATATGATGCTTGGCGCAATTCGGTGAGTTATTTTGAATTTATACGTATACGAAGCAATAAACGGATAATAAACGAGTGTATTTTCTTAAAAAGTTACTTAAATAAAAATAAAATTAGCGAATGATCAATATGGTGGGTAAATCATGTCTAAAGATGACGATAAAACGTTTTGGGAAAGCAGGTAGTCGCAAACTTTTTCTGTGAGTGGTTGTCGTTAGCGTACTCATCAAATGATTGATTTCGAAATTTAGCCATTCTGGAACAAAAGACACCAGGAAAGCGATTCAACTATTATGAAAACAAATATTGGCTGAAGAATCTTGTAACGTTTATTCGTCAATTTCTTGTCCCTCTCGCCCGATGACTCGCGAAAGAACAAGGTTTTCCCCTCCAGGAAGGCATTCTGCATGAACGTAAGTGCAAACATGTCGTAAACATGAACGTTCCTCACTTAACCATGAAAGTACACCCTTAGGCGACACATTTCGGGGAGGAAGCATGGAAGAGTGACAGTGGTGGGGCACATGAAGAAAGTCGAGTTGAGAAAAATACGGAAACATAAACGGGAGAGGGAGATAAGGTAATATGGCGGAACGGGAAGGACAGTCAGAAAGCGGAAAATACTTTGACCGAAGGAAAAAAATATGAGCATAAAGGAATAAGGTGAAGGGCTCTGCATGACGAAGTGCTGAAGAAGAAGAAGGAACGACAGGGAGGATTATATTCGAGGGCCTTTTTTGAACCGAATCCATTGGAACGTGATAGCCATTTGCAACTAAGAGATAGTGACGTGCGTCAATTCCAATTTCACGCCATTGTCTCTCGGGTTTCACGCGTTAAGGGCTGCGCTTTTCATGACGGGAAATGGAAAGATTTTTGTTTATTCTCGAATATTTAAAGAAGGGACTTTTTGGTCACATGCCAAACAGCTCGGATATTAAGAAAAAATTTCGAGGAACCGAGTGGTTTTTAGCTCAAGATCTTTAAACACAGTTATTGGTGACCTATTTTGCACAACTGTTGCAAAGTTCTAGCGGAGAGTTCCACTTGGAATTTTTTCGGCTGGGTTAAAATTTTCAAACTCTCTCGGGAATTTATGAAATTTACGACAAATAGCGTCCAAATGAAAAATGAAAGAAGTCGAATAATTCTGTTAACATTTTACGTCGTACATCAGAGCTATTTCTATTTTATGCTTTATCAATCGCAACTCTCGCGGAATCAAATATTTCTAAAAATATATCTTTTTAGAGTCAAAAGGTACATCACTGAAATAAAAATAGTTTACGCATTTATGAAGTAAATAACTTAAAAATTCATATTTCAATTGCTAACACGATTCCTTCAGTGTTAAGTAGAAAACGACTTGGAATGTTGTTTTGAAAGGTTAACTTTATAAAATCAAACGCATTGGGAACAAAATTTAAACTTTATTTAAACTTGAAACTCTAATCTAGTGATTATATGTTCAGATCGCTTATCCTACGTGGAGAAAAGTTAATTCCTTCCTTTACGGCTTGTCGCTAGCATCCATCACTTCAAGTTAATCCCTATGTTCTCACGACTTTGTGCCAGGAATGAGGAGAGAGGACAAATTCTAAGGATCCTTCTCGGGATCCATGAACACAGCGGCTAATCTTCATCCTCTCAACCTTCGCCCCGTCTCCCCTTTGGACCGTATCCGACACTCACCCCCGCGCCACCAGCTCCGCCGTTGGCGTCCCTCGTAAACCGCCGTAACCTTCCTAAGCGCCCACTCCTCATGCCCTCATCACTCCCCGCCTTGGCCGTCTTCCTTCTCGCGCTAATTCCCATCAACTTCTCCTTCGCCGGAAACCGTTCTTCTCCCCGTCGCACTACTTCTCTGTTTTTATTTTCCCTCTCTCATTCGCTGTACGGCTCTTTTCATTTTTAGAATCTCCGGGCAACCTGCTGTTGGAGAGGCTGTCTCGGTGTGTTTGGTTAATTTTTTTATGCTCGTCGGAACAACGGCGATTGTCAAACTAAATATCTTAATTTTAAATAAAAGAGGATTCTGGACAAATCTTTTGGGGGTGGCTGGATTCCTAGCTTCTCATATAATGCCTCATGTGTGGCATTCTCAAAACGTGACGTTTTAGTCCATGCTTCGGTCTCGGCGGGTGGCTGTTGTATGGAACAAGCATGTAAATCATCCTGCTTGCTAGAAACATTTGATATAATAATAACTCAACTGCAAGAAACATTCATATGAGTCAAAAATCGTGGATGTGAATGATTACGTGCTCTGATACAAAATTCGTTTCGATAATTGAAAGAATATTCAATATTAAAAAATAGTGAAAAATGTGGTAAATTAATAATCACTAACGCTTTTTCATTCCGAAGACAGGCTAACGGGTTCGTACCACAGTGAAATTTTATTTTCAATTGTCCGTTTATTGGCGTCAAAACGTAGATTCGCGAATGATGCCATTTTATTATCTCATTGTTTTCTTTTCAATTCAAATGTTTCCCTTTAAGGTGTCATACAGTAGTACGTATATGTAGTATGGTGGGCTTCTAAGGAAAATCAGCGATTAAATTCTTTTTATTCTTATTTAATAATATAGAAAAGCATTGTTATTCTGTACGTACTTGAGGAGGATTAGAGGGAGAAGGGGGGAAAGGAGGGTACTCATCCTTTAGAGTAATGGAGTCCTAGCCACCCTAACCGATCTCGAAGCGTTTTCCTTCGGGCCAACCATAGATTTAGAGTAATCAGTGATGGAAGTGGTGTTCTAAGGTTTGTCATCTGGTTTCCCTCCGTTCGCCCTCGTCTTGCCCCCACCTCTCAACCGGCATCTTCTCCCTTGTCCCTTGCCGTGAAATCCCGTGTCATACCTATTTGATCTTTCCTCAGCCGAGCCGCCTCCCTCCCGTTGCCCTGGTCAACGGACCCTAATTCCGGGACGTAATCCACTCCGTGTCCCGCCCCTTAGCCGACGATCCCCTCTGTCCCACTTCAGCTCGAAAACCTCCGTCATTCCACCATCCTTGCTTCATCTCCGCACCAGCCTTGATCTCCCCAGTCCATCTCTCTCCCTCTTCCACTTTTGCTCCGTTTTGTCCCGTTACCCATCTTACCTTCCTCCATGGAACTCAGAATGTTGTGCAACTTTTCGTTCCCGCTATGGGAGCGAAAAGTTTCAAAGCGTAAAACGTATTCTTCTACTCGTGAGTGATCTCGGTGCCTTAAACACGATCCCAAAACTATTTCTTCCTCGCTCTACTCTAGAGAAAGAGGAAATGACGTAAATGATTCTTCGTCATTTTTATTTAATTCCATTTAATTCTAGGCATACCATCGTCCTTTCAAACGGATCATTCATCGACGGTGGGTTCTTTGGCCGCTTTCGAAATTTTCTGAAATGTGGTTTTAAATAGAAAACAAAATGTTCTCGCATTATACTAGCCTGTATGGACGCATTAACATTTGTATTTGTACTAAATGAAGTGACTAATTTTTCCAAGAGTTGACTTAGTATTCTCTGTCATTGCTATTTTTCTATACAATAGGCGGAAGAAACCTTGCAAGGAAAACTATTTCCTTACAGAAAGGGTTACTTATGTTTTATTTTCCCAGTTATCGATAGGGTAAAAAAGAAAATGCCTCACAATATGTAAATTATTCCTTTATAATTGGAGCAATTCAAATATACTTATCCATAACATAAGTATTCTAAAATACTTGTATATATAAAAAATATTAATAAATTAGGTCATTTAATGGATATTCTTCATTTGAGTGACAAATGAAGGCCTAGATAGGCCAATCAGGAGAAATTCGGGAAATTGAAATCCTCAAAAGTACTTGTTAAAGCATAAGAGAAGTCATTCACCCCTTCCCACATTAACACATAGTGAAGTCAGACCGCGCAATTAGGAGTTTACCAACTACCCCTACAATATAGGCTGCTGATATTTTCTCAATTCAAATAGACTATATTATTGGGTCTATTTCCATTATATGAAATCGCTTGATGGAGCTTAAGCATAATTATTGATGAACTTCAGGCTTTTTATATTATTTTGCAAAGCAGAGAAAATTATGTCATCAAATTTCGGTTCCTTTTTTCCTGGACAATAAATATTTAACTAGGATGTTATAGCCTAATTAAACCGATGTTGAGATAACTGGGATCAACGAGAATCATATCTTGAATGACGACTCACTGATTGAATTGAAGCGTTGATATAGAACTAAAAATCCTAAATGTTTTGAACAAAAATAGACATTTCACGCTTATGTCTTCCTCTAGAAATTCAACCAATTTCCATCGCGAATTTTTTTAATCCATAAAAAAAGTGTTCTTATTTTCCGTACGCGTGAGGATTCAGACATTTGTAAATTGAAAACCAACGGTATGGTTAATTGTTACATAAATGGGTTATCGATTGAAACGGTCTTGACTGACAGTTCTTAATAAAGAATAAAATAGGTGTGGAGGGAAAAATTTAATATTTTTGGAACATGGATGGGGAAAAATTGTAGAAATGATATTTTAAATGAAAACTGTCGAAGGTGGTTGAAGCGCGGAATGAAAAAAATGGTGGGCATTTAGAATATAAGTATAAGTGGCGGAGAAAGAAAAGAGAGTAGAAGAAAGAAGTAGGAGATGAGGCTATTAAGAGAGGGAATGAAGGCGGATGGAGCAGTTCAGATGGGTCAAAAATTATTACTAGCGTTCGACCATCTATTAAATTGATTCCTAAGTAGTGGAAGCAGTAAATTAAAATCGTCGTTTGTTAGGTGGAACTATCGGGGAGAGGTTTTTTTCCCATCGATTGGGTTTTTGAAATACACATTTCTCAAAATTAAGAGTATTTGATCATTAGGAGCGATAGAGTCACATATAGATATGATAAATTTGTTGCTAAAATTTTGAAATACTTAATAAAACCAATTGGGTAATTAAATAATTAGTAAGAACATCAAAAGTATCATGTTTATTAAAGAATAATGTGTTTTTTCACGGTATTTAAGGCTATTAGTAAGTTTTATGTCTATACACTTCGATGGATTATCCGATTATTGGTCAGCTCAGATTTAATTTGATTGAGCTCAGCAGAGACAACTCTGCCAGGCAGTAACGCTTTAAGCCTATTTTATTGGTGATTAAAATCGTAGAGAGAGGGAAACGAAATATACTTTGAACTTGGCCGGTGTAAAAAGTCACGCTTTACGGCCAGTAGAGATTTGCTAATTCCCAAATAATTTGCTGCTGAGGCTATTGGAAGTATGTACATATTATGTGACAAATGTTACTAAATATATAGATTTAATTCATAAATTAGTGAAAATATGGAGCTGATCCAATGTCTACTCCTGTACGTATAAGTTACAATTTAACTATACCTCTCCTTGGAGTGTTCAGGTGTACAAACTCTTAAGTTTGCTCATACCGATCGCTATGCAATCCAAACTTTTAAAATGATCATGGATATAGCATCACTTAGTTTTTAATAGGACCGTTTTTAGTAACTTGATAATTTATTGACGGTTCTTCCTTTATCTTCATTTGAAATAATATTCTTTTTTTCACATATTTGGTGAAATTATGCTCGTTAACCTTTAAAACGCTAGTTTTGATAAATGCCCACGACATTGGCATAAGTGATAAACATATTGCTGCAGTATTCCTAAAAAAAGACAATTTTAATCTGTATCGCACAATGAATATCTTGTGGACATCCGAATGAGTTTTCTGTAAGGATGAACATTTTCTAGAAAATAACTTCGAACAATAATTACCGTAAGTCCAAAAGTGCACCAAAAAATAAATCGGTAAAAGCTTTAAATTGAAAAAAATTGTTTTGCTGTCAAATGTCACTTCTAAATTTTGCAGAAATGTATCCGTAGTCCCATTTTTCAAGCGATATTCTCGTCCTGAAAATTTCAAAATGTGAATGGGGGTGTTGGATATGCACAAAGTATCATACAGCGAACGGTATGACTGTTACATACCAAATTAATCAAGCAATACTTCCCGTTGAGTTTTGGTAATTGGTTTCCCAGGAAATAAAATCCTTGATCTCCTCTTTCTTGCTTTAGTTGAAATAAGGCAAATACGAGTCATCTCGCGATCGGTTTTGAATTATCACTTATTCTATAAGTGTCTGAAGTAATAATATGAATTATTAAAAACTTCCGCCGAATAAAAGTTCCTGAACCAATAACTGAGCGTAGGAATACTTACTTCTGATTTTAAAATAATGTGCATTTTAGAGACTCGCGAAAAAAATAAATATAGGAAAAGTTTGATGCATGGATGAATGTATACAAGCAATATTTTATTAAATAGCAATTGAAAAAGGCGCGCAGGCCAAGCCACGAGGTTTAATAAGCTGCAATTGGCGCACAAAATTAAAATCGAGATCATTGGTTCCATTATTCCCAGCCTAAATAATACGTGAAGTTACTAGCTTGAGTAGCAAGATGCAATGTCATTGCCAAAACCTTGCAATGTTTAATAACTAATTATTGGCAGTCGTCGTACGTTGATCAGTAGTTAGTAGTTATTAAGTGAGGTGATAAAAAATCTAAGGTCATTTGCGCCAGAAGGGATTTGTGGATATGGGTAAGACATTTAGGGAATGGAGGAAGCTTGGAGAGAACCCTGGTGTCGGCATGAACATGCTTTTAAGAAAAGGCACCAAGGTGCGTCCACAACTTATCGTCCCATCAGTCGGACGTCGTACTCATTTTGAGTGCTCTCCACATACCACCCAAAGTAGGGATCGGGGTACCACTGAAAAACCCGGCCACTATCGGGATTCGAACCCGGACCCTCGGGGTGGGAAGCCAAAACCATTGATCATGCGTTTACACAAGTACATCGATTAACATGAAGAAATGAAGACACTTATGTACTAATCTAGTGAAGGAATTTTCATATGTTGATTGTGTATCGAATTGTTGTGAAAAGAACTTGGTGGGGCGGATATATGCAAAGGGAATTTATAATCAATATTCTGGCTTCTGATAGGGTTCATTGTGCACAGGAGCTGAAGGAGGCACACAAACAACCGAACAATCTCAGAGGTTTAAAGGCCGTAGCTCGTTTCAGTTTCTCTTCAAACTTCCGTCATTTTATCCCTTTTTTCACTGTCATTCATCAATACGTATCTATGCATTTTTCATAAAAATCTACTTCCAATAATTTTCCTGAACATTTGTTGCTAATATAGTTTCATGCCAACAAAATAGCATCATTTTCTCCGTGTTAATTTACGAATTTCATCATCGCTCCATAATTATTTTGACGTTTGTTTTGGTTAGCAGTTTTTCTACAATTGAAATATATGCGTGAGACCAGTGCTCTAATGACCAAGAAGGTTGTGCTTATCATCAGAAAAACAAAGCGGTAGCATAGGTCGAGGAAAAATTAAATGAAATGATACTAGAGCGAACGAGAAAGAGTTGGTTCGGTTCTTTGCCTTACTAGAAAAAGAGAAGGAATTGAAGGAGTCGAGGACATCAATCCCTCGGCACTCCCAGACATCCATCCCCTCGTACTTCCACCTTCGTTCCAGACACACTGCCTTTTACTTCTTCGGAAACGGAAAGGATAAGAAAGAGAGGGCTGGAAAAAGAGGCACAATGAGGGATAGCGAGTGAGGCAGGGAAGCGGGATGGAGGCCGAGAGGGGGTTTCTTGGGAGGTAGGAAGTCGGGCTGCGAAGAAGGACGCGCCATCTCCCGCGAGACCCATAAGGGTCAATCTTCTATGTTTCCCAAGGGGTCGGTGGTGGACCTTCTCTTCCGTCTTCCCCCATACTTCTCCTTCTCCGCGAAGAAAACGCCCGTCTCACGGCCAACGACGCATCGCCACCCCCGCCCCCTTAGTCCTCTCTCTCACTCTCCTCGTCGACTCCTTTACGTGTCCCCCGAGATCGTCTCCAATCCAAGAAAATTGTTTGAGACGCAAAACTTGTTCGTTTCTCATAATCGGAAGGGGGAGGAATGAAGAGGAGGTGGGAGAGAGAGAGAGGTTTTGAGGGTGAGAAATGGCAAGAGAGTAGATCCGATGTGATCCATTTTTGGAGTGGATCAGAAAAAAGGGGGGAAAGAAGTGAGGAGTTATCGAAACACGGCCGGAGGGAGTGTCCCGAGGAAGTGGTGGTGGGGAAGTAAGGGGTCCAGGAGTCGGGGTCGGATTAGATGAGGGGGGTAGGGGGGGAGGAAGGAAAGAGATTCGGAAATCCCCTTGGGGCACGATGTCTCGACCGTTTCGTGCTATGCTACCGGGCTAGTCTCGCCATGTGCGGCGCGGAAGAAATAGGAAGGAAAAGGGTGGTGAGGGGGACTGAGGTCTCTGCAAAGGGAAAGAGAGGAGTGGTTAGATGCGGTAGGATGCATCCGGGAAACCGCAGGGTGTCTCTGCGGCCGGCAACAACTCGTTTGTTGTTCTTGGATCGGGTGGTGTGGAGACAGCGTATCCGCAGGTGTGCATAGAAGCAACTCTTTCCTTCCCTCACGTTGTCGCCCACATTTTCCTATATTATCTGTATTACAGCACGTCCCAGTGTGTGCAGTTTCTCCGCTAAATGAATAATAGTTAGATGTGAACCAACAAAGAAAGAAGGCACTTCCTAGTCCTTCTAATAGATTTGTCTTCGTAAACCTCATGAACCAGTGTACTAATTCTGCTTTGTGAATTTATACTATATATTATCTGTCAGCTAGAATTGGAATGGTCTGCCATTGTCGAACATGAAGATTCTGTTCTCGATGAGTAGTAATTCTTAATATTCGATTATAATGGTGCTTTTTAACTTATCCATTTGTAAAATTCAATTTCTTTGCTTAAAAATTAATGTATGTCGTTTATAATAGCTATAATAAAACTATTTTTAATTCAACGAACATAACTTGAAAAATTGAGAAACTTGTAACTAATTAGATTTCCACTCTGTCACCCATTAGTTTTACTGCCTTTGACTGACTCTCATGCATCGCATGAAAAATGCCATACAATTTTGAATCCACTTTACCTCTCTGGTAACATCGTTTCATGTGAGTTACTTTATAGTTGCACATATTTAAGCTTGTCATGTTAAAGCCAGATGATTCTTTGATCTTTGATTAGTCCCTAGGTAGGAAATTTTGTTCTTTACCTATGATAGTATTGTTAATAATTTATTTGCGCTGAATGAAGCCTAAATGGATGTGTATGATGGATATATGAATCCATGTGGACGGTTGATGGATGCACTGATACTCTTGATGATTGAGATTTTGCCGAGAAAATCATTGATATTGAATATTCCTTATTTACGAGAATTAACACTGCACGACCCTATTTGGATTTCAAGTTTCTACAGAATTGTTCCATAATCGTAAAGCTGAAACATATTTGGCCTGTCATGAGGTACAGTATAACTTTAGAGAAGGAACATCTTAAATAGAAAATTTAATTTCCAAGACAATTACTCAAATATCTACAATTACATGAAAAAGATTTTCCAAGTACTGGTTACACGTGATGATAAGTTGAAACTTGGCCGACATTAAAAATAACCCTGAGGAATTATACCTATTCCTTGCTTTATAGAAAATGAAGATAAAAAACACCAGATTAAATAATTATTGGGATCAAAACTGGATAGATTTCAAGAAACTGCAGGATATACCGCAACAGTAATTTTTGACGGAATTACATTGTAAAACTGGATAGCTTTTTCTTTGTCATTTGATCTGTTTCTATTTTACTTATTACTATAATTCTTATTGCGTTCACCTAGTATACACATGATGGATATATTTTCCGATTTAATACACTCTTTTGAAGCATGCTATAAAAATATGCTTCAATGTCCAGTGATAAATTTGAATATTTTTCGCCTGCTTTCATATAAATTTATTTTATACGTTAAATATATATATATTAAATATATAGATACGAAGAGGTATATGTATATATATATATATATATATATATATATATATATATATATATATATATATATACCTCATTTTATTAATAATGCACCTTTTTGTCTGTCACTGTAATTTCTCTGCTAAAATTTTCGCAGTTTTCGGAAACAACTTTTCTAAATGGGAAAGAATTTTCAGATGTCAAGAGTTGTCCCTATCGTGGACACTCCGGGAAAATCGAAGAACTTGACTGTGATCGAATGAGATAACCTGTCAAACCCAATTATCCGCTCCCCAGCGACTCTTTGGTGTTTCTTGGGTCTTTCTCAATCCCTGGGAACCCGCGATTAATCCTCTTCTCCTCTTAGTTATCCTCTTCTTGGATATATAAATTACCTTTGACAACTGCTGACCTTCCCACGGCTCACAGCTAAAAGAGATTTTGAGGAAAATTGCGATACGGCAACTTAGTTGACGGGTAAATACCACTGAGTCTCATCTCGTAAAAAATAGTTTCATGAGATCGACAACTATATGTACTTTATATTCGATGGATGCATGGATAGATGCATGTGTATTGAGTAGAACATGTGTTAATTGAGTCTAAGGTAATCTAGTTTTCACATTCAAATATTCCGTTGAAGTAAATATTATAGCGTATTTAATGCATTTACCTAAATACCATGGTAACTGCTGTTTCATCTGTTGAATATACTCGTTAGATTGATTCTTAATTTCTTGAATTAACTACATATGAGGGCACAGTAGTAAATGTTATGTTTAAGGAAATAGGAATGCAATTCATGTATAGATTATATGATCTCATTTTTCGATAGATTAACCCTACTTGTGTAATGTAAAATTGTTTTTATTCAAATTGTGTTTCAATAAGTTTTGAACTTGGTCTTTCACTGATTAAAAACGATAAAAAATTTGAGTTTACGTTTAGGCTGGTCTGTGCGCTCGGTTTTATTGGGCGTACTTTAGTATTTGAGTGCTAATTGGACGGGGTGAGAGAATTATATTTAGGCTTTAATTAGTGTTTTTTAATCAGAATTTAAACAAAATTGGAAAGGGAAACTTTAAACTTCACTATGCAGATTCATGACAGTATTTATTTTGGAGAAAGAGAACCTGAGATGAATGTTAGTTACATGAGTTTGATAAAACTAAGGTCGAACTCAGGCAATATAATTGAAAATCTATGTTAATTCCCATTGTAAAGTAAGACATTATTAATAATGGAATCATTTAAAATACTGGCAGTCTTTCTATATTATTCTAATAATATCGGCTCTCAATTCTTCAAATGAAAAAGCAGTTGCCGCAATTATGAGACTAATCACTTTCAACTCATCCAGCTTCTGACAATAAAATTCCTTCACTTCCTCTTCTTTTTTGCCCTGTAAGATACATGTAATATCGTATGATGGTGTTTACAAAACACACATCCCCACATATTATAGCATTTGGATGCGAATGAGAAAAGCACTCAACAAAGAAGGCATCGTAGAAATTAATTAAATTTCTAATAAACAATGAACAAAATTATAAGATGAAGTCCTATTGACCGCCTTCCGAGGAAAAGGTGAATGTTTTCAATAATTTCCCATAAAAATAAGGCATTTTTTTTATATTACTTACTTTCTTAAGGTTCCTTGCTTGCATTTCGTTGACATAAGCTTTTGGTAAGGATATTTTGGCTCTGCCCCTTTAGCTAAATATTACGTTCCTACTATTTCAGCATTAGGTAACATGTATAATCATGAAAATGAAAATGTCATTATGAAAATGACTATTCCACAATTATTAATTGAATTGGCTTAAAGAAATGCAAACCTTGCCACTGCCTGATGTTGAGGTGTTTCTTACACGAGAGACGGAGCATTTAAGAGTAAAATTCCTTATTATTAAAAAGGAGTCCGAAGTTGTTTCAAATCCAGTTTTGAGTTCCTCTCATTTTTACTTGATATGGACTGTGGTTATTTACTGTAATTGATTGGTGGTTATATTTTGTTTTACAATATAATATAATAAAAATATAATTGTTAATTTTTATTGGTGGATGGTTATATTCTGTAACTGATATGCTAAACTTTCGATAAGCGCCTATGATATACAGTGAGAACCATTTAAAGTTCTTTTTCTTTGAGGCAATTTAATCTAGATAAATTCTCTCTTTGGAGTTTGACGTGATAGAAGTAAAATATGGTGGTATCCCACGCTTATGTATGCGTGATATTACAGTCCTCAATGCAGTAGCGTTCCTTTCACTCCTCTATCACCGTTTACACTGGATATCATGTTAAAAGCTGAACAGAGCAGTATGAACTTTACAACGTTGACCACCTTAAATGATCTTTGTGATTTCATCTGGAAGCATTTTGCTGAACCCTACGGATTTGGATATTCGAGCATCCCCGCCTCATCCGTTTGTACGAACGTCGGTTCTCGCATTCTCAGGCCGAAGTCCCTCTTCCCCCCGATGTCCACCGCCGACAAACCCCGAGTGAATTTGACACCCGTTGGCCTCGGGGGAAGAAGGTAAAGCGGCGGCCGGGGGAGGGATGGATGGAGACCTAGAAGGGGGAACTTATGGATGAAGGGGGTTTGCAGATTCAGTTGGGGGAAGGGTAGATAAAGGGGACAACGGGCGAAAAAACACCTCACCTCATTTATGAGCGTACTCTCGTTTGGCACTTCCTTCCTTATTCCACTCCTGAGTCTCGTCTTCACTCCCCCAACCACTAGTATCCCTCCCACTCCTCCCTTCCTCCTCCTCTGCCCCTCCCAATCCCCTCCCACCGTCCCTCATCACCCCTCCCCAGCCTCCGCGTGCGACCGACGTTTATTGCGCGGCTCGAGGCGCCAGACAGAGAGGAGTGAATTACGGACAGATGGCCCCCGCTGAGAGGGGGGAGAGTAGAGAGCGCAGGGAACACCGCTCACGACCCACCCCGCCCGCCTTCCTCCTCCCGTCTCTCGTACCTATCTGCACTCCCGCCCTACGTTCATCCCCACCTCCAAACACATACACACTCACTCAGCTCCATCCCGCTTCCCATTTTCCTCTCCGTCTCTCCATCCCTCCATCGTAACAAAACTCTACGATTCCAGATGCACACTCACCCAGCACGCGTACTCACGCCCAGGGCGTTTCTCCTCCTGCGGTATCTCCACTCTCCCTTCCTCCCTTCATATAAACCATAGCCAACCTCCGGTGGCCCTTGAGAGGGAGAGACCTACTTCATCTCTCTACCCATCGCATGGATGCGTGCGCGACTAACTCCCAGTCAAAGAATCCTGCTTTTCTCAACCTCCACCTAGTATCTTCGCCCTCCCATAATGTCTTTTCCTCCACGCCCTTTTGAAACTAAGTACCTGCCTTCTTTCTCTGCCGCCCTCCTCCTCTTGTGGATCCGAATACTCTCTCGCCTCCCTCGACGGCCTCTCTCTCTCTCCTTTGTTTCCTCCACAAGTTCCTCCCCCCGCGCCGTTACTTCCACATCCACATATCCATGGAGCCCAGCAATCTCCTTTATCTTCTCTTTCCCTTCATCTTAACCATCTTCCTCTTCCCTTTCCCCGCCAGCGGCACTCTTGCCAAACCAGGAGCAACACATGGGTCACATCCCAACTCGCTGCCACTTCCTCTCGTATACGCAAACATTCCTCCCCGCGAAACTGCTTCCTTCGGGACGCCCTCCCACCCCAATCCGCCATCCCCTCTACGTCCTCTTGGTTGTATCCAGCCCTTTCTTCCTCCTTTGGTTCCGTCGCCACATCCCCTTCAGTATTTCACGGCCTCCACGCCGCCCCTCCCCACTCTGGCGTTGAGGAGAGCTTCTTCTCCCCCCATCCCACTTGTGGACCATCCACTTCTCACCCGTTACAATGCGCAGACAAGTGTGAAGTGAAAGAGGAGGGGCTCTCGGTTAAGCTATGGAGGTTAAGGGATCCTCCGCGAGCTGGCACCAGTTTCCTCTGCTCTGCGGTGTATTCGAACACATTGCTAAGAAAACGACATGAGAGTCAGGCGGTCTTTGGGTGGGAGGATACGTGTGGGATGCCCAGCTGAGGAAGGAAAACGTTAAGGGTGAAAGGAGGGTGTGGTGGGAAGAGTGAGATTAAATACAAGATTTGGTTACTATTTAGTTTCTGGAGAAAACGATGTCCAGGACTAATGAATATCCTCTGAGCCTCTTCCATGTAACTTAATTATATATGCGCATTTTTTGGTGTTGAAACTGCTGAGATAAGACGTAACCTAAATTCCATCGCCACTTTTCGTATTGAATAATGAGTGCCAAATTTCACACGCTTATATATTTCAGCAGTTGCATTATTGCCATTGAGAACAGGTTCGAGGAAAGTATTCCAAAAGAACGACTAGGATCATCTTGGGAGCGCAGAAAACGTCACTAAGCTTTCATCTGAGAACCGTCCAATTGGAGTTTTTACAGAATACGTGTGGCGTAGAGAATACTTCCATCTTTTTGTGAAGTATATTTTAGAGGAAATTCTGACATTCTTATTACATTATTCTTTAATAATATAAATAAAATCGTTCTTAATTACTTAATAAAAACTTTTAAACGACAAAAAATTTTACAAATTAAACGCTGTCATTAGTCATTGACAAATAGATAAAATATAGTTTTTGTGTTGTAACGATGGCCAAAGTCTAAAGAGAGAGTTATACGAATGCATCGCCAAAGTGTTTTATTTTCGGGGGGTGAAGTTAAAGTTCATCATTGGATTTTGTACATCTTAACTCTAGCTAAGGAAATATTAGTAATCAACTGTTTTTTGATGGGAAATTCAAAGCGTTTAAATTTTTTCGCTGTATTTTTGCGGTAATAACCACAGTACTCTGAGAACTATAGTTTCCTTGCATGAGAAAGAAACAGACAAGGACCTCATCCTCTTCCCGTCCAGCAAAGTCCTAAAGTGATAGTCTCAATTGAGGCCTAGGGTCTTTCACTTCTGGCGTAACGTGCTTTTCGGAAATCCCAGCATGGAGGAAACAGGACTGTCAAGGGAGAGATAGCGTGGCCTCAAACAAAGAACTTGCTCTTATAGGGCCTGCAAGAGTTCTTTTAGCACTTCTTTTTGGTATGTTAGGTAGTCCTTTCTGACCATCTAATGTTTTCTTTAATGCATGAATCATCTTCGAGGAAAGGCTAAATTTTATAGTTTCTAGTAAAAATGTTTAGTTCCCCCAAATGAAGTAGTTCATTAAGGGGATATGTATGATACTGTAAACTAAAAAGAGTAAGAGGATTCTTTTTAATCTTACCGTTTTGTAATACTAATAAAATATTAGGCTGAGATATATTTATGCCGTATATAAATTTAGATATATTTATGCTTAATCAAGTAAAGGGTATTCGCTTGAGATACAAAATTGTGAGCAATATTATGGAATGATGTGCGATGAAAATAGAATTCAAAACGCCTAAAGGTAAAATCACCAAAGCTGCCACATCTGCAAGAAGTGATATGCATATGTACCTAAATGACGTGCTATGGATTCTCCTTAATAAGTAGGGTGTGCTATATTTTTTTAAGGGGTGCCGGAAAGTTAATTTTGTGCTCAGACGTGATTAATCTGCCACCAGAGAATTGAAAGGTTCAGCCTTTCAGCAAAATTTTACACTTGAGGAAAAATAACGAGAAGGCAAGTAAGCCAAAACCGTGTTTTTTTACGCTCCATTAAGAAGGCCACAAAAATTTAATTCTAAGCTCTCAAAAGTTCGTCGGCCAGAGTGTCCATAAAAAGAAATCCTTCAGCAGAATCAGAGGGGAAAGAGGAGGGCGGCGTAATTTTGAACGATTTCATTGAGGATTAGAAACTAGTGAGGCAGAAAAAGGAGCGAAAATCTTGTGAAGAATTCGGATAAGGTGGGGAAAAGGGGTTACGTCAGACGAAGGAACGGGACCTCGTGGGAGTGGAGGAAGTGTTTGAAGAGCGTTAATGTACTTCTCGTGGAATTGTGAATCTTATGAGGAGTAAGTAATGAGAGAAGAGCCATGGTGAGATGCCAGGGAGCGCTGGATAATGTAAGGGAGAGGAATGTTTATCAGAGGCAGAGGGGTTTTCGAGGGGTGCGAGGTGGAAGAGGTCGAGGAGGGACGGGAGAGAGGCGGGAAGCAGAAAATGAGGGAAATGCACGGGGGAGACAGTAATAAAGAGCCGGGGAGTGTGGGGGAGGAGAAGAGGAAGGGAGGTAGAGGATGGAATGTGATTGGGGATATGCAATTTTTTATGAGTAAAGGAGAATGAGGAAAGCGAGGAAATGAGTGGCTGGGACGAAGGAGAATGGGACTGGATATGAGAACAGAGTGAGAGAAAAAACTAAGGCGTACGTTCACATATGGTCATATACATTTAGTCCTACCTAAATCTGTAATATAGGAACGGTGGCTATTAAATTAATGAGATTGTCTCATTTAAAATATATGGCATTGCCTCAGAAACTGTTGAACAAAGTAATTCATTTTCAAGTATACTAAACTCTCCCAAATATTATATTTGCCTAATTATAGGAGCCCTACATATTTAAATGAAATAATAAAGCTCTTTCAATGAATAATTTTGAATGAGCGACAGCCATTGTATATCATTACATGCTACATATATCATCGAAACCCCCAAAAAAATCACCCATTTTAAGGAAGAAATCAATAAATAAACAGCAATAATTTTAAATAGGAAAAATATTTTTGAACGTTGAACTGACTTAGTGGAACACGACCCTATGCTTTAGGAATCTTATACTGGCTAATATAATGCAAAATATCGTTTGAAGCCTCTGATAGCGAAAAAATAAAATACTTTAAGAGAGAATTCCTATCATTGTCACCGCTCGACAAACGCCTCTTAGGAGAGTCAACATATGAACCCATGAAGGTCCATTCCCTAATAAACGAGATACGCTAATTGGGAATAGAAAGAATTAGAAAAGAGCCTTGCGAGTTGCGAAAGGTGATTGTAGGGGTAAAGAAGGAAATAAGAGACACTCATATATGTATACATGCGTTGGAATTTTGTGAGGTTCAAGTTTAAGAGTGGATGAGAGTGGAAGGAAGGGTCGGGAGGCGAACGGGGAAATAGGGGATGGGGAAGAGGGGGGGGGCCCGCAGGGTTGTTCTTGCGAGAAAGAGAGAGAGAGAAATGAGGGGAGGGCGGATTCAAGGCAGCATAATTAAAGCCGCTTCCCCTCCTCCGTTTCCCGACTCCCCCGCACGTCCCCACACCAACCCACCCACGTGTTTAAGAAGCACCTTCGCCATACACCCACCCGCCCGCTCGCGCGTCCGCGCACTCGCCCCCAACCCCTAATCTCGCCCCCCTCTTCACACGCCGCTCCACATGTGGTGAACTTCATTGCCGCGTGTGCATGGGACGAGGAGACGAAGAGGAGGGGGAGTGGGGTTGGTTGGAAGAGAAGCTAAGGGTCTCCCGCATCTCCTTCTCTCCAACCCCTCCCTTCCTCCTTCGTCTCCCTCCAAACTCTCACCCTCTTTATATGCCTTCCCATCCTTTTTATCGTCTGCCTCCCTCCTCTCTATATCTCCCTCTCCCTACTTTCCACTCACACCCCGTTCTTCTCCCCTCTTGCCCCACTCCACCGCCTCAAAACTCTTCTCATTTACACCTCCTCGCCCTTGCATACTTCCTTATCTCAATTATTTAAGGTAGGAACTTCCCCCTTTTTCCTCTAACCCCATCCTCTTTCCACCCTTACTTCCACTCCTTTCTCTATCCCTTTTACTTCCTGTCCTTCCTTCCTGCCCCTCCTCTGCTCTCCTCCTCACCCACTATTACTTTCGCACTCTTTTCTCCCGCTTCATTGCTATCTTTCGGCTCTCCTCTCACACATCTCGCTTCCTTTACCCATTCCTATCCACTTCCTCAAACCCATCTTTCCTTTCCATTTTCATCCCGACTCGCGATTCCTTCTTCCTCTCGCTGCATTCACACCACCGCCACTTATTACAATTTTTCCACAGTTGCTCCACACCGGAGCCACCCTTTCCCCCACCTCACCCCATCCGTATCCTTTACCTCACTCTGGGGAAGTGGGGGAGAGGCTCTGCACTGAGGGAATGAAGGCGGGCGGTGAGAAAGGTAGTGTGTTGAGACAAGGGAGGCGTGGGAGCCGCGTCGAGAGGACGCAGAGTGATTGAGGCGGGAGACGCAAGGGGTGGAGGGAGGGGTAAGTGAATGATGGAGGGGAGTGAGATAGGAGAGGCTGGGAGATCGTCTCCCGGTGGAGCGTAAGCGTGTGGGAATCTTAGCGTGTTGCTGCGGTGGGAAGAGGCCCCCCAGTCCCCCCCCCTTGCTCTCAATCCAGCGAGCGACTCCGGCGCCAATCTTGCACCTTTAAGGGCGCCACGGCTAAAACTAATTTGGTCGAAGAAGGGCCTTTATCTCAAATATGGTTATGCCAGCAAGTTTTGAGAGCACGCTGTGGCCAACGCCCTTGCCGGATTGGATGTGGGACCTCGAGGGAATGGGGGGGAGGGAAGAAAATCATTTGGGTAACAATGCGATTCGCATATTTCTTCCTCACGTTGAAGATAAGTGATTGGCGTAGGGTTTTGCTAAGAGGAGTATATAGTAAAATGTTCAAGATACCCTCTCGCTTTGTGTCACAATTTTTGTGTCGCGTTTGCATAGAGGTTCAGCTGTTTTTTGCTAAGTTATCCTGGTAAACGTGTCTTTGGTTCGCATGTATAAAGACTTTGAAAATTGACCACCTATCCCATGGTTTAGTGGTCTTTTGTCTACACCAGAAATTACTTACTTTGAATTAGCACTTCGTTCTAAATGTGGACTCGGTTGTTTGTCCCCTTTTATTTTACGAAAATGTCTAAATTATCATTCCAATTAATTCTTGTTATCATAAGTGTGTCAATGTTCTTTAGGAAATGTCCTTCATAAACGCAAAGTAAAATTCCTTAAGCTGCCCTATTATCATTTTTATGATGATGTGCACTGAATTTGATAATATGACAATATTTGGTCAAATCCTTTTGGATATCCTATCATTAGAGGTTAGGTGGTACAGGATACTCCTTAATCTAAATCTCTCTCCAATATAAAGACGACTATCTTATCTATAATTTCATACTTTTAGATATTTTATTCGCCATCGTATCATCTTTAATAAAATATGTAAGCAGCCTGTGTTTGAGTATCTCGATTGATATTTCCGAGAATAATATCTGTCAACAATGTTATCACATGCTTCTTGAAACTTAATTAATTTCCTTCATAATATGCGGGTCGCGGTGGTCTAGTGGGTAAAGCGTTGGACTACTGACCGTTGGGTCCCGGGTTCGATTCCCGGGCAAGGCACTCTGGGCATCTGTAGCTCCACCCAATCTAGTTGATTTTTCGGGTACCAGATCTTCCTGGGAAACCATAACCGGTACAGGGAAAGGAACTGGCCCCCCTACCCTGATGTGTGACTATTCACACGCCGTCGGGCTTGGTACACGGGTGAGCTCTACCATCACCTACTAAACCGACCTTTGGGTTGATTACTGTGTTTATGGTTTTTTATGGATCATAATATATTTTCTCTTCCGTGATTATTAGTATAAATTATCATTATCTTTGCATGAGAAAAACTTCAAAAGATAATTCATATGGTGAGGTATGACTGAGCTCCCCATAAAACTAATAAACATATTATGTAAATTTAAAAAATTGTTTGTCGGAGTTCCTTAATAATTTTTTTCAAATATTTCAGTATGAAGATTACCAAGATTAATAGAATTTTTGCATTCCCTTCTGCTAAGAAAAAATGACTTGAGCCTATGTATCTTTAAAAGAAGGTTATCTTATTTTTCAATCAATTTAACACTTTCCCCTCTTATCCATTACACCCATTAAATTATTATATCTAAAACAAAGCGGCTAGAACATTAACTCCTCCATGGCACCAACCTTTGCATTACCAATGATAAGGGCTGTATTTAATCAATGACCTTGCAATCCTCAAGCAATGCTTCTTGCAATCCTCAAGCCTAGTGAAATTTGTTCTTTGTAGCTTTATAAAATTAAATTGGGGAATAGTAACGCAATCAATTATTCTTATAGTTTTTCTTAAGCACGTAGATTTTTGCAACTTTTCTTCTGAAATGGCATCCGCTCTATTAAGAAGAATTACCGGACGGCTACTCTAGGGTTTAAACCTAACATGCTCAGGTTCAAAACGGTCAAAACTACAATTCTACATGGCAACGACGTTTTGTAGTTTCCTCATTCAAAGAAATACGGTTACGATAAATATAATAAAAAAGATGATACTTTTAATGGATAGCTTATCAACTTTTACGCTAATAAAACAATTATTTTATATGTAAATGGGATAAACAAACAGGTACCTCATGAAAAATTTCTTTTTTCGTATTTCTACTGCATCTTAGCTTTTAGAGGTTTACTAAAAACCGGAAAGCCGAAAAAAATGCGCGTGTTATTATAACCATAACCTTTTACTGAATATGAAAAATATTCATAGTAACGCGGGTCACCTATGAAAAGTACATTACTTGTGCGCACATAATATTAGAGTTAAATACTTACAATCAGAGAGATGAGTGAGATACGCCTCACTCAAATATAGTAGTTATATTTAACGCATTGGAATTTTAAGGTGTGAATTAAATCATAAGTTTCATCAACCGTGTACTAAAGAAAATAATTGATTACTCTTGTGAATAATATAATTGGGAAATATTTTTTTTAATTGTTAGAAGAGGTTATATTTTGCAAATTTAGAACTTATCTTTCCTACTCCTTGATCCTTGGAATATGTTGAAATAAAAATTTATTTTTGATTTCCACAAATTCCTAAAAAAAACTACCGAACAAATGCATTTTTGATTTGAATACAAAGAGCTACATCATTATTACAAAGGAATAGGAACCACTCTATACTCTTCGTTGATGTCTTAACGCACTGGAACAATGCAAATGAAAAACTAATTAATTAAATGAAAACATTGTGCACCCTCAGTGCATAAGTTTTAACTCTGAAAAGAAATATGGAGGCAATATTCAGTCAACAAATAATACCCATTTTTGCTTACAAATGACGCTATGATCAAGAGAATTCCTTAACGGCAATTATTTTGAAATGCTAATTTACTCAGTGTACGAGTATGTTTTAATTCATATGATCAACCCAAAAGATTTTCCTTGATTTCTAATGGATAAGCACATCTTGGCACAAGTCTCTTGCATCCGTACGTAGAATCATAGCCGTAGACAAATTTTAAAATATTGGCCCAACTTCAAGAATTAAATCTGGAAAATTTTACTTTTTTCTTATTTTCCTTACTTTTCCCAATAATTTACAAAATCACACTAATCAAATCGTAAATTTGAAATCATAGGTAAAGGAAGAACTCAATTAATTGTGTACACCACATCAACACGAGAAATTCACACAACATGTACTAGATGTAGAGTACTAGATGTATCCTTGCTGAGCTCGGAACTCATTCACTCCTCACATTTAAGGTAATAATCCTCGCCGTATTATCCTGACGGTTAGTTCCCCTAACAGTATGAGGCTAAGCAAGATTTATTAAGTTCGCTATGGAGAATCTCTTTTCCAGGAAAAGATTCGCGCACACAAACCGCCCTTTCACCCATTTCAGTATTTTGGGATTTTCCTTTGAAAACGGATCTACTGTGTTGGTTCCACGAACCTTGGTTTTGGTCTGAATGTAAAGTTGCAACTCGGATTAGAACGCTAACCCTGAGGCCATTAGCAAAACGATCTACCGCCTAGGTTATCACACCTGAAGTTTTCTTCGTTTGCCAGGTCATGAGTCATAAAAATTTTAATCAGTACATGATGAGATCATTAACTTAAGCCTACTTATTTTTCTTATCTATAAAAATTCGTTCTCAAAAATGAAATTCAAGGCCTACATTTTCAAATTATTCTAGATACTCAGAAATACAAAATATATCTCGTAGGACGAAAGAGCAACTTTAATTTTCCTTACGAATAGCTTGAAAGAATGAAGTACATTTTGTTAATTATAGCCGGCAGTAAAGCGGCGCGTTTATACAGATGGGAGAGCAATCAGTTAATGAACATAGGGTCCCACATTTCAAACTTGAGTTGATATCTCTAATCTCTATCTAAAAATCAATCCATTTTGAGTGATTTGGTGTTCTATAGATCTTTCTAAAAACTACTACAGGTAGCAAAGGGAAAGAAACTCACTCCCCTACTCCTTGACCATAGTGACTCCCACCGTTGGACTTAGTGTGAGGTCATCCCTCACCTCCTTAGGTCAAGCGAAAAGTTCTGTAGCCCCTCCTGTTATGTAACACGCTTTTAAAAATATCGCGTAATACGTTTATATACTCTGAAGGATAAAACTGATACAAGTCACAAATGATGATGGTAGGCCTTCCTTTCACTTCATTTTAAAAACCTTGAATTTAGAAATGTATTTTGTACTAGAAACAATATTAGATTTTCTGCTTCTTTATCAACGACAAAATAGTGATAATTTGCGCGAAATGTCACTTGAAGATTTACTAGTAAATAACTATTTTCTATAACTCTTTCCCTACCGTTTAGCATCCTTTCTTAATAGGAAGAGGGAATAGCTTTCTCTTTTGATTTCTTGAATATTTATTGATATAAGATATTATTTTCATCGGTGTAGACAACATGGATGAGTTTTAAAATCAATGAACCTATATTAGAACTTACCTGATACCCGTGAGAAAAAAACAATGTTTTTTTTAGAACTTCCTGATACCTTTCAATTATAAATATCCTTCTGGTTACATGGTGTGCATGTTTGTGTATGTCGTTGCGCTTCCTTGTCAGCTTTCCACTGTTTTGGCTCATTGTAATTCTTTCACAGTTTCGATCTTTGAAGAAGTTCAATTGAAACTCCATGAATTAATTTTAAAGGTATCCAGTTTTCAAGCGAATCTTTTGAGAACGAGCGTTGTAAAATTTGTCTCTTTGATTGATATTTGCGAACAGATGTTCATAGAAAAACATTTTATAATCCATAGGCAATAGGCATTGAAAAAGCGAGATTGATTTTCGAGGTAATTCATATGATTACAACGCATACTTTTCTATCCAGGCCAATGCTCATGTATTCCCATTTGAAAGCAATGGCTTAAGAGGATCCAATATGTGGTCCGTGTGTAAAGAGCGAAGTCTCCTCTCGGTGGTTCGTTGCCCACTAAGTCTGAAGCCTGTACGGTGAAGTTATCGTGACGCTGCGTAAGCTGCCAAGGGTTCCTATTCCTTCAGCTCAGAACAAGAGAAACGCATCAACTGTGATCCTCTGCAAAAGTTGTGTATTTATCTTTAGTTCTTCCATGGTAGTGAAATAAATTATTCTAACGCTTTAAGCTTGCACAAAACCAAGTATCGCTTCCCTCGCATTTGGCCATCTCTTTGTTCATACCCCGATCGACCAAGGAACAAACTTTCTTCTCGCGCACGATCCCTACTTATTTATTCTGGACCGTAACCTTTTTCCGTCCATCTTATCCCTAACCCCTCCATTCATCTTTTACGTTTACATTGAGTTCCAAAATTTATCTCATAAGCTAAACCCACAGATTTTTAACTTCCATCGTTTATTTCTCCTCTATATCATCTCCACTATTATTGACTATTTCACTCATTATTCTGGTTATTGTAGCTGATCGTACTAGGTCAATATTCAATAAACATTTACAATCCCACGGTCCCGCGGGAAAGTTCAATAAGGATAGACCGTCTTTTTATCCAATAATCATCTTTCCTGTGCAAAAAAATATTATCCGTCATTTCTTCAACAATTCATATTTCTTCAAACATGAGCTACTTATTCTCTACAAAATGTTGTATTTTGTTGTCACTAAATTTTCTATTTTTGGTATATTTTTGTATTCCCTGTGTCAATACTGCTACTATGTTCTTGGTTTTTGAAAATAGTGCCAGGAATTCATTCCTCCTTTCCCCAGCGAGTGATTTCACGAGTGAAAAAAGTATACCTTGATCCAGAATGACATAAATTAGAAATGCAAGATGCTGGAGGGATTGGCCAACTAATTATGCAGCACGATCTCTGGTGTGATTCGAGATAGTTCGATCAACTCTAACGCTTGTTAATGAAAAATTGGCAATTTTCCACGAAATAAGATTTATTACCACCTGACCTGATGATAATGTAGTTACTTTGAAACCGGTCGTAATAAACCGTATTTTGTGGAAAAATGCCAATTTTTAATTAATCATGATATTCCACCATGTCACGCCTGAAACGTAGCTTTTTACTCTTACGCTGGTATTCCCCACTCGATTACTGGATTAGCTGAATTAGCAATGAAGAAGTTCAAAATTAATTTTAAAAACAGAGGAATAAGATAAGGGCCTACATACCTTAGTTTGAATATAATTTCATTTATGTACGTAATGATGCTATCAAAGTGATTTGATTGCCCTTTACTGTTGTAATAAATATTATGAAAGAATATTAAGAAAGAGTGCAAACAGTAAGGATAAATGCAACCTCGATAATTCTCTCATTTCATCGTTTATTAAATTACGCATGAATTGTAGGTTGTTCAAGGGCCCATTCCACGGCGGAGCTTGAAGCTCTCAGTCGTACAGTAGGGCATGGAGGTTAGAGAGAATAAACTCTTCCATAAACAACACGACTGAAAGAAATTTCATTTCATTGCCTAGTAATCTACTTAAAACTTTTCAAAAACAACCATAGATACGTGGAGTTGTTGGTTCTTATCATGGAGTATAGAATAAGCAAGATGACTAGGACTCCGTGGAGGACCCTATGAACTCGTTCAACATATGTTAATTCCTTCGTCCAATTTTTCTTGGCCTCCGTGCCCTTCCTTCCACTCACTACATAGTACTTCTCGACTTTTCATATGACTCGTGCCCTATTCCTCATTCCGTTCTCCATATTTTTGCCCCACAGCCTTCAGCCAGCCTTACATCATCCACCTTTGTCTTTGCTCTAATTTCTCTCCCTGTCATCTTCAAATCTCCCCTCTTTCGTCCCTCGTGCCTGCCCATCGCACCTCCAACGATTTAGACACCACGGGGGCGGGGGAGGGCAAGCTTCTCGAGTCGAGCACGCACCCCTACTCCGTCCCTTCCTCTACTGCTCCCGGATAGTAAAATGCCTACCGTAAATCCTCGCTTGCCGAGGGCGGAGTCGAGGGGAAAAGGGAGGATGGGAGTGTTTTAGCGGGACGGTGCGAGAGCGAAGCCGAGGAGGGCGATGGAGTGCCTAGGCGTGCCTCTTCTCACCCGAAGTGGAAGGGTTTGAGCGGGTGGGGTAGAGGGGGAGGGAGGCGGGGGTGGAGGGCGACCGCGCGGAGGGATAGGTTGGGAGGAGCCTGGGGTCCTCTTCTGGTTCCCTCGTTCTGTGCGTAAATGAAGTTTGCGTTGGGAGGGGGTTGGGGCCGGTGGAGTTTTCCCGCCTTTCCCGTCTCCAACCCTCCATCTCTCTCCATCCTACTTTCTCTCTCTCCCTCTCTCTCAGTGTCTCCGTATCAGTCTCCTTCGCACCGGAAGAAAGGGGGAAAAGGTGGGGCGGAGTGAGCCCGGAGACGCACGGAATTTAATGTAGGGGGAACGAAAATGCACGCGGGGGATGAGCGATTTGTTATAAAAAGGACTCCTCTTCCCCCACGTCTCCGGGGAAGGAAGTGGTGGTCGAATGGGGGGCTTGAAGGGGGTGCGTGAGGGTGGGAGGGAGAGAGGGATAGTCCTTATGTTGAGCGAGAAGGGGGGGAGGGTTGAAGCACGAGGGAGCAGCGCGACGGGGGGCTACAAACACTGGCACATTATGTGTTCCCGCCCGTTCCCGGCGATCCCCTCCTCACGGAGCTACATCTCTCCCCTCACCGATCCAACCCATCCCATTCTTTCAGCCGGAGTTTTGCGAGGCACGTTAGGTCCGAAGGCTCACACTTTGTGAAGGGAAACACCTTTTCAACTCCGCTAAGGCTTCCCCGCGCTCGTGGGGGTACCCCCAAGCACCGCTCCGCCGGCACGTATACAGTCTTCCACCATCCCTTATCCATCCTCCTTCCACGCACCCCGAAGCAGTCCTAGTGGTCCTCACGCAGGGAAAGGTGAGGGTAGTTTTTTTTACTAAAAGCGGGCAGCGAAGATACGAGTTTTTTCTCTTTTCTTCTCGTGCTTCTTTTCCTCTACTCTGCATAAGTTGTTACCCTTCTCCTGTCGGTGATCGTATTTGTAGGGAGAATAGGGAGGGGGGATTGAGAAGGAGTCGATAATAAAGGGTCCAGAAGGGAGTCTTTTGAGTGGGTGGGGGAAGTGAGAAGAAAGAGGAGGGGAAGAGAGAGAGAGAGAGATAAATGTGAAGAGAGTGGATGTATGTATGTAAGGGTGTGGAGGTGAAATAAGGTGAGTCAGGAGTGCAAGAAAATGCAGAGGCAGTAGAAACGCTGGAGGAGGGATATAGTGGAATTGAATTCAGCTCCTGCTCACTGCAGACTCTTTCCCGAGAGCACCGTTGACGAGTTTAGGCTTTCTTAAGCCTCTTCCTTATTCTAAAAATATGAAAGAAGCATGGATCTTGAATGTATGTATCCCTGAGATCTTTCGCGACGAAATATAGAATGTTGACCTCGTTAATCCGATGGATCCAGTATGAATAGCCCAGTACAAGTTGGCTTAGAAATGCGATAAAAACGAGGAACTATTTCATACTTGGATTAATCCATATTCAAAGGTTGTTCGCGTAAATATGATTAGAATTAATTAAATTTCACTGTGGGTGGGTATAGTTTCTAGGTCGCAGGTGTTAATTTTACCGAAATTTTACTATACATTTGCGGTATCGGACAGGTTTGATTACTAAATAACGTATTTGTCATCGAATTCAAATTTTACGAGACAGAATGCGAACTCTGTCTACTCCTTTCCTGCTCTCTGATTGATAGTGGACGTTATTAGTGTTAGCAGTACAAAAAGAATATTTAGCACTTAAAATATAGAAGTTACTATTTCTGTACTATCTAAACAGTAGTCATAGGCTCACAGGATCTTCTCAATTCACTTCACAAAAGATAATATTAAATATGCTTTATAAGTTGTATCTAACTTTAGATTTGAATCAGTATTAGGTAAATTTATAATTCAAAATTTTCCGGGAACAGTATATTCTCGCGTCATGAAATGAAGAAATTAAAAAGACGAAAAAAACTTAAACAATGAACCCTTTCCACGTTTCCTGTGAAGTACAATGGACAAAGGAAGCCCTTCCCTATTTGTTGTAAATTGGGTAATACTCGCAATACGTGCTGCAAAATTATGGCCGTATTTTAATAATTTAACAGTTGGTTAGACTACTATTTAGGAATGACTCAATTTTCATGAGTCCGTGTCTTTCTGTGGGCATACACTTTTATTGGCTCTGGTGATTCTGCCTCGGAAGGAAGCAGTGATAACTATCTTACAGGTATTCTGGTGTGCATATCAGGCCTCCAGCAATCGTTGATGGAATGCTAATAACCATATGCATTTACTCCCTTAAAAAACAACTTTCAGATAAATCTAAAAAATGCCTACAATTTAGGAATGACTAAATTTTCATGAGTCCGTGTCTTGCTGTGGGCATACACACATGCAATAATGGGAAAGCATACACAAGGGACGTTGAATACTATATTGATGAGATATATCATATCTTTTTATTTTTCCTTTAAATTAAACTATCAGCCAAACGTTCTTTCCGTAAATTTTATAAGCCTTATTGAATCCAAATTATGGTCTCATTATAATAGCTTTATCTCGGCCAAAAGGACTGTACCACCTTCACACATCTCTATCCAACTTGTCTTTTATTTCACTGGCTGATTTGTTGAATGGTGTGTAGTTAGTTTGTATTTTTTTTCGAATACAATAGGTATAGATTGCTGATACCAATACTTCAATTTTCTCGATTATATTTATTCAGCCAGCTTTATATGCCCTATGTATTCTGTTTTGTTTCTACTGTTCCTTTCTAGATAAAAGAAATTATTCGTGGGGAATCATAAGCTAAGATGTTTCGATCAAATAGTTGGTTTCGATATTTTAAATCCTTTATTTCTGTGTCTTTATTGCTTTCACTTCTTAAGTTTCCCTTAATCCGCACTGGGAATTAAAATTACAAGTTAAGTCATAATTTGTAGTTTGACATTTGGTATGAAAAATGAATAAACTAGTTGCTCGTATAGTTGAAAAAAATTCAAAATGTGAGTATACTGCGTAGTAATGAGATGTTCGTAATAATCCCAGGTAGAGATTTGGTATTTATGTGAGTAAAGAGCTGGACTAATCACCGGAGATCCCTGGTTTGCTTCTGGTTGTCGAGTCTGGGCACTCTCAGCTTCGCTCAGCTGCGTGATTTTACGGTTAACATTTCTGGCCCCATAACATGATATGTGAATTTCAAAGTCTTCGTAAAGCTTAGCACGAACGAAAAGCTCTACCCTCCCTATCTATCCTCTTTAAGATTTTCAGTGACTATGTTGTAGAGTTTAAAAGAGAATTCTCATCAGTCAATTTTCGAGTTTTGCCTATGATTGGTGAACTAATAATATATGAATGTGAATAAGGGGTAGGAGTGTAAATATTATGACATCCATTGGAATTCAAGGATTGTACCCACCAACAAATCGGCCTCACTTGAAAATATGTAAATTTCGGTCTCAATAACTCATTCCCAGTCTGTCTCAACTTCTTTTACCCCTAGCCTCCGCCCACTCTGACCCTCATTCTTCACAGAAGTTTTTGGTGATCTTTTCGGCTACGTGATGAAAAATCGTCGAAATGCAACTCTGCTTGTCAGTTGGATACACCATAATGTTTCTAATGGATATTTTTACTTGAAAAATGTCCACTGATATTCTTCCAATGCACTGGTGCTGTACTGACGCTGACAATGAAATTGTGTGCAGTTTGGTAGTATTTTCAAATAGAAAACTAATTTACCCCTTCAGTTAAAGATAATGTTACGCATTTGTTTAAAGTAAATGACTTTTTCCAATCCAAAATAAGAAAAATTTCTGTCTAGTTGCTGTAAAAAATACGCTTAGCTAATATCTTTACCTCATACTACGAGATACCCTACATTTACGCATAATTCTTTTGTTTATTCAATTCATATTTTAACGGTCAAATTTGTGTCTTTGTTGATCAATCAAAAAATAGGGCAGTTCATGCATTCGCAAATATACGGTATGATTGATATCCTTGATATTTTTAAATTTATATAAGTATCAATCGTTGATTATAGTATACTTATACCTTCATTAAATTGTTAAGAATAATATCTCTCATGATTTTATGTTAAATCATCTGTTGGTTGTGAAGTCCTTATTATTTGTAAAGATCTGATTTTAGTGACCTTTTGCCCACCTCTTTAATTAGTTTTAACTTGTTACCAAATGCTCAAAGGCGGGATATTCTTTATCTAGCTCTTATTTACATATGAATTTCGGGAATTAATGAACAAAAAGGCAAAATCGTCGCAGTTTTCATGAGTTTTGACATAAAATGGCCGTTAAACTTTGTCTTCATAAGTATTTGATTAATTTTTTTAGCCGAAAAATGAGTACTATAAATTTCTCGATGTAATCAATTGGCCTTCATCCATTCCACATAATCATGGCATATATAACTCAGACTTTCCCCTTTAGAGTCACGGGTTCATGGGAAGTGTCAACAAGATTTTCCTGATTCACCAGACCAGCTGTAGAGACGCCATCCACTATACAGTGTGAAGTCAACAGTTTAATGCCTACAATCTTATTGTACCCCTACTGCCTCATCTCGACCTCCACGCAGTGACCGCTAGGGGTTTACCAAGCCTAAACCGAACATCGAATCACGAATGGTGCCAGGGGCGGCAAAAACAGTAAAGCAGAGAGATAACACGGGCATTATTACTGAACAGCCAGAAGGCAGTCATACATTTAAATGGTGTCGGTTGGAGTCAGAATCCAGTACACCCGCTATGGGTGTACTAGACTTTGGGTGGAGTGGGAGGACAAAAGGATAGGTAAATGAAGCAAAACGGGCTTCTGCGCTTCCTGCGCTCCACTCTTCCTCATCCACTAATCCCTCAATCATTCCAAACTAACGCGATTCTCCGTATTCCCATTCCCTATTATCCAAGTTTACCTCGTTTAATCCTGTATCTTTGCTTTCCTCTCTTTTTTAGGGTTTCCTGGGCCAATTTTCCCGCAATTTTCCGAATTTTATATGCCTACATTCCATTATACAGCCTATAGATTACTTCAAAGGTGGGTGGCGGGAGGTAAAGGCGAACTCATGAAAAGCTAGCATCCAAAAATGAACAAGGATATTAATAAAATTTATAAAAATGAGAAAAGATGAAAAGTAATATTTTTTGTCCCGTGAAATAATTATCTACAGATTGCCTGAAGTAATGTATTCGGTATCTGGTTTATCCCTAATTCTCTTTCAGGATATCTCTATATTAAATTTATCATTTTGATTTACAAGTGAATTATGTATCAAGTATAGTCCTGCTCAAAACATGTGATTTAGTTGCGTGTTAATACACGTACTGAATATTAATACCCCTTCATTACGACTCTCGAATTATTCCCTGGTGCGTCAAAGATAAACCACAGAAAAAAAATGGAAGCACATCTCGTGAGTGGACGAGAGTACAAGTTGTAGTCCGAAAAGTCCGTGCAAAGTCAGTGGGATGATACCGCTTGTGCGTATCAAAGTTATTTCTCAAAAGTAGCATTCATTGAGACAGGACACACCAAGATTCAATCAAATTCATCTTAATGTAACTGTTTTCAATTACTCTATGATTAGAATTCATTGAAATGGAGAAAGTCGAGTAATTTCAAAATCTTGTGCAAGAGAATTTTTCCTGTGTTGATCAAACATAATTTTATGAAGGATAAGTTCTCAATGGAAACTAAAGGAAACTTGATAAACACTAAGAAAAATCTTAAACTCGGATTATAATAATTTATAAATGATTTAAAAATTTTCAGAGTGGCCGCATGGGCACAGGCGGCCCTTAGTGTTCTGAACGCCCTGTTGAGGTCACTCACTTGCCGAGAAATCATTGATGGTGGCATTGAATCATATTTTACTTTCGACTCGTGTCACAAATATGAGTTGCTTAGCTAGAACTTGTTCACTTTTGAAATAAACGTTTCTGTAACACACAATCATGGCAAGTAGAGTGCCTAGTGAGTTTCTTTATATATCAGATTCTTTATTATTTATGATGCTTCTGCAATTATATATAAGTTTTTCTTATCACACATTTTTATTACAATAAAATCCCTCTTATTTCCTCTTAATCCATTCGTTATTCCCATCTTGACCGGATTGTTCTAGTGGTCGATACGCTTGCCCAATTACCCAACCGGATCTTAAATAGATTATCAGCATTCTGTACATGGTCATTTAATTAAATGCCCTTTAAGTCTTCGTTTCTACAACGTAAATTACTTTTACTATAAGCAACCTCCTTTATTCTATGTTGAATTCTCAGTCTTAATCATTATTTCTCTCTCTCTCCCTCCTAATCACTGCGCCATGCACCCTTCACCGCCGAAGTAAAGCAAGAAACTCGGTACATGTCTCTCAAATGAGGCAGCATCATATTCGCGTTAACAATGACCACTCCCGTGCTTACGTATCGATTGCTTCAAAAGACAGCCACCAGAGGGGAGTGTTAGCTTCCATAGCATGTTAGTGTCCTTACAATTGTCTCGGTTGTTAGCCACAATCCCTGTACATAAGCTCTCTTTCAAACAGAATTCCGTATTTGCAGTTCAGGAATAGCCTGCCTAACTTGCAAGGCAAAGTAATATCTTTAATTTTTCACGAGTCTACATATATGGTCATGTGACATAGTTGCATTTTATTGAAGTAAAACATACGCGGTACGCCTCACTAGAACTAGTACACCCACTGCAATAAACCGATGACCCGTTGAGCCATGCTGAATACTACTTTCGTCAAATATCTTTTAGTGAATATATATTTGTGACTTTTTAGGATTAAATGACTTATTTTTCCGTTATCAAACATTTCAATACTACGAGGAAAATTGATTAATCAGTGTAAAAAAATACAAAAATATTATAGTCGGTTATAATAACTGGTTTTCAATAATACAAAATATTGGTAAATATATTCATTAGGTACTACAAATATCAATGATAGTACTTGCCAGAAAATTTAAATGAAAATTTTCAGAGTTTTTTAAAAAGTCAGTTATATTTGACTTAAACATTAACATATCGAATTATATAATTACATATCTGTATAAAGCATGTCTGAGCATATCTACAAACTCTAAAAATACCGAGAAATATTAGTATGAGTTGTAATACGAACTTAAAATTTTGCAATGAGAATAAGAGTAATTAATTGATTTCCAAGAAAAATGCGAATGATTAAAGGATTAAATTCTCATTTCCTGTGCCTTAAGGAACTACATTGTAGTCATTTGATACTTTAGCTAATCTATTTTATTTTTGGTCAAGGAAATAACTGCAAAAATTGTCGAGAGAATTATGGTCATTCAAGGTTATTAATCTGTCTAATAACTAACCATGGTAAATGATCAAAAGAGTCTTTTTATTGGACGATTGTTTAATATCAATTCTAATGCATCATGTATAACTATATAATGAGGTAGTGCTATCAGTATAAAATGCCGCCGGATGCAAAATGCTTAGCTTTATAAGTAGACATTAATGTGCAATGTTAATACATAATCGATTAATTACTCTAGGGTAGATAGTTCAATTGCTTTGGATTGTGCATTTCGAATGCAGCATATTTATTTTTAAAAGTGTGTCCGTAAAGGAAATGAATGGGGGCATTCATGTTCTCAAAGGTTTACAAGCGGGGATAAGGGTAAATGTTAAGTCACAGACTTGAGAGATTACGTTTTCCTCTGTACGCTCGTTCCAGAGCTAAGGCTGCGTCGACAATCGAATTCCAGCAATCCAAGGTTATTCAAAGAAACGGCTCGGCCGTCGTCAAAGTGTATAGGCGTCACGTCAGCCGTGTGAGGAATTCTGTTTCTGGAAATCTGATTGCTGCAAAACTTTTCCCCCTCCCCTCCGTCCTAAAGAAACGCTATTCTCGCATCGCCCAATCGTGGAAAGCGAGTCGTGTATCGAGGTGTCCACCTGTTTCCCATCTCTCCCTTCACTTGCCTCTCTCTCCCCTCCCTTTCTAACTCCAATTTCTGCTTTCTAACCGACCTATCCCCGCTCCAGTTCCTTTACCATTGCTCAGAGAGTACGAAGTCACAGTGCACTTCAATTTCGATCCTTTTCCCTCTTTCCCTGTTCTCCTTGGAGGATCTTTCTTTCGCGATCTCTACCTCCGGATTCTACTTACCCATAATACGAGAGCCATTTTCATAAAAATCGTAAAAATTATGATTTTATAATTTTCGTTTGCATGGAAAATGGTGAGCCCCTTTCGATATTATTTCCTATAATTTACTCTCCACTGTGACTTCTTAAAGAAATGTTTATTTTAATTTAAGGAAAGAGAGTTTAAGTAACTTGAAAACATAGAGTTGAAATAAAATGCGTCGATATTTTATTCTATTTAATTACACTGTCTTGAGATAAAGTATTGAATGCTGTTCTGAGTGCCTAATTACATTGAATTTCAGTTCTCGGGTTACAAATAACATATGTATTTCTTTCAAACTTTGCTGATATCATGTTCCTTTATTTTCGTCACTGAATTCAACTCTCTATACCCATTACTCTATTATATTTTACTACATTTTACGTGAGACATGTAAGATATATGAATTTTTCTGGTAATATTATTTACTATATATACCAGAATACATAGTATTCTATTTGATTTTCCATTCTAAACGTACGTTTCCCTCCTTGTAATATTTATTTATCCAATTACCTTCACTCCGACCTTTAACAATCTTTGCCAAAACGATTTTTACTGTTAAAGGGTGGCCAAATACCATCATTTCTATCTTTTACTGAAAATTTAAAAATCTGTTATTTTACTGTAGGCTAATGAATGCACTCTAAAAATGTCCTCAATGTACTTGTTTCCAGAACTTGCTAGAGCCTCTTGAATTTCTTAGCGGTATCTTTGAATGTCATGTAGCTTGCTTCGACGTTCTTCCTTTCTCAGAATCTCCGTTGGCGTTTGATATGATTTTTATCTCACGGACAGGATACGTAGCATTTTTTGGTAGGGATTAGCCTTATTGAAGAAGAAAATTGTTCATACTTTACCTTCTCGATTCAAGATCCTATCAAATCTGCTTACCTATCAACCTTATTCAATCTCCCTTGCCTTTCCCGCCATTCCCATCTCGCAGCCTCCTCAAGCCCTTCAAAGGCAAGTTTTGTGGGAAAGGGAGGGGGCGGGGGCGGTCGTCGTGCCTCAGTAAAAACCTCCTCTTCTTATCTTCCACTTTACATCCCTCCCAGTTACCCCCTTCCGTCCCTTTTACTCCGCTCCCTCCCGCCCCATCTCTCTTCTTTTTACGTTCCACGTCTGTTCCTTTAGTCAGTCGCGCGCCAACGCCACACCTGATCCCCCGTTCGCGGCTGCGCGGTGGCCAGAGAGTCACAAAGGACAGCGGATTCCATTTTCTTTTCTTTTTTTCCATCTCTCCACGTCCTCTACGTGATTAGCGTTGACTCGTGGGGAAGTGGTCGAGCGATCATTTCTCGAGAGCTACACCGTTCTCTCTCTTGTCTCCACTCCACCCTCAAACGTCCTCTGCCTTTTCCGTTTCCGTAACCCCTTCACTGCATCTTCTCCTCTCTCAATCCCCAGCGACCCTCCCTCCGAAACACACCCCTTGTCTCCTCTCTCCGAAAACTGCCGGCATTTTCCCCGTCCCAAACCTCCTCTGGTACTCTTCTTCCCCCGCTGTCCACTTGCCACCCGCCCGCGAGTGTTGCCTCAGGCTGGTCCCACTCTCTGCCCCTCCCCCTTCCTCTCTCATCCCCTCTCTTGCTTCAACTCCTCCTTCCCTCGTGATTGATGACCGGGAGCGGACGAAGGGAACCTCTCGCCAAAAGCTTATGCCCCACTCCCAACCTTTCCCTCCCCGAACCTTTCCCTCCCCCCCTTTGCCTTCCCCCCCAGATCCCCTCTTCCTCCCGCCCACGCTCGGAGGAGTCCCGTAACCACGGCGCGCGGAAGGGGCGAATGTGGACGAAAAAACGGCGAAGCGGGAAGAATGGGCAGATGGGCAGTCGGGAGCGACGGAATATGGGTGGAGACGCTGGGGGGCCGGATGTGGATAGAGGGGGATTGTGGCGGCTGCGAGGAATGGGGTGGGCGTAGTGGTGAAGTCCGAGAAGGAAGGGGTATTTCCCCTAGGCAGGGCGGCGCGTAGCAGCGGGGCGAGGGAGAGGTGAAGGCAAGGAGGATAAGGAAGAAGAGGGAGAATGCGAGCGGGGAGGGGAATAGAGAATGTTTGGAGATAGAAAGGGTTGGACATAACGAGACAGACGATCCAAAGGTTTCATTTGGACCAAATTGAGATAGTAAGGATTTGAGCCATCGTTAAGAAGTAAAATCCTCAAGAAAAACGTAAAAGTAGAGGATCTCAGAGATTGTGACACGAAACATTGCTTTGTCCAGAGGAAGTCTACGGTGTAGAACGAGCTCGAGATTTGGTGCATTTCGTTAATAACAGTCAAATTGGCTAGGATATCTCTATTTTAGAAAGTATTAACTTCTCTGATGAAAAAAGGTTGACAAATAAGGGACAAAGGTATTCCCATAGTTGCTCAAAAAGGCTAACCTTAAGTCATATTGTGTCAGGGCAAACGAGAGAAGTGCTTATCTCAGGATTGTGTGACTTTAAGAGGGGTAAATTAAATTAATACAGTTATCGTACACTCAGCCAAAAAGATAAAAAAATAATCGAGTAGAAGTGTTTCATGTTGATAAGGAATCAAAGTTTCATATTTTATATAATATGGAGCAAAAACTTTGACGAAAAGAGATTTGTAAAACAGTCACTACATACTTAGCAGCGTTTACATAAGCACTATTAACGCCTAGATTTTCTCCGTTTGAGTTCAAATAAGTAAATTAGAAAAAGCAATGATACTTGTAAAATTACACACTACCAGTAACTCTAAGAGTGATTTGATGCAATACTCATATAATCTGCAAATCTGTGCAAACGAATTTGCATATAATTATATAAGATGTAAAGTTGATTTTACAATAGTAACGTAGCTTATTTAAAGTAATATATGAAGAAAAAATCCTTTTGGAAATGTTTGAATCATTTGAGTAAATTGCGACTATCAAATGAATACAAAATTATGAAGTGTAAGGAAGAACAGGTAGAAAGAGAGATAGAAGGGAACGGGAGAGTAATCAAAAAAGAAGACTCAGAGGTTTAGAGAAGGAACGGAGATCAGAAGGGGAAGGAAAAGGATAGGATGAAGCGTTATAAGAGAGCACGTAGGAAAAAGTGCGAGCACCTATATGTCATATTCCCCTTAGAGGATCCCCGCTTTTCCCCATCCTCCCACCGCGCCCTCTCTTTTCCCCGTCCCTCCCCACCTTCTCCCGCACCCGAGCCTGCCCACATGCTCCCCGACCTCCTTTCCATCAACCTTCCACCCACCTCCACCCCTCGGCACCAAGTCCGCACACTCCAAGCCGTTTTTTTTTATCCTCCTCTCCCGCTGCCTCGCCCAACCCATCCCCGCCCATTTCCTCCCGGCGCTCTTTGAGTGTGTAGCGTAGCAGTAGGTCCCTCGAGGGATGGGAAAGGGATGTGTGTAAGGGTGAATGGGGAGGGGGACGTTTGGGTTGTGAGGGGACGAAGGGACCTGGGTGGGGATAGGTTGGCGGGAGATGGCGAAATAACGACTGGTTTGAGGGGAAGGGTGGGGATGAGGAGGGAGGGACAGGTTTGGGTGTCGTGTGCAAGGGAGGAGCGGCTGTGTCGTGACAGGCCCCGACGATCGTCGGACTGCGGAAGGTTTGTCGAGACAACGGCGGGAATCACTCCACGTAGTCTTGAGCGATCGCGTTACATGAAATGGGAGAATTTTTTCCCACAGGCACAGGCGTACCTATGTACGCATTCACCTTCCGGTGCCATCACGTCGCTGCGCCTTGTCGCAGTAGTTGGCCGTTATTTTATTTTTCTCCTACCCGTTTTCGGAGATGAGAAATTGAAAGAAAAAATTTGGTAAGTATTAGAGGTTTACGTGAGATCGCTGCGATACATCCTCTAACTCGCTGCGTTTCCAAGTTAATGGTAGGATAACTCTTATAACTTTTAGGATTGTCTCAAAGTCCACCTTCAGGTACCACAATTCTAGCAATTTCGTGTAAATCTGTATTTCTGCTGTGCTGTGAAAAGGAAAATCAAACCTTAACTTTTAGGATACACCGGTGACGTAAATTTGTAAGTCACTAAAAAATATTTCTTCATATTCTTCGTACACATACAAGAGGCAAAGGGTTAACGTTAAATTTCAATTTTTTTATAATTGAAAACTTAACCTAAAAATTAGAGAAATTATTCAACGAAGATTTGTTGGGGAAGCACTAAAAAATCTTGTATATGCATAACTCAACATAAACTGAACCCTCTTTCCCAAATAGGATCTACACTGATAAATATTTGGTTGCGGAATCCAACGCCAAGCACATGATCCTATACTTTTCTTAGTTTCAAAATTTGAATTTCGATCTTCTACAATTATAATACATGGTTCGTCCGGAAGATAAGTGTACTGATTTTTTCCCGCCGCTCCAGGCGCGCCCAGCACCGCTCTGATGGGCTGCGATTGGAGGGGGGTATGTTGGCAAGCGACGCTGAAAAAGGCAGTCGGCTCTGAGCTGTGGTGTAGTGAGGAGCTCTGTTAACGCGAACCTCCACGCTCGACCCACGTCACGGAACGCGATGCCGAAGTTTTTGGAGCAGCGTTATTCCATCAAATTTGCGGTAAAGCTTGGGAAATCGTCTACCGAAACTGTCGGTATGATTAACCAGGCTTACGGGGAGTCAGCCATGCCCAGAAACATGATCTATCGGTGGCACAAGATGTTCGTGGAGGGCAGAGAAGAGGTCGACGACGAACCACGGCCTGGACGCCCATCAACGGCACTCACCGACGAAAATGTGCGAAAAGTTCGCGATGTACTGAACTCTGATCTTCGTCTTAGTGTTTGGATGATAGCAGAGCAGTGTAATGTGCCAAAAACAATAGTGCACGAGATTATTAGGGACCAAAAACATCTGGCGGCTGCATCACGGCAATGCGCCGTCTCACACCGCGCTTGTCGTGTCGGACTTCTCGGCCAAGCACGGCGTGGCAACGCTGCCGCACTCGCCCTACAGCCCGGACTTGGCACCACCGGACTTCTTTCTGTTCCCGAAGATAAAGAGGAGTTTGAAAGGAACGCGATACGGGACTTTGGACGCCGTCAAAGAGGCCGTGACGACGTGTCTTCGAGAGGTTCCCGATGATGCCTTCGCGGGAGCGTTCCAGGAATGGGAACGCCGCTGGAACAAGTGTATCGACTCACAAGGGTCCTATTTTGAGGAATATTAGCTTAAGATATGTAAAAGTGTAATAATTTTTTTTTCCTGAGCTCAGTACACTTATTTTATGGACGAACCATGTATATGTGCGTTCTCTTGCCAAACTCATAAGTTTTTGTGATCTGTATGTAATGTGAGAGTTGAACTGTAGCTCAAATTATTCATCGTGTGTTGTCACATTGAGCAAAAAGTTCCGGCAATTAGATCCTAAACGTCTTTTAAGAGCGCTCCAAAATTTCATAAACGATTTTAGCACAACCTTAAAAAATAATGTATCTTTTTAACCATGCATTAAGAAGATCACTGTTTGATCACTTGGTTATGTTTTATTCACGCTGGTTTTGGGAGTATTTCGCCAGAGGTATGACGTTTTGCAATAGACTGTTAAGTGGGATAAACTTCATGAAAACAGCATATGCACTACGATCAGCCTTTGTGAAATATTTCTATCGTGGTTCATCTTATGACTTGCACTTCCTCTGGAGGTCTACTTGCAAAGTATGACCAGAAAATGTTGTAACCAAATCTATGGTTTAGAAGTCCAAAAATGTCTCGTGGAAAAACGTCGACGTGAAATTAAAAAAAAGATAAAAAAGCGGAAAAGGTGTTTCTTTAGAATTAATGCTCCAGTAAAGTGAATTTTTTAGTAGACCACCCTGTTTAATCAATGGTTATCACATGTACATATTCACATATAACCACAAATATATTACATAAAGACGCACTGCAAACTCGATTATTCAAGTGATGGATTGCGTTTGTTTCTCAGTTGAGGCAACTTCAAATGCCGGATTTAATTATGAAATGTAATATGCATCAGTATCTTATTCGTGGAAAGTCATTTTTCCTTTTAAGTACCCAACAAGAAAGCAAAAAATTATATAGAGGAGTTAAAAAGTGTATAGTTCTGTTGGACAATTTACTTGCTTTGCTTTTATTTGCTTTACTTTAATTTAAATACAACTGTAATTGTTAAAAGAATTGCTCATTTTTTTGTATCATCACGAACATAAGACATTAAAGAGGCTCCTAGTTATCTTTCTTGTCATTTACAGTCCCTGTTGATGACGAGAGAAATGATTGAGAAAATATTATTATAAAATATCTGAGTACAGTAAAGCAGATTGCCGAGGAATGGTTCTGAAAATTTTCGTCAACGGAAGATGAAATAAGAAGGAGATATTCATGAATTCTATTTGCAAAAGGAGATGGAAATTGATGAGAATGGTAGAGCTGATGTATCAATTACTATAACTAGGGAAAGGGAGGGCTGCGTGGAAGAAGGAAAATAACTGATGGATGCATTTTCCAGCGGGTTAATCGCAGCATGCAGGGACATGCATTTTAGTTGCGGAAAGTTGTTGAAATCACAAAGAAAGTAAGGAATACAAATGTGCAGCATATTGAAATCAGTAAATCGCATGGAAGAGGCAAATGTAAAGGTAAAGAAAATGTCGTCTGCTTTTTGGAAAGTAAGATGACTCCTCTTTCCTTAAATTGTCATATTAAAGGGCAAAGGATTATCAATCAACTTAGATAGAAGGTAGTGTTCTGCCATTGTTGTAATGTATACATGAATGCATGATAAGGAAATGAAGCCTTTTTAGCCATTGTGAAGAAGCGATAAAAAAATTCATCGTAAAAATGTCGCATGCAGCATGCGTGCATCGTATCTTATATATTTCCAGGAATGTAATTCTAAAATTTTAATCGATCAAAAAGCCATTTTATGAGCCAAACCAATGGTTTACGAGCTAAAGGTAGCAATCTCATTGACATTCCTATTTTTCTTATTGATAATTAATCGATTTCAGATTTTCGACGGGATTATACCATAGTATTCGGCTAAATTACACTGTTTGTTTTTTTACTTTTTTCTTACTCAATGTAACTAAACTGATACATTTAATAATTCTGTATTCATAGAATGTCTATAGTTTGTGTATTTTAGCATTGAAGTTTGTTAATAATAATGTTTTCACTTAAAAAAATAGAAACAATGAAGTGTACGAGGCAGTAAAAACGTAACTGCCAAGTAAGATTTAAGGATTAAAAGTAAGATTCCCTGTTTATGACATAATTCATTTGGTGTATGTATTCTTGTTACTGTATATTGGAGCAGGATTAAATTAAAATGTTTTAGCTCTCTAGGACAATTTTCAATGCATTACTGTCATACGCAAGGTGGTTAGTAACAGTCGTATTCAAATATAACCGCACTCGGCGCATAATTTACTCTTGAAGGAAATATAGTTTATTTAAAAATTAAGGTCATTTTATCCTTTTACTTCTTTTGATTTTATCTCCTCGTGGTTTCAGATGAATATATATAACAATGAATATAATGCCTATGTTTAATGGTTGTTTCTCTTTTTTCCTTTCTTTCACCAAATTAAGCTACTATCATTCCTAGTTTTCTCTGCCTTTATCTGGTTGATTCTAACGAAGCCACATACGAGTACCATGTGAGTGCAAGTGAGTACCAATACGATACAGGTCAATTGAATTTTATGTCATCGAAAATTTATGACTTTTGTAAAGTTTGTAATTCTTAACAACCAACAAGTGCTATGAATTGCATTTATCGGCAAAATGTTGTGTTCTCTACCATTTAAGCAATTTAATTCCAGAATACTTTCATGATTCGTATACTTTGGTGAATATCGTATGCATAATTCTTCTTATTTTTTTCTTGAGGGAGAAGTAGCCACACATGTGTACTATGCAGAAGCTAATTTTACCAAAGAGGTATTTTTCAAAACGCTAGGCGATAAATTTTCTATGCGTACTGTTATTGGCATTTATCCCGTTTATGTTTGGGGTTGGGAGTTTTGAAGAGTCAAAATGGGCATCCAGGTCTGAAGTTATATACTTTAAACGGTCACGTATCCAGGTTTATGAAGCCTATATCAAACTTTGCACATGTGTTTGATGCGATGGTGTCTGGTATAATTACGTTAAAGTGAAGTTAAATAATGCATATCTGAGGACGTAATGATAATTCATAGAAAATTAATGAAAAACAAAGCCTTCAATTCCAATTTTGATCATAAAAATCTCCGTCTATTGTGTTACAAGATCAAGGCTTTGCGCTGGAATTTATTTTTCAAGTCTTCTGGTAAAATTCATTTCTGATTTGTAGTAATCATCTTTTTTGAATTATCTCAATGGCAGAGTTTCTCACAAAAATTAGCGTTTAATCTGCTAGTGCATGATAGTAATTAAACAAAAGACCGAAGGCTAATAAATAGGAAAAAGTTGCGGAGCTCTTTGTGGGCTTGGTTACTAATAGAAATAATAATGTTCACTATACAGGTATGTTTCCCAGTAGAACGAAAATTGATAGATGATATTCAGAGGGATTTAGTTACAATTAGTTAAACATTCGGGTCCTTTTCCTATTCTTATTTTAATTCTCATACTAAATATTATGAAACTAATGCATTGCAATCAATGCATTTTTTATTGTAATTTCCGTTTTCTCTCAGTCTCCCTGTCTATCATATTTGATTTATATTCTGTTTAAATAACGTAGCAAGTAAGAAACAGTTTTGTTTTGGAATGGAATATAATCACATAAGTTAAAACGGATTCCTTTTATACTGCTGGATTTTACAATATGCTTCGTTCTCCCATAGGTATTTTACATGGAAAGCTCAAGTTTAGGCGAAGACTTTGTTAACAAAAGTTTGTGAACTTTTATATTTTGTGAAAATTTTTGTTGCAAATGCATACTTATGAAAATTAAACTTAGACCTTTTTTGCGCATTTTTCTGCCACCTAACCCGTGTGAATATAGGGTGTAAAGGGAGGAAAATGGCATGAGGTATGATTGGTGAAATAGTCGCGGAAAATAAGATGTAGTAAGGTTCCAAGATACATTGAATACATAATTCACAATAGTGAACAAAAACCATTCCAATCTGGCATTGAATCTAAGAATCCTAAATGCTATGTTTCTTGTGAAACTTTATGTTAATGTTCCAATTTGTGTATAGAGTCATGTCGTATTCAAATATTATTATTTAGAAACTACAGTATTTAGCTTCTAAAGCAATGAGTTCATACTTGGTTTCACGATTAATGTCGTGGAATGATAGCCTTTTAAATAAAATGTTCATATATCTTAATTTTTAAACGCAAAACAAAGCAACATTAATCAAATTAAAAATATAAGGTCTCCAATTGTAGCGAATATAGTTGGTTTAAGCATTACATGAAATAATTTGAGAAGTAGAACCTAATTCATATCTTTACACGCGCATGTTCTCCACAAAGGAAAACAGGCTCCAGATGATATGACTCTCCCTTTAATAGTCTATTTTGAAGGCATGAAAACACTAAAATGTAATTTTCATCATGTGATAATTTCATTGGGTGATTCTTTATTCTCTTGAATCTGAAATGAATTTTTCTCAGCCATTCACTCCTTGCTTGCACGCAATATTTGAAGGATTTCTAGAGCACTTTCAAATACTCCTTCCGCAGGCTAAACGTTGCTTCGATATGCAGTTTAGAGATTTCACGTCCTCTCGTCCCGTTGAAAACTAATATTTAATTTTGTTTTTACCCTTATTTCATTGACTCTTCCCTTACGAGTGAAACTCGAATACTACTTTTTAATAATGTTACTCCTTCATTGGCCTATAGATACTTCTAGAAGCATGCAAGTGCCGTATAAAAATGTGTCAGAAAGTACTAACTTATAAGTCATATAATTTATTTCAGCCTTTGTCATATACTGGATGAGAAATTCGTTTATTGGGTGAAGAAAAAACTACTTACAAATTTGCTATGAATAGAAGTACTGCGAGAAAATTTCTTCAATTCATATTAAATGCTATATGTGTTCTCTATCTTGGAAAGAGAGACCATGTAACGCTCCTCCAAATTTTTTACTTACCTATAATGAAATCTAAATGTCAGTGGTTGTAACTTGAAACCTGGGTAGGACTTTTATTTTTACCCGGATAACTTGCGTATTAGTTGTGGCCCATGCAGCAATCGTCATGAAATAGCACGGCGTGGGTATGGCATCAGATTTGAGCATTAATAACCTTTTGGGTGAGAAGATCGTAGAGTGCGGCAGGAAAACCAAAATCTGGTAAGCCTCTATTACTGCAGAGCTGTTGAAATAGCTGAGATTCCTGTAATTATATTTAATCGTGTTAACATCGGTGCGGTTTGGTTTCGGGAACTTTGTCAAGAGCGAATTCCCCGTCTGGTGGTTTCCACATTCTCATTGTGCCGTGGGCGGAGAAAAACCGACTATTTTCTGATTAAAAAACTGAAGTCTCTCGAAAGGGTCGAATTCTGAGCGGAAACAACAATATCGTCTCCTGCTATTCCGTCACGGCCTCGCGTCGCGGGGAAATAGAATTGGCGCATTGGTTAGTGGAGGGGCGGGGATGGGAGGGAGGTGAAATGGGAGAGATTTTGAGAGATAAGAGATGTGCGGAGACAGATAGACTGGCTGGCGGTGTCGCACCCAAAGCACCTCACACGACTCTACACCCTCGTTCCTCTCCCCACCTACCCGTTCCACTCAACCACCCTCACTCACTCCCGACCTCTCCCCTCATCCGGCGCAGACAGACTGTGAGGCCGACACGGAGAACAAGGGAAACGGGAGGGCTTTTGGGGGGTGTGAGGGAGGGGAGAGGAGAGGGAAGAGGAAGAGTGAGTGGTGGGGGTCGTTTCGGACGTGAGTGGACGAGGAGGGGGAAGTAGACGAGGTAGGGTGGGCTTCGATCCCCCGAAATCGGCGGACCGTGCTTCGTCACGAACGGCGGGCGGCGAGCCGCTCAGGCCACTCGTCGCCGTAATTGTCGACGTTATCAGCGCGCCGTGCGACGGGTCTCGCGTGAACAGATCCTATTAATTAATTGCGATGTGTCGGGAAATGTGGGAGAGGTTGGGTAACGGGGGGGAAGGTGCGGAGGAATTGGGCGGGAGAAGCAGGCATGTCTGAAAGGGAGAGGGGTTTAGGTAGATGTTGTGCCATTGCCGAGGGAGAAAGAAGGGCGAGGTTCCGGGAGAGAAGGGCATCGGAATAGAATAAAGGGTAGAGGGACCGAGTGGTGAAAATGTGGAGGACATAAGTCGGGTTGGGAGTGTGTCCTAAAAAAAGTGTGTGGATATAATAGAATGTTTTATATTGTGTTCCTTGGCGGGGTCATCTACGAGCGAACGTGGAGGGGTGAGACAGAGGGAGAGCAAAACTGTCTCTGTGAGCAGGCAACGGAGGGTTGGGATCGTCAGGGGAGATTTCAGAGATAGGTCGGTGACCAGAGAAAGTTTTGGGGCTAAAAGAGAAAGGGAGGAAGGAAATAATCGATGCGGATAATTGGATAAGCGGGAGATTTTTCGGTAGCTAACTAAATTAATTAAAATGTGACAATTCATAGTTCCCTAATTTTATTCGTCATAAATAAAGAAAATGCTCACTTTAAAAATCAGCTTAACGTTTTAAATTCGTTGCAATATTGCTTTTGTTGTGAATTTTGCCAGGATTATTCCGTAAGGTTTAATAAGGTCCTCAGAGATTTATGAATGGATAACGAATATGTGTCCGCATTGTATAAAAAATCTTTTATACAGGCCAAACAAATGTGTGTACACTTATACCAAACAAATGCATAAAACGGATTCTAAATTATGCGATTTATGAAGCAACTGAATTTTGCATTGGAGTAAGCTTATCATGTTGCATTGGTCAATGCAAATGGGAGGGAATGTCTTATTTAAATAAAAAATGGCGAGTTAGCGAAATTAAATAATTTAGAATTGCATCATGTGCTAAATCTATAATTGATAAAAAATTTCTGTGTATAACCACTCAGGTGTTCGGAATGTGAGTACTATCAATGGTGTGACGATGGTGAGTGAAATTTGGTACGCGTGTCGAAGTTTTTGGTATTTTTGACCTCATTACTCCCTCATAAAATTGAAACCTGCCTTATTTGTAAATGAGTAGTCCATTAACAGCTCTAGTTACAGTAAACTAATGTATTTTTTGTTCTATAAGTAGTCAATGGTAATTATGGCAGGTTTTTTTTGCAAACATGTGCATGTTTATGCTCTCGCTTTCTTCCTCTGCCCAAAAAGAAAAATTTCAAATTCCAATCGTTCAAAAAGTATGAAAGCCTTTGATATAATAGAGTGCATTAGCGTCACTTAGATTTAACGTAACGTAAAATGAAATTGGAAAAGAGAACCAGAGAAGGGAATAATCATCCTGCGTGACGCTTAATTATCCCGAAAGGACCGGATATGGTTATATAGAGGCACCATTGAAAATACCTGAAACCGTAATGAGATATCGTAGTATAATTGCTGGTGTTAAACCGAAGGTTACTTCATAGCCAGTGGCTGCAATTTTGTTAGTGCTGTGTAAGTTTTTTTCCCGCATTTTATGGTAGAGGGTGACGAGGTTAAATATTGGAGAGGTGAAAGAATGAAGGCCAGCCCGGCGGCGTTGAATTTACCTTAATCTTATTAAAAGGTATTTAGAGGTCCACGATTGAAAGTCCCATCGATAGATAAGTGCACTTCAGTTTATTTAGTATCCTATCATCTCCCTACTGATGAGACAGGAAATCCTATAAATAAATTTGAATTCAAGTGATCACGCTCGCGTCTTGGAATTTCCCTCGTCTCGTATGCCACCCACTTAATCTCATGGCGATATAATCTCTAAAGTTCTATATAATTTAAACATTACAGTTGGAAATATAATTGTCCATTTTTATTGAGAATTAAAAAAAATCATCAATAAAAGAAATATAAGAACTAATAAAATTGAAATTGTTGTGATATAATTCAAAATTAAATACTGTTAATTTTAAATCACGTGTGGAATAAGTCAAAAATACGTTATTCATACTAAATTTCATGCAGTTAAATACAGTTATTTATACAAGTGGTGAAATTGTGGTCCAGTGGGCGTTGGACTACTTACTAGAGGGTCCAGGTTTTATTTCTGGGTACACCTCCGGGTACCGTCAACTTCTTCCAAGTTGTGCGATTCCTCGATTACCAGGTCATCTTGGGAAACCATAATGACACTAGAAAATGCACTGGCCTCCCTAACAAAATGTTTGGTTTTTACAATAAGTAGGGCTTTGGATTTGGTGGTATACCTATGCAAGTAATTACATAAATTGAAATTTGGAGGACAATTGTTATATAGTATATTAGGAGGGCAAATGTTGCTACAAAGTATACATACGACATATTTTTTATGAAGTAATCTGCCGGTTAAGGTGAGTTTTGGACGGGCACAACTATTACAAAAATATTTTGTGACTACTAACAAAAAACAATCCAACAACCTACTCTACATCAAGTCCCTTTTCATCTCTGTGTACTTCCTTCCTCACTTCATCCCGTCCAACATCCCTATCATGTTCCTGCCCTTTCCTCGTTAGCCTAACATTCTCCCTCTATTACAGTCTTCAAAACTCCACAGTCTTCCACCGCCGATCAATACGTCCTTCATCCATTTTCCCCCGCTAAGCCGCTAATCTATTTCTTTCAATCTGTGTCAGTGACCATGTTTCCGCGCCGTAGAGAACTACGCTCCCATCGAAGTTTTAACGAGTCTTTTCTTAACATCCATACTCAATGTCCCTTTCATTAAATCCCTACTCCTTGTGAAAGTCTCTTTGACTAGTGCAATTCTTCTCCTTACGTCCCTATTACTTTGAGCGTGTTGATCCAAAATGCTCTGGTTTTTTTATGTTTAGCTTAGTCCTTTTCTTTATTGAAAATCGCATAACCTTTGTTTTATTATTATTGATTCCCAACCCATATTTGTCGCACTTAATTTCCAATTCACTCGGCAATGCTTGCAACCCCTTGGATGACTGAAAATTTAGAGCTTGATAATCAGCAAACCCAACAGATTTTACGAATTCTCCTCCAACTCACATGCCTACCTCTAGTTCTTCCCTTGCCACTTTAATCCTTTCTTCCACATATACGTTGAACAGCACCGGTGACAATGGACAACCCTGACTTACACCTCTTCCTAACACTGCCCATCCGGACTCTCCGTTCCCCAATCCCACCTGAGCAGTCTGGGACATGTACAGGTTGCGGATTAGCCTCCTGTGCCTGCTATATTTTCCAATCTACAAAACAGGCAAATACGTCCTGATTGTATTCTATATTGCTCTCGATTAGTGATCTCATTACTGCAATGACATCACGCGTGCCTCTCCCCTTCCTAAACCCAAACTGATTATCCCCTAAGAAATCAATTGCTCTGCTCTCTATTCTTTTGTTGATGATCCTGAGAATATTTAGCTGCGTGGGATATCAAATTTATTGTTCTGTAGTCTTCACATGATGTAGTCTTTATATTTTTCGGAATAGTAACTAATGCTGATTTCACAAAGTCTTCTGGCTTGATTCCTTCCTTATAGATACTACTAATCAGTCCACATTGAGTGCTCCTCCCACATTTTCATAAACCTTTTAAAGTTCCGCAGAAATGTTGTCTACCCCCACGGCCTTATATAATTTCATTCTCCCTTAATGCCCTATCTATCTCATCGTCGAGTATGCCTGGACCTAACCTAGATTCCTCTAAGTCATGTTCTCCTTCTATGTCTAACCTTGTTAGCCTTAGTTCTGTACCATACAGTTCTTCTATACAGTCCTTCCATCTCTCTTGGATCTCTTCTGTGTCAACTATTATCTTACCCAACTTATCTGTAACTCTTAGTACAGATCGTCGCTTCTTACTTCCCGATAGTGATTTAATATTCTTGTATAGAACACCAATTTCAGCCTTCCTATGCAAATTTTCCATTTCTTCGCACTGTGTCTTCCATTATGCTTTTTTTATTTGTCGCCCATCTCAATTTATTGTTTAAATCTTTGTACTTCCTGTTGCCAAACTCTGTGTTTACAATCTTCCATTTTCTTCTCCCATCTATTTTTGTAATCATCTCATCTGTGATCCATGGTTGCCTTTTCCTTTTCCCATTAACTCTTCCTACAGTTTCTTTTGCGGCTTTCGCTATCCTTTTCTTGATGTATTCCCATTTTTCTTTGAAAGTACTCAGCGCTTTACCCTCATCTATGATTTTCTCTATAGCCAGCTGGTACTCCTTCCTTATCAATCTATGTAATACATTCCATTTCCTAAACCGCCGCCCCTGCCTTATCTTTTTGAAACGGACTCCACACTTCATAACAACTAAATTGTGGTCAGAATCCCCATCCGCTCCCGGGAAGCTGTGCGAATTGATCACACTCTTCCTGAATATGTGCTTAATCATAATATAATCTAACTGATACCTTTCTGAGTCACCTGGCATTATCCACGTATACTGACGTCATTCGTAGTGTCTAAACCACGTGTTGGTGAAAAACACCTTGTATGAATTTTTATTTATACTAACGAAGAAAGCTCATATTTTTCATGCATTCGTTGTCATTGTATTCTGCTGATGCTTAATTTCAAGTCAATCTCTCTCTTGTTTAGGCTTGTTATCAACTATTTATGAGAACGACGATTTCTATCAAACCTTGATCCCCAATCATTAATTGTATACATTTTTCGACTTTGATCCATTAACTACCGGGGCAATCATGCACAATTACGCAATGTACGAGAAAAATAACTTATTACGAAAATCAGTACCGATCGCAATCGATAGTTTGTATCCCACCGCCAGGAAACTTAATTTCATGAGATATATGAGAAAACGAAAGAGAATGGAAACGAGTGAGCTGATAATATACAGTATATATATTTAAATATGTATGTATTTTTTTTCACTGATAGTTTGCAAAGATTTTATTTTCTCCATCCAAATGTGTATAGTGATCAGGCCCCTAGGATTCTGTTCAGTGTTCTAACGGAGCTTAATTTGTCTCGCCTGGAGTCAGGAGCCGTAATACGAGCTACGTGTTTGTTTATTTACTTTTTGTTTAGGAAATATTATTTTGTGGTTCATAATCATAATAACATTGCCTGACCGCTGTAGAGTCACATTCGGGTCAAAATTAATTCGGTGTGTATTCGTCACCTGCCACACACCCTAGCGGTGGCTTGCAGGGTACTGAAATATCTATGAAAAAAAATAGCTGCTCATTATATAATGACGGAATGCCTCTTTCACCCAATAGTTAACTGCCCTAGTTACCGTGGCATAACAAAAGAAAATATTTTAATTAAATTGTTAAAATATAAATTCATTGCTCAACGAGAACACGATATGCTTAAGGCCAAATTAATATCAAGTATCATAAAACTCTTCAGTATAATTCGTGGTGAATGACAAAGGATTTGTATTGATCCACGGTGACTTTTTCACTTCCCATCCTAAAATCTACAGTGGACCATTAAAAGATATATTTTTTGGAATGAGTCCTGGAGACTTTTGACGATCGTTATGCTCTCGCAGTTCAGTCTGCCGCTTACTGTGCCTCTTCCCTTACTACGGATGGAGGGGAATAGTGGTAAGTGACCTCCGTTGGATATCACATGTATAATGGTAATTTAGTTATTATGCGATAATGGAGTGATTTTCCCGGCAGTTCATAATTAATTTATAATTAAATACACGCAGGAAAAATAAACACGAACCGTTGTGACGGAAGGGATGGAAAGAGAGAGTGAAATGGAGAGGGAGACAGGAAGATAAGGGGGAGAGTAAGGGTGGGGTTTTGAGCGAAAAGAGTGGAGCGGCGGGGAGAGAGAGGGGAGGGGGAGAGAGAGGAGTGAAAAAGCGGAGAGCGGCGCTCCGGATAGTCGTGTCCGGACAGTCAGGCGGTTTTCGCCGCCCTTCACCTGGGCGCGTGTCCGCGGGCTTTGGAGGACTAGGAGCGAGGGGTTTGGAGGGGTGAAGTGAGGATTCCGCATTGCACGGCAACCCGCCGGATCTGCCGCCTCGGTCGTAATTTCGCCCCTTGCCGCCCGACTCCCCTCGCTCGCTCGTGGGGCCGTTCACCCGCCCCCACTCCCCATCCGCACCCATACGATCCTCCCTCCTTCGCCGCCCGCTAAATCCCCCCAAAAACCCCCTCCCCCTCCCTCTCTCTCCTGCCATCCGACACACTCGTCTCTCCACCCTATTCCTCCCACCCACTCCTCAAACCCACTTTTCAGACCCACTCGGCGATGATTCGAAAGCGAGCTTTAAAATGCGAGAATAATGCTGGCATCTGGCGGTCGACCGGACACAATGGGTTGCCCTTCTGCTTTGCATGTAACTGTTTTTGTTACCCTCTCTCTCTTCTCTCAGCGGCCCCTCTCACCCGGAGCACCCCCGCACGCCCTTTCCCCCCGACTACGCCTCTTCTCGTTCCCTTCCTCCCGATCCTACCCCCCCCCCCTCGGGCCAAGTCCGGTACTACTCATCCCCTCCCCGTCACCCATAGCCCTTCTCCTACGCTTCCCACCTACCACACCCCAGACCCTCTCTTCCCTCCCCAATCCCCCCCTTTGCCACCGCTGTTGTTTTTCCAAGAGGACTACCCTTTTTTCCGCCGTTTATTTATTCTGCGCTGCATTTTGCCATTAGTGGCACTGCCTGGGCAATCAATCCGCCAGCACCTCGTGTTCAGGAGAGGAGGAGGGGCGGAGGGAGACGGGTGGAGTAGGGGTGTCCACGTGGATAATGGCGACTGCTCGGCGAAAGACCGTAAACTCCGGTCGCCATTGCAGTGGTGAAAAAAAAGCGACGCCCCGAATGCGAAAAGTATATTTCGGAAGTTTTTAACTGCGTGGACCGCGTTGCGGACGGACTGGGGGCATATTGACGGTTATGTGATGAGGCGCCTGCTTATTTTTTTTTCGAAAAGGGACAATTTATGGACCCGTAAATTATATTAACTGCCCGCTACTGTCTATTTTCCGAAGTACTTCCAATACTATTTCCGAAAATATGACTTATTAGAGCGTAAATCAAAATACAGAAATCTATTTCAGCGCTTTTATTTCCACCTGACAAATTATTGTGGAATGATTTTTCAAAACGTCATCTTAATGAGTGGTCATATATTAATACCCTATAAAAGTTTTACGACCTTCACATCTAACAGAGGGTAAAACGTTATGTGTGTCCAAGAAATAGGAAAATGTAAGGTGAGATAAGTTCATTGTACGGTCAGATAACCTTATCGTACATTCTGTGATATGGATTATATTAGACGGCAAGAGAAATGGGAACTGCACTCAGAGAATTAAATATTTTCCAGTTTTATCACCGTGATTACTATTCAATTTGTCGTATTTTTAATATTCATGAGTATTTTCAAACATGTTCTGATAAGTGTTGAAAAAAATGTGAAGATTGTTTTATTATTCCTGCCATAGTTATTATTGCCAATGTTGTTATATTGATCAGATATGCTTTTCACTTAAAGAATTGTTGATGTTGATATATTGAGCTTGTACAAAATATTTTCAATTAATTGGATTCAATTATCCAGGAATAGGAGTAACCTGACAAGGAAGTTGATGAAATTAAAGAAACACCTTGATTAATAAAACTACTCTATGTTACAATAGATTTGCAATTTATTTTAATTCATCAATTTTAATGCTGCTAAGACTTGAAATAAAGCAATTAAATTTATTCTCAATCCCTCTACATTTTTACTAATACTAAAATACTTAAGTTCTCTTTTGTGATTCCGACCAGGATAGTCATGTGGGACCGGATTGCACCATATTTATCCATCGCTGGCTAAATCGAAGGTTTACGTGTTTGGAATATTACTCGTATATCGTATTTTTTATTTGTATTATTTTTATTTTTTCATTCATATTATTTTTTATCGTATTATTTATAAGTATTTTTATTTCAGAGTCAAGCTGACTGTAGTAATTCAATCTGTGTAAGATAAATATTTCCATTTAAATCTATGCTACTTGCTAACCTGAATTTCTCAAAGCAAATATGGTGGTGACTAACTTAAAGAATTCTGACAGTAAAACTTTCTCTTTATTTTGTGCACGAATAATTATAAATAACCGACTGTAAATTTCCGTTATAGTCACAAATAATTTTATGCCGACACTTATTAGATATTATAAGAGCAAAAAATATCCTTTGAAGCTCTTTCTTTTCGATCAGGATTATTTTGGCTCGCGTTACAGTGGTTGTGTAACGATGGTGTGCAAAGTATTGGCTTTTATTTCATCCGATATAACCGTATGTTAACGTACGCATATTCCATTGTTTGTTTCTTTCCTTGATAATCTTTTACAATTGTAATGAATAAATTATCCAAAACGACCAATGTAATAATATTTACTCATTGACTTTTAACTTGAAAATTTCGTTATTTTAACCTTAATTCGAATCGCTAAACTGATTAATGTTAGTCTTCCCTCTAAAGCACAAAAACATAGTCTGGCGACATCATACAAGACTATTCATTTTGCCCTTAGGACCGTGGAACTCGCCGGCTGTGATTTAGTGGTACTGAAGTCGCTGAAAGAATCACATAAAATTAATGGGAAAGGGAGACGTGGTCCGCGTGCTCATAGAGACATAGACTTAAGACAAGCAGTTAAAAAATCTCACGAGCCCTCCCTGCGACGCGGCACCGGCCAATCACGAGCTCCCCTTCGCCGACGGGTCGACGCTCTTTAGAGAAGGGAACAGTGGAGAGAGATTGGAAGGGAAGACATTTTTTTCATCCCCGCCATGGGGCACACTCGAGCGCGGTGGTCATCGTTTGCCTCGGATGGACCCGAAATAAAAGGGCACGGCGAGGCCAAAGGGCAGAAAATAAAAGACAGCAGCGGCAGTCGGGGGATCAAATTAAATCCGCTTTTCGTTTGGGAACTCGACGCCCCTCGTCCTAACCAGTGATGAGGATCGTACCTCTTACCCTCCCTCCCCGTCCTGGCTATCCATCTCACTCTTTTGTAGTTTTCCGCGGCGGAAAAATAGGAACGGAATCGGGATGAAGGACGGGAACAGGGATGGGGTGTCGGGTCAGAGGACCTGGGTGCTGTAGGGACGAGATTTGAAGGATGCACGGGGTCAGTTGGGAGCTCGGGAGAGAGAGCCGGAGGTGACGGTGGAAGGAGTGATTTCCAGTTGAAATTGCAAAAGGGAAAGTTGACAGACCCGGAACTGGAAAAATGTAGCGGTGAAACATACCGTGTAGTGTTCGCTGCGTCATTCACCTAATTCCCCTGCTAGATTACGTCTTGGCCGATTGGAATTTTTCCTGACCCTTCGAGGTGGAATAAGGTCACGCTCATTTTTAGTACCCCTTTTTTGAAAATTAATTGATTATTCAGGGTTTATTGCAGCTATGGAACCATATCCCGTGGCCAATACGTGAATTCGTAGTTCAATCCTATATTTTATGTAGTGAAACAGTATGTATTATGTGCAACTTTTACTTGAGGTAATTGTTTACTTTTTCAAATAAATATTTTTTAATTTTCATGCATGTACTTAAAACGGCATATAATAGAATACCAGTATCGAAATGGGTTGATGATTTCTTTTAATAGTCTAGATAGTTCTGCTTCTATCTTATAGCTTGAACCATAGGAGTCCAGAATGGAAAAAAAATTCATTGTTATGTTTGAATTTATTGTTTTAAGGAAATTGGAGCATTAGGGCTCATGATTAAAGCTCAAATTCATACTAGTTGACAGGAAAAGCGTGGATTTATTCATCTATTTACTCTTTTTCTAACTACTTAGTTTCTTCACCATAACGGAATTTTATAAAAAATTGCATGATTTATAATATATTATTTATTTTTATGAAGGTGATTTAGTTACTCTCGAATGAATGTCGCATATTTTAACACCCTTTATTTTTATCCAAAAAGCCGGAATCATGCATTCAGTCTTGGCGACACATTGACACTAAACTCAATAATTGGTTGTCATATTCAATTATTATTATTCGATTTTATTATTTACGTGCTACTGTAGTGGTGTAATATAGTTAGCGCAATCCATGCTATTGCCTGGTGATAGAGTGAGATGGAAGTGATACATGTGTTTCTGTTTCTTTAGAGAATTTTAAAAATGGATGTGAACGTGAAAAATTATCGATTTCTAGAAACCGCATTTTAAAATATTGTCATTTTATACAGAAAATGTGATCAAATATAAAAATAAATCTTATTGATTACATATAAAAACTGATGAACCAACGTATTTAGTCGAGATCAATATCACCTTTTGGAATTTAAGTTAGGAAAAATGCAGTTATACTATTATTTTTTCGTATCATATTGCTGAAATTGATCCACTCATTCGATCTGATTGTTTATATAAAAACCTTTAAAATAATTAAGGCGCGTTTCTATTAAGCTTTTAATTATTATGGATTTCATCCATCACACTAACAAATCCTTTCCTCTATTCATTTAAATCTACCATGTTCCAAGAATTTTGCCATCACTGCTATTAGTGTTTCATATATTTCGTATACAAGTATACGTGCATATCAAATAAAAATATTATTTCATCTGTAAATTATCTCGCTCGTTGTCGTTTATCTAGAGTGGTATGAATTAGGCAAGCCCATGTATAAGTTATGGGTCGACCATCTGAATCGGGATACAGCCTTCTGATATGCTACATAAAATTATGCAGCCCATTACATACACATTTCTAAATGCTGACCGCTAAGCTCTTTTTCATTGCATTGGAACTCCATTTCGGAGCCACTGTGGTCTTATTAGAATACGCGAAACACGTTCGATCCGTGCAATTTATCCCAGGAAATATTTTAAATAGTGATATCAATTGTTACCTCCTGCACTTGGGGCTTTCATTGTTGAGAGAATGTAGTAGATACTTCGTTCTGTTCCTCTCCTTATCTCGGTTTTAGGACCTTGCTTTTATTGACGTTACGTTAGTAAAGTTGCTTCAGACCCTATCCCCTTATAAACATTAGGTCGAGTTGGAGCGTTCCAACATTGTATGATTTTGTTTCTTTTAGATTGCTTCTATTCTCCCTCCTCATTTTTGGCAGGATACCGTAATTTGTTGAGATTATTTTTAATTTGCTCGATTTTTCATGAGATTACCATTGTACTCGCAATAGATATGCATTTCTTTCAGATGATGAATGAGATATATGGTATATGAAATAATTGACACCTTGAAACAGCACTGAGAAAAATTTGTTGTGGTATATCTACAATACAAGGATTATTATTAAAGTCGGAACCGCATCAATATCTTCAACACCAGTGTACGTCAGTGGAAGTCAATGATCAGGGAGGTGTAATTTGTTCCATTTAGTGGCACCTATCGTTTTATTACTAGTTCTCAAGCCTCTATTCTTCCATCAAAATATTCCAAATCCACCTCCCAATAGCGGACCGTGACGTCAGTTATGGATAGGTTAATGATTTGGTTATGTTATTGCTTCTGCTATGTTTTTTAACCTCTCTTAGTTTTCCTTTTGCCTCGGAAACCCGCTTTTTGGATATGCTGACCCCTTTGAGTTTGAATACCACACCGGAGTGACTTTGATTCCATTAGAATACAGGGATCATTCTAACAGATTATTTACCACATCTCCAGCGCAATTACTTAAAAGCTAGATTAGAAAACAAATCTACTATGAAATTGAATTTTCCTTTTTCGCGGGTTAAGAGTTTAAAATTGCTTCCTTACCGTTTTGACTTTCAGTGCAATTAAAATGCGGTACTTTTACGTTCCCTTCTCATGTTCACCGTTCTTCAACGGTAGACTTAGTATAATTCGTTGTCTCGGGCGTGATTTCATGGAATCGACTTAACATAATGAAAAGAGAAACTTTATAATAAATCTATGTGGAATGATAAAGTTTTTCATTATGGTAGACTTAGTGCTCGCTCTTTAGCTCACTAAACCACACAGAAAGTAAAAACATAATCCGGCGAAGGCTTCGTGGCATAAAAAAACTGTACACTATTATGAGAAACCATGAGAAACACCCGCTATTTCCACTTGTTCGGGGTTTGCCCGAGCACGGGTGTTGTGTGCGCTCTATCATAAATTGTCTCCCTTCGAGTCTCCTGTTTGGGACACGAAGATCATGAGGCCGGCTGGGGTCTTATAAAAAAGGTTCTTTGAACAAGATGGAAAATACTTCACTTCGATCGCTACCTTCAATTTTCTTGACGTACCATCAAAACGTTAGAATTATTTGATACACCTATTGGCAACTAACATTTAAGCATCCTTGTTGTGCAAGAAGAATTTGTAACACTGCATAAACGATGCTCGTAGCTTGAGATTAAAAATCGACAAGATCCCACGATATGGGGATGTTGAAAAATCCTGTTTTCTGTGTTTTGACATTGTTGACATTTTCATTAATTACCACGGAATAAAACCTACTCCATGAACTCGGATAGCGTCTAATGCATGGCTGCTTTGGTTTACACTTCGGCCATTATACTCCCCCATTTGGAAATCATTATTCAAGCAACTTGTACAAACTTCTCTATTTGTAAATATAAACATTATGCTTTTCAACTACACTAAGGTACATTTATTCTCATAATGCTCAAAATGTTTTGTTCGATTGGTCATATTTGATAGTGTGTCAAGGTTAAAGAAAAAGTTACTTTCAAGTCAACTTTTCGTGGTAAAAAACGCCACCACACAAATTATCACACTTTACAATATATGTAGTCATTTTCATGTATTCCTTCAAGAAACCTCTATCATATAAAATAAAATATAACCTTTCATGCCAAAATCCACTCTACTTTCATCGACAGTATCAAAATTTTACGAAATTAAGTAGGTCATAATTTGATTGTGTTAATCAGAAAATTGTAATGAAAGTATATAGGCGTATTTAATAGCAGAAGTACGGTCGAGCGTAATGAAATTGAATATAACATGACACATCCATTGAATGTTTATCATCAATTAGGTACTCCGTGAATTTTAACTGATATTAATTGTTTGAATGTTGTGTGTTTGGTAGTGTGTGTCCATCCAAAACCTACCTTAGATTACCAATGATAAGAATTTTAGAGTTACGTGGTGGATAGTTTATTACTGTTCAGTATGTGCATTTTCAATCGCTTCTTATCAAATTTCACGCAGGGTATGACAATTTTATGGCCTGTCCTCACCAACTTACGAATATTCCATCTCAGTAGAATATGAATAGAAAATCTATGTACTTAAAAATGGTCCGTCTAAGGATGAAACTGCATAATTACAAATGTGTTAATTTTGTCCAAATGTGTATGTGTGCTGTTACCGTGGGTTGATAATTCGAGAATGTGGGAGTGATGAATGTTCCTTGGCAGTTTGCCCCTAACATGGTTGGCAGTTTCATTAATTTTTCCCGGAATTTGGCCTACTCCCCCTATTACTGCCAATGATAAACATTCTTCTTTTAATGCTGATGGCTGACAATCCTCTGTAATGCCACGCACGTGTAATGGATACGCCATTAACCGGATCCAGACACGTGTTGATCACCGTCCCGTAGTCAAAGAAAATCGCACCCTCGCTTCCATTGATTCCATGAAGTCTCTGGTTTATTACTACCACACGGTTGGAAGCCATCGAACCCCGACCGGTCCTGCGTACCAAGCTTCATATATTTAGTCTCAAATCGGTCCCAGGGACCTCTCGCTGTCGAACGATGCTGTCGAACCCGGAGCATAAGTCCATCATAAACTCGAAATCCTCTGTGAATCACGTTGTGCACAATCATTTACCATGAGAAATTGATTACAGCCTCTTCTCTAAGTCCAATCTATGTTTTATCCGCCATCTTTATTTAATCGAGAATTTTAATTAGGAAATTTAAAGATAGAGCAAGAGAACCCTTGTATAATCTCTTTTAACTTGGAACCCTCGTCACTTCTTTCCGGTCGGTTCTGATACGGAAGGGAGCCCCTGCACTCCGAAAGTCATAAAAAGCATTCCCGATGTTCCATTTCTGGGTTGGCGTAGAAAAACTTGTGATTTTTAATTAATTTAGGGCACTTCTTAATTTTACTAATTTTATCTATTGGCCCTTTTCATTGCATACTTTTTTGCCACTGATGCATTTATGTATTTTTTCATACGTATTAATCAGTTTCTGAGTCATCTAACATTCCTTGTGTTGAAATTCTCCTAAACCACAATCACCGTTCACCTTTTCACTATACCACTTCCTGTCACACCATTTACTCTTTTCTCATACATCTGCTTAAACATCCAAATGGTCAAGTTTTAAATGCCCTCCGTTCTTTCTTGCTCCAGAATGGTGGCGTATTCCAAGTTACTTAAAAGTTACAAGTTACAAATTGGGCCGTCCGCCCGAAGCAGACCTTGGCACGCCGAAGACTTAAATTGTTTGACATTTATCTTGCGTACACATTTTGATTCCGCGTGTTCAGAATATGTACGTAGAGATTGGTATATTAAAGCAAATATGAAGATTATCAATTTCCCGTAAGGGTTCTATGCTGCCTGCTGCTATGAGGACGAGGATAATACAGTGAAAAGAGCAAATTTGCCTTGACTTAGGCCAGAAGAGTGGGCGTAACTATAGTCGTGTGAGAGTTTTGAGCAAGTTTGGTGTCAGGGCCTCGGTGGATACCAAGCTTGAAGGATAAAACGATGAGAGGAGTAGTGTGAAATAGGTGACCAAAATGGCACTGTTGAACATTTTGTGGAGAAAATTGGGGCAAGCAGAGTCAAGTCCGAGACGAGAGTGTTTCATGCATCAAAATACTTTTGTTAGTGCCTGGTATATTCGCCATTACGCATAATTCATGCCTAAGAGAGCGGATCTTCAGCTCAGGTTACCATCTCAATGACGACCCTCCCAGTTCTAATTAACTCAGTGAGCGAGTTAAATTCAACGCCTTTTTTTCCTTTGCTTTATGGCGTACGAAATATTGTGCTAAGAATCCTACTTAATTCTCATAGCGTATAGAATATTTACCAGAATTTCGTTAATATACGTATGGAAGACTTGATTTTCGTTATTATTAATGGTTGAAAAACCTATACTGATTTAAGATGAATGGGATTTGTTTTTAAACTGACACAAATATATACATATATATATATATATATATATATATATATATATATATATTTGTATAAAAATTACAGTATTTAAAAATCATTTGAGAAAAGACGACTTTATGTAGCAATTTAATTATGGAGAAATCTGTATTAGAATAGACCTATATTGAAAACCAAACTGCATCGCCATGATAGATATGGTTGTTTAACTAATAAAGTATTCGTTAAGTTGGTGAATACGAGACATGACAGGTGATAAACTTCAAAATTCCCCCTGTCACTTTTAGCCCATTTAACACTTATGATATTTGTTCATATTCGTGATTTATGTAATCCCTCACTCAATCCTTTCCACTAAAATTTCTGGAGTATACTTGATAGTGGTTTTAATACTCACAATGTGTTCAAATCTTTATACTGAAACTGGGAGAACAATGCTACTTTAATATTTTACTTCTACAGTAAACCTTAAGCAAACATTACCAGTGGATGATAATTAATGATGTACAGTTTCCCTAATGTAATTGGTATTTTTTAATTCTTGGTCTATTTTTCTCCTTGGCTTTCTTCAGATTTATTTGGACCTGAATTGCAATTTACCCGCTTTTTAGATGTCTCTCTCGTTACCATAAACAATTTAGCCTGCTTCGTGAGTTTTAAAATGTGTTATATATATATATATATATATATATATATATATATATATATATATATATATCAAATCAGATGTAAGATGAGTTTATTTTCATCTTTAATATTCGGAAGTCATGGTTGAATATTAAAAAATCGACAGAAAATATTTTGGTTCGAATCGCCACGGTGGTGTTTGGATGGTTCTACAAGCATGACCTTTCATATATTTTTTTATGGACTCCGTTTCTCGTGAGGGTGGCCATTTTCTGCGTGGTGGTTCTTGAAGTGCGTTTTCTTTCGATTTGTGCTCGTGATGAATTATTTTTCTCTATCTCTTTCTCGATCTTCCCTATCCGGAATGATGTCAGCCCTTGGCTATGAGCCTGACTTCATCTACCCGCTGGAGAACGTGACGATAGCCCAAGGGAGGGACGCCACCTTCACTTGTGTCGTCAACAATTTGGGCGGATACAGGGTGAGTGGAGACGCCGCGCAGGCCAGGGTGTGTACCGATTTCGCCATTCGCCTGTCTCTTACGCCCCCCATCCTTTTCCTCTGCAGCCCCAACCAGCAAAAAAATCCCAATCTCTCTCTTTCTCACTGCTGCAGCACCGCCGCTACACACACGGGGCACTCTCACTTCTCACCAACCAAGCCCGCTTTACTTATCTTCCTCTCACTTGCACCAATCTTCGAGAGATAGAAAGAGAAGGTAGAGAAGGAGGGAGAGAGAGAGATGTGAAAAAAAGATTTCTACCTCTCTCTCCATTCCGGATACTCCTTCTCGGAGCACAGCACTTCTCCACCCTTAACCCTTCCTACCCCTGCACAACAGCACCACTGTCTCTCAGTCTTTTGTTTCTTCTCTCACTGCACTGTTCACCTAGCACTCTGCACTGCTCTTGACTCCCACAATTCTCTTACTACTTATGCCCTTCTTCGCCAAGCCTCCGCTTGGACCTCTCGCTTGCAATCGCTTTTGCGCCCCTATCCCTCCCTCCCTTGCACCTCACCAAATTATTTAGATGCAGTTTCCGCAGCGACGGACGCACGGCTATGGCGAATCCCTCGAAAATCCAGAGTTCCCTCGATGGGGGGCGCTCCCTCTGCCGGCTTCGAAAACGGGGTCTCTGCGCGGCGTCCCGCCCGTCGGTGGCCGAGCCTAGAAAGCTCTCAGCACGCACTCGGAAGAGAAGATGGTGGTCATTGTATCGTGTTTTGCTTTACACATGCCCGGGGGTCACTGATACCAGGGAGTGTGCTATGTTTTGGTCTATTCGTGTTGTTCGCAGTGAGTATTTTTAATCTATATTCATAGACATATCATGGGGGGGTCCAAAATTTACTCTTTTGGCGTTGTTTCACAGAAAATGTATAATGGCCACAAATTTCTCATTGTAGTGTTCAAATTGAGTTTTATGTGATTTAACATTCTATGCATGTTTAGTCGATGGACACTATTGGTCATAGTTGTGACGATAAACGGCCCCTGAAAAAAACTTTTAACTCGTATTATGCCGGGTGAGCTAAAATTTAGTTGGCCAGAACAGTATTTTTGCTATGACGTGCATTCAAAACAGTGAAAACAGTTTAAAATACCACTGAATTTTTTAAATTTTGAAATCCCTTAAGAAAAGGAAAACTGAAGTGAATTAAAAATTGTATGTAAAAAAATAAGCAGGATATGCGAAAATATAAGCTTTGCGCTGCGAAAGTATTGCTATTTAACTGAAAGTTTTTGTCCAATGCTTAATATGTTTTTATGAAACAACTGAAAACTTGTTTGGAAAAACGATAAATATTTCATTCTCATCAAGCGAAGGATTCGTTTATTTAAATAAAAATTATTATCCGAATCTCAGCCATTATTACATGAAACAACTAGATACTTGCTTGGAAAGTGATCAATATTTCATACTCATTCTGTGGGGGAAACGGTTAATAGCTCTAAATCCCCCATTTGATTAGAATGGTTTCCAAATTGCTCGTGTAGATATTTACTGCCCGTAAATGTTCGCAGGATTTGGTGTTGAGCGTGGGAGTGGATTCAGAAATCAGAAACAATTTAAACGCGGCCCCACTGTGACGAAGCCATCAAAATTGATCCATCAGCCAAGGTCATTAATTGGTTGCATATCCCCCAAGGGTGGCGCTTATCCGCCTCATCCTTGGATCACTTGGATTTCACCGTGGGTCAAACGAGACCTCCGGAGCGGCGGCATTTCACCTTCAGACAATTATGCACTCATAGGGGTTCGTGAGGCAAGTCGCCGCGCCGGCCGCTCCGTCCGCCGCGTCCCTCGTCGCGGGCGCTCCGTGACCGCGCCGTCGCAATCGGCATCGTCTCGTGATCTTGTTATATCGCCGCACCAATCCCCCCTCCCCCATCCCCCCATTCACGGCTGTTTCCGACTAGAGAGCACGCACTGTCCACTCTGCACACGCACGCACGCCCGCACTGACCCACGGCACGGAGAATTTGAACGAGGGAGGATGGGGAATGGGGCGATGAGCAACCACAAGAGGGGAAATGGGCAGAGGTGGGGGGCCGGAGGCAGAGGTTTTGGGAGGGATGTAAGCAAGTTGTGTCTGGCAATTTATTGGATGGATGGATCAGCTAGAACTGGTGAACCCAGGGGTTGTGGAAATGGAATAATGGTTAGCTCACATGAAAAAGTTCGGCTCTATTCATTCCATTCGTAGGGGTTGAGCTTTAAAATATTCAGTGCGGGATAAAAACATTTCCCTTTCATTTACCACAGTAATATTATGTCAAATCTATTCATTTGTATGTCTACACTAATAAAACGTGTGTCATACTATACTGATATAACTGTGTATCCCTTTTATATCATTTGGCTTATTAAATATTCTCCTAAAGAGGGAGGGAAACCGACAGGTACATTATATCCTTATATACTACCATGCAACTCTTCAGAAATACCTTTCATTTGACTATTATCGCACATGTAACATTTTATATAATGTCTTAAACATAGATTCAAATGACACAATTGTTTAAATTCTCTATTAGGAGTATAAAATTAAATTCGTCAGAAATAATTCGTAGTTAAATAAAGAAAATCATGTCGTAGCTGACCGTGGAGGTTACACATTGTGTTACAAACGTTTCATTTTACTTTTTATTTAATAATTACATGATAACGTGAATCGTAAATTAAATGAAGAATGAAAGAAATAATGTCAAATGTCAACTATAATTTTCTAATGGCTCAGCGTAATATCTTGGCCGATATAAACATTAATGAAAAGATATTCCCTACTGTTGCAACTGCTATCAAGGATGACGTCCTATAATTCCTTTTTTTATTTTATATTGTTGGAATAACGTTCTATTACAACATCTTGTAGGTTCCGACTGAGAGCAATAATTTTCGTATGCATTCTCTTTTGCCGCTGGGAACTAATCCTTAACCACCACGGTGCAGCTTTCTCATTAACAAATTTTATCCCGTTATTTTATTAAGTTGCATTTGCTGTGCAAACGAAGTAAAAAAATGACTTATAATGTTACAATGCAACATTGTTACCTTTATCCCTCTTGAAATCTATGTTTATCACGTAAAATTCTATCAAAGGTTTCTTCGCAGCCATTTCCATTGTCTTATCGATTGTTTTAGTTGACATCTAATAATTACGGCTACTTTTACTGATGTTTCTTGCTAATATTTTTAATAACAGTTAGTTACAGATAAAAATTTTAATAGAATTTTGAAAGTGAATTTAATAATACTTCTTTGCAACATGAACAACAGTAAATATGAAGACATAAAAATGTAAATAAAAACTTTTAAGACCAAGAGTTAACAGTTACCCTACATTAATACCTACTAAACCAATCTTAATTTCATTTTCATTAACATAAGCTCATGTCTGACTTTTCTCCAATCTTTTGTTCTACTTCCCCTTCATCCATCTTTCGTCTCTTTCTTTGTCCCTCCCCCCCCCCTTCTCTCCCTCGGACGTTATTTGCATTATAGTCAGTGGCATTAATTTTGGAAGGAAACTGTTCATACTGCATGCGTTTTCCAAGATGCACCATCAGAAATAAGCATGTGTTCCTAAAAATTATTATAAAAGTCAAAAAGAATTTATTTCTGTGATGTCTTTGATCCCGGATCTCAGTTGTTTGTATACGTGAACGTTCCTTCTTACAACTTTGTAACTGACACGGCACATTTGCACTCACTTCCTGCACCTTCTATCACCTGTTATGTGTATATGTGCACCATTATAGTGGCTACAATAGAATTAGTTGAACCGGTACCTAACTTTATACGGCTATATGGCAAAAATGATGATATAATTACATTCTTGATTCTTAAAATATTTCAATCTTTGGAATGAGTTTACGGTACGTAGTACTTCCTTATCAGGAGTAGTGTGTCGTAAATCCCATACTATAAATTTTTTATTGAGGGACATTGATTTGTGGAATGCACCGTGGAATTTAGGAGTGGTAAGTGTATTACATGATAATAGTTGATTAAGAATTTTTAAGGATATCTTCATATTCACCAACTAGAATTGTTTATGGTTTAACGTTGAAATAAGTCTCACAAGCACATTTATTTATTACAATTATTGTTATTCATGAATAATAGTTTTTATTACAATTATAATTAAGTTGTTCATTATTAGTGGACTGTTTGTGCAAAGTGATTGGTATTTACTATTCTAGAAGAGAAATATGCATTTTCAATTCAGATTTCAGGTTTGATGATGGACTGCATTGTATTCGCCGACATACTGTATGAAACATAAATATTGTATGTATGTCTCTGTAGATGAAACCCTTGATAAATTTAGAAGTAAACCGTTATAGATATTTTACTTCGAAAGTGTGGGATAAATGCTCTCTACGACATCTATGATTAATTGTTGGTTTGGTATTAAAATGTTAAGATGGCGCTCTTTAATCCTACAAATAATCATATACGACGATGAAATCATCCTTAACTGGTCATTGACTCCTGATAGACATACCGATGAATGTAATTGAATATTCAAGTTATTATTTATGTAATCGTTCAACATGACACACTGTATCTAAGAAAATTCGGATTTCAAAAGGGTTTGGTTATGTCGATAAGGACTATTCAGCCAACTTAAGTACTATTGTGACTCAAAATCGTGTCAATTCGAAATTAATAATTTTTTTCGAACTAATGTAACTTAAGAATTTTATTCCCTTCAAGCTATTACGGAATGCAGTCGAGTATGCTTTAATGTATATATCGGCAGCAGTGAGCATAAACTGTAGGTTTTAGATGGCAGCTTTTGGCGATAGAATTTTCATTTTTCTTCGTTCTCTGTGGCAAGAATAAGTCGACGGAAAGTAATTTGACCGAAAGGAATTCAGTGATTTCACGAGAAAATTCCTGTTACCAAATACGCCGTGGATACAATTTATCCAAGGATAATTTCACAAAATAAAGCAGAAAGGTAGGAAAAGGATGGCAAAGGGCTCTAAAAAATAAAAAAAAGGACTCGAGCGAATCAAAAACCGAAACGGTGCCATAGAATGAAAAAGTAATCTACGTGAGTTGAGAAGAAGGACTCGCCGAACGGAGCGCCTTACCGGAAAAGGTGAGCCGAGCGGGGAAGTGATGGGAGATCAGAGGAAGATTACAAGAAATGAACAACCGATATGTGATTGGAAGGGCCGAGTGGTGTGTGTCGGCAGGTGACAGGAGCGATACCGTGGAGTGGCCGTGTGAGGCGGATAGGTAGGGGGAGGTTGGTCGGTCGCCTTCGCGTAGCATCTCGGAGATAAGAGTGAACGATATGGAATAAAATGGGAGAGGGTTTTTGTAAGGAGAAGACGACGGCGTAGGGGAAAGCGTGCGCCTCTCTCTTCTCTCTTCCCCTTACCTCCCTCCCCAATCATTTTCTTCCCTTTTCATCAGCATATCACCTCTTTTCATTCGGCATAGTTCCCATCTCCAGATCCGAGGACCCAACGAGATTTTTTGTCCTCCCCCTTGTTCAAAAAATTTCATTTGCTTTAATTTTCCCGATTTTCGAATTTATTCTCTCCCCTCAATTTTGCTTATTATTATTTATTTTTTAGTAATACGTACGTACATGTAATTTTGCGTAGGAAAACCCAGGCCGTTCCCTAACTTTTACAACATTTGTAGCTTATAGCTTAATGTCTTTTTCCGAACAGAAGGCATTTTTTGTTCAAATGAAAAACTATTCATAAATTTAATAAGTCGTTACACTCTCCGTCTAAGATATCCTATTATACTACATATTGTTAAATATTTTATGACCATGACTTCAGTCGCTCCTTTCTAGTTACTATGGCTGGGAAATAAAAAGTCTTTTACAAGATTGTTAACGGAACAAATATTACCCAGATACCTTTTGATTTATTATTTCATTGATGAAATATTTTTTGCAGGATAAACTGAAGTTATTGGGCATTACAGATTTGTATTTAATGGGGCTTAATTTCGATCTAATGCTCTTTCTCCTCCTCCTTAGTTGAACCTTATGAAGAATGTATATCTTATTCCATAAGATTATTACCGTTTGATGGTCTCTCTGTATATCAATATTGAGGTACCTTTCATGGACTCTTGATTAATACACATGGGATTAATTTCGCATTCACAGGAAAGATAAATTTAATTTTTTTTTAGCTTCATCCAATAAAAGGAATCTTCAATAACGACTTATTACTGATCCTACGCCTCTGTACCCATTGCACCAGTCCTTCATCACTCCACGCACATCTTGCATATCAATTTTCTTACGTTTCCCCGTTTGACCACCCATCTCTCTCTCTCTCTCCCTTCCTCCCACTCCATCCACTCCGCTCCGACCCTCGCGCCCGCCCTAAGGAGTAGTTGCGATGGTGGGGTTGCTGGTGAAGGAGGCCAAACCACGCGGGCAGTTCTCCGGCTTTCTTTCCTCCGCATGAGGTAGTAGTCGCATGAAGTTTGCTGATCAAAAGCGCCCGAAGAGAGATCAGACGGGCCGTCCAAGTAATCCACGTCTCAAAGAGATTTCAATCCGCCCTCCCCCTTACCCCACTCCTCCGCCAGCGTCTCCCTCCATTCGCTCCCCCCGCCCCGCCACGACCCTAAACCCTTGCGTCCCTTCCTCCCCTCCACCCATCCCCCTACCCTACCCCATCAGCTTCCCATTTTCCCGCCTTCCACTCTCTCTCCCCCTCCCCACCCAACTCGCCGCCGTCCGGGCCTCCTTTAATCTCATCAGCAAACTTCTTACCCGGAATCCCGCTCTCAATCCTCTCCCGACCCATTCGCAATCCGAGTGTCCCCGTCCCCTCTCTCAACCCCTCGAACTACTCGCCTCCCCGTACCCCTTCTACGTTATCTCACCCCTCCCTCTCCGCCTCCTCCATTTCTCTTCTTCCTTTTTCTTTATTTCTCCCTCTCCCATTGCTCTCCCCTCTTTTCCGTTCGCCCAGCACCCATTTTCAATGAGTCCCGCTGCCCATGCTCTCAGCACCGCCCCCCACGTCTTTCGAGAGCAAAGGACTCCTCTTCAATATTCTCGGGAGCCACTGTTTCACTTTTTTTCCCTTCCCTTTTACGTTATACCTCCCTCCACCTCGACGTCTCCCATTCCCCCCCCTACCATTGCCATCTCTTCTTACTTATCCCTTCCGTCCCCCTGCCCGTCCCCACCCCCTATCTTCATCCCCCCCCATGGTTCTTACGCAGTCCGAACCCTTCCCTCCGCGTCCATTTTGGCGTTCCTCCTCCTCGCCTTCCCACACTTCTCCGTCCCACCGCCACCTGCTCCTCTTCTTTAACTCCCTACCGCTGCCCCTAGTTCCCTTCCCGCTCTTCTATTTCTACTTCGGATTCCGACTCCCCGCCCAAAGTATCTCCCGACATTCATCATCCCTCCCAGTGCGGCCCCCGGCACCCACTCCCAAAGAAACCCTGCCCACTTCAGTCCCGAGCTGACCACCCTGCCCATTCCACTTTTCCCTCTCCACCCTCACCCAAACCATTCAATCCACGACCCGTCTAGTCCCATCTCCCCACACAACCATCTCGCCTTCGGCAACCAGATCAACAAACCCTCCACCCCCATTCACCTATTTTGCTTCCTTCGGCACCCCCAAGTCCCCAAATGGTGCCACACGCCTCCCCCTCTCAGTGTCAGCCTACCCGCACACCAAATCCTCGACGCCTCTTTTTTCCTCCGGCACTGCTTCTAAATTTCCTCTCTCATCCTCTATTCATCTTTTCTCTTTGCCAAATCCTTGTATTCTCATGCCCATTTCCTCCCGCTCTCTCACCCGTACCCAGTTTCTGATGTACTGTATCTTCAGGAAACAGGCATGTACATTCCTATTTTACCCACTCCTCTCCTGGCCTTCCCATTCCAATGTTTTTAGTCCGAACCACGTGCGGAATCATTATTTCTTTCGCTTATTTCGTTCACGGGACTGAAAACTAGCCAAGTAAGTAATAGACGTAGTCAAATTGTTAAGCTGGGTTGACTGAATGGGACGAAGGTGGATCGGATTGATTGGAAGCCTGGATACACTTCCGTCTTCTCTTGAGACAGTGAAGGATTTTGAGGAGGTAGGTGGCATATCGGTGCAGCCATCTTCCCTCTTTCTTCCTGACATCGTTCTTATCTGATCCCGGGACGATGTTTTCATTTCTTAATCTATGTGCCTTCCTTTCCATCTCCCTTTCATTCCATCTTACCCCATTTTTAGAGTATATTTCTTTGACAAGAAGCGCTCCATTAAAGGATACACCTTCCTTCTCGCATAACTGAAAGGCTATTTCCAGAAACATCTCTAACCACCCCTTTCTCTGACTACTCCCAAAATTCTCTTTTATTCCTACCCACCGATCCTGTTTCTTTCACTCATTTCCTTTAATATCCAGCTACCCCTTACCGCCACTTTGTTCTCAGAAAACCCAGCTTGGAAATTCATTATACCAGTTTAACCTAGTAATAGACGTCATGCCGAAAATAAATATGCTTATTAAATTTTATTTCATATCTCTTTTTGCTCAACAGTTATTCCTCTAGTATTTTCGCTCTGTTATCGACTTCCAAAGTAACGTAATACTTTATTTATTTTTTAACCATAATGGAATCCGAATGGCATTTTTGCAGTAGCCTTTCATGTAATTTGCTGTACCGAGGGTTAACAAGTTTACTCTAATACACATATGACATTTTTTGTCTTTTCACGAAACATTTTTACGTAATGGAATAGTTAAAAAAAGTATCTAATAAAAAATCTTTTTAGGCTAGTACCGTTTAATCAAAGCGTCCAAAATGTGTAAAAAAACAGCAAATTAAAAATAAATGATAAAAACGTGAAATAATGCCTAAAATTTTTCGTCGCCAGTGAATTTCTTGCGTGTTAATATTTACCTTTCACATATTCTGTTCAAAGAATTATTTTTCTTGCATAATTTTAGTCTCATTTATGTTATCCCACCGTTCCTATTCTTTCTTTTTGACACTATGCGCCTGGTATTTTCTTTTTCCATTTCACCCTCCTTATCTTATTGTTAAAGCAGGAATCATAGGATGGACGTAATGGAATTTTGAGTATTTGACTAGTTAACTTAGGTTATGCTACATTCAAAATTAAGATGAGTGAATCCAAATCCTAATACAATCGTTTTTTTTCATCTTATTTGTTGATTGCTAGTTTCGTCAAGGCAAAATGGTTGGAAGGTAAAATAACAGATTGCACTATTGTTTTTAATACACCATTGTTCTACGCCCTTGAGGCTGATAGCATTCATGTTTCATATTTTTTCATTGTAGATAAATTTAAAGCCTAAAACACTATAAAAGCTCTTTAGAACTTATGAAAAAAAGAAATGTTAACAATAAGCTTCGTACCCGTCCGACACCTGGTAACCAGATAAACTTAACACTCTGATTTTCCGGGTGTCAGATTTTCCTGGAAAATCACGTTAGCAACCATGGAGAAAGGATTTTTTTTACTCTGAATATGTAAAATTCGCAGATCTTAATTAAAAGTATTAATTGAACTCTATCTTCACTAATAAAACCATTAGGGTTGTTAATTAAATATTTTTACATAATAAGATATCTCCCTCTAATAGATCTCGTGCTCATCTTCATAGGCTCATTGTTTGTGCTGCTACAACTTCTTGTTCATGAGTGGGTAATGAGACATTTAAGATTTACACGTAGCTTATTTTTATACCGTAGACATTGTGTGTTTACTATTTATCAATTATTTAAATCACGATATTTTATCTAGAAATATTTTTGTACTTCTTTTGAAAACGGATCGTGCGATTAGACTGTAGTTACAGAACACATTGAGTCTATTCAAAATTTTACTGGGCTTGGAGAATCTTTCTATTTTGGATTTAATGAATGATAATCACCTTTCTGATTCTTAGTTCTCTTATGCTGATTGTTTGTTGAAATGTATTTCGTATTTATGATTATTTTAATATATTCAGGATCTTAATCGCTTGGAATCGTTGGCTCCGGTCTGTTGTCAGGTTATGAAAGGAGCTCTAATCACGCCTAAGTGTTCCTCTAATTTTTATTTCACATTATTATCAGCTCCACATACTCGTGAAGTTAGATCGAAATTTTAAGTTTATTAACTAGAATTGAAGTAGTGAGTCACCCATTTCTACTGCTGATCAGGAGAACTTTATTCATAAACTTTCAGTTTTATTTCATAAACGAATTTAGTTCATGATAATTTTATGAGCATGCTATTCCACATCGGCGCGTATACTTCTTACGACGGAGCATTGGAACCGGATTGAACTGTTGAGTGATATGAACCAGGTCATGGAAACTTCAGAAAATCTAAAAAGGTAATCTTTTGTAATCCCCTGTAAGTAATTTTTATTTTTAATGATTAAGGATTAAATGTGAAAAAGGGGACTCAACTATTTTAAATCTCTTCCCTAAAAAAAGGATATTGGGAGGGGATGGGGTTGAGAAAAGAGCCTCGATGAATAATTTCACCTTCTGTCCATTTGCCTTACACCATCCATCCCTCTTCTTTCTTCCACGTGCCCTGCCCCGCCCACATAAAACCCCCTCTTCCTGGAATCTTCGTCCCATTCACTACACTGGCCACCCGAACGTTCATCCCTCCCTTTTCCTACGGGTCACCCCACGCCGACGATGAATGCCACGGACGGCGATCCAAAACTACACTAGATAGGGATTCCTTGTCCTTTGCCATTTCTTCATTCCCACTTCCCCGCCTCTTTCTCTTAAAGCCCGTGGAAAGCGTTCGGTTCTTCGGTGTCGGATGAAATGCTCGGCGCATGGTTTTCCACCTTTCCGCTCATCTCTTCCTCTCGCTCTTGTCTCTTTCGTCCTGCTGTCCCACTTCTCTTTGCGTGTATACACTCACGGAGTAAATCCGCGACTCTCGTCTCTTCCCCCTCTCTCCATTCTTCCGCTCACTCCCTGGCTAAACGTAGGGTAATTCTGTCCGTTGGAGTAGGTGAGCAAAGCAAAGGACGTCGCGGAATAGACTCCGGGGGCGGGTTCACCCCCACCCGTGAGTGCACGACCCCATTAGTTCGCGGCCGTGATGGCGTAGGTTGTTTTGAGATCATTTCACGACATTAAGCGGAACACGGGTTTCATTAGCGCAACGGCTGTTCTTACGGTGGGATTTCTAAGTGCTGATATCCGTCTGGTGATGGTTTTTGCACAGTCTATGCAATACAACTACGCTCCGTACAATCGTGCTCTTGTATATTGCCGTTTAAAGGGCAAATTTGGTTAAAAAAAGTGATTGTAGGAATTTTTGCGTTTCGTCATATTCTTGCAGTTTAAGTGTCAATTACAAACATTTCGTTTAGGTGTAGTCAAATATCAAATTTGCATGACTATTTTTTTCTCCGAGAATATTCTTCGTTTTATACAAGTTGTATTTTCTGCTCATATAATCTCGCTTTTTTGTCCCTAATAGAATCTCTCGAATTTAGACATAAAATTGGTTTCAACATGAATATAATCTAAGAAGAAATGTTATTCTCCACTTCATTTAAGCACTGCATGTTCATCGGTGTAACCTGTTCTTCCTCATTTAATTTAAAGATGTCCACGTATGAATCCTTCTTTGCAAGGATTTTTAAACCTGTAAATTTGTCAGTGACGCACTCTTTCTTCTCAAATCTAAATTTAAATGTGTACTATCTAAGCTCAAGAAAATTTTTCAAATTATATCCAACTTTCATTCATAGTTTCAAGTGTTTTGTTTCGTGCTAGTGATCATTTTTCGACAATATTTCCTGAACGCTATTAAGTTATAAGATTTCTATAGATTTTTATCCATAAATGGTTCGTTAATGAGGACGCATATACGTTGTAGTATTATAATAAAACGATCGTATGGAGGACAAAGGAAATCACGTCAAAATTCTCAGATTTATAATAATTACTAGCTAAACTCTGGGGTTCTAATTAGATGATTTTAATATGGATTATTTACAAGAAGCGTTCACACCGAATTCGTTAAATGTCATCTTAAACTATGGATGTGAACATTCCAGTTTGAGGCTTAACTTTTTGGAATTCCTTCATGATGAGGGTAAAAAAGAAATAAAGATTTATTGTGGATTTTTTGTCTTTTTTACCCTTATATGGATGTGAAATTTAAAGACCATTTATTGAAATAAAACCTAACCGATAAAAACCTGATTCATTACCATAATGATTTCCATAGTTTCAATCCTTTGGAGAGAAGCTCGTACCATTGCATAGAAATTGAAATGGCCTGCTGTTCTCACCAATTATGTGTGCTTTGCTGATACCCTCCTTAAATATTTGATAACTAAATAGAATTTCTTGATCCTTGTGTCTTTTTTGGGCGAAAATACCCAACGGACCGGCTCCTGCGGCTGAACTATAAATAAATAAAATATATGCAAAATTCGCAATAACCGCGCATCAAGCTCCCTTAAGAGTTTTAGATTGCATTTCGCGCTGTGGTAATATAATCACAGTCCAATGGGCAACCTTCCTTCACCTTTCAGCAAGGGAATTAGCTTTACCTCGACGCCTACCATAAGTAGCTTGTTACGCTCCGACTGAGTGGGGCCAATATGCGTACTAGGCCTCGGGGAGATGGCGAAGAAGATAGAGGGCAAGTAAGGGAGGAGAGAGGAAGTCACTAACCATTCTAAGGCATCGTCCTCTCTCCTCTCTCTTCGTCTGCTCCTGGGAGGTTACGGAGAAGGGATGGGAAGCGGGGAAAAGGGCTAGGAGGTTGGTAACCTCTCCTCGCTCCCCACCGTGCCCATCAAGTTTGAAGGGGCGGGCCCTGCTCAAAGCCCTCTTTGTTCCTCGCTTCCCACTTGTTAAATTAACACAACTTGAGAGCCACAGAGTTGGCCCAGGTATTAAGGGGGCCGCGGAGGCTATGAAGTGAAGCCATGGAGCACGTGTTAAAGTCCTCCCGCCCGCGATCCCCTTTCCCTCCCGCACCTCTTACCTGGCCGGGGAAACCACCCCCGACGGTCCCTTCCCTGACTGTCCGTCCGACTCTCGGTCTTCCTATCCCCGCAGCCTCCCCATTCTTACCTCGACCTACACCGGTGGGGCGAGGCAGCTCACGCCGGGGGCCGCATCCGACGAAACTCGAGTTTCAACGGACTTACCTTACAACGGCCGACATCCCCGTGGTTGCGCGAATCGCGAATACCATTGCTCGATGACTTACACTGATTATGGGTTGATATGGCCTATTTTTCGCCTATTGTGTTCTACTAAAATTCAGGTATTGTGCCGAGGGCCAGCGGAGTCCTAATGTTACTTCTCTTTTATCTCAACTATCTCGAAAAATTTGGACAACTCTCTTCAATTGCAACTTAGAGTTTTGATTTGACGTGAGTCTGTCGGTCTTTTATAAACTTGTAGGGAACAAAATTATAATGCCCACAGCGCGAATTGAGGCCGGAGAGGTAAAAAATTCCATAACTACGGAATTCTTATCTTACGTGTACTTCCCATAAATGTGTACTGCATTCAAGTGGCCATTAATAGATTTCTTAATTTTAGATGTAACTAATTTATTTAATATTTCAGGGGAATAAAAGAATTCAATAGTTTCATGGGTTTTGGATTAGTTGAGCGGGAGTTTATACGGATAATTAATGACAGTGAGACATTGATCTTTATTCAACAAAGAGAAGCACTTTCCACTATTATTGTCGTCAAAAGAAAAACACATGCACACATTCATAACCGTGGTAAAGAGATACACATGTATTATAATGTCACTCTTGAGAAGTCCAGTTCAAAATATTCACATACAAGGGGTTTGAAATCAACCAAACCTCAATTACAATTTTCAACCTATTATAGCTAGTCAATCTTGCAGTATGGGGAAGTTTATTAAAGAAGTTTCGGACAAGTCTACACGGAAGACGAAGAAGTGGACCAGGTTGTGGAGAGGTGGAGTACTGGTTAGAATTGATACGTGTACATGGGATCTTAGGGTTTTGTTGAGGATAATGGAATCGAAAAATATATGGTGGGATATGTAGATAGGTAATGAAGATACTTAAGAGCTGTACGATGTGAGATGGAAAGGCAACAGGGATTTTTGGAGCGATTATAATCGGGTAATAAATGGTTCATGTAAAAAGTACCGGGAAAAGTTTTGGAAAGATAGATTTCGTACAAATATTTTTACAATGCCTCAATATTCTTCAAAGTACATCCCTTGAGCGTCGATACGCTTTTTCCGGGGACTTTTCCATGATTTGAAGGCTAAGGACCATCCGGAATCCACCGGTAGGTCCTTAAGGTAACGCGTGCTTCCTTTGGTCCCATGGTGGTGTCCTTTGAGGAAGAATTTCCCTTTTGGGATGAGGAAAGAGTGTACTGATGCCAAGTCGACACTGATTGGGGAATCGTCGTGATGACGGTGCAGAAGGTCTTTGCAAAAATACACTCGACACTGCTCTACGTCGTCTGTCAAGACCTTCGGGACGACTTTAGTGCAGATCTTTCTCATCGCGAAATTTTCAGTGATATTGGTGTTCACTGTCATCTTATCAATGTCAATGCGATCTGCGATCATGCCTACTCTAAACCAACTGTCTGAATTCAGCACTTCATGCAAATGTCAAATAAAAATTGTTATCGATACTTTTTCTAAAAAAACATAAAAAATTTAGCGGAGTGAGCCAGTGAAGGGTGGCTATATGACTGAGCAAAAAGGCAGGAATAAGCGTAGTAAACATCCAGATGGTGAGTAATGGAATATTATTAGCATAATTAAAAGCTGAAACGAGGAACTTGGTCATTCATTTGGATAAATTAAGCGAAATTTTCCACAATTTAAATTTCTTTATTCCATAATCCATCCATATCCATTATTTTTAGGATTAAAGACATATCAATTTTGGATAGTTGCAATCAATTTTGGAAAATTGTAATAATTTATCCATATGACTGATATATTAATAGTCCACCGAAATCTCAGGAACTTGATCATTATTCAGGTCTTCATGCCAAAAAGTCAATATGGAGGACGAAATAGATAGATTATACTTTCTACTAGAGTAAATAATTGAGGATGTTCCTAAGACTTATATATAATTGTTATGTGACTTGGTTTGTGGTTGTGGGCAAAGAAAGAGAGAGATAGGAGCACACCGGTTTAGAAGCAAGGAAAGAGCGCGGGGAGTAAGCAATAAAGTTCTACAGGAGACAGGGTTTCATCTAAACGTACACCTGGTTTAACCCTATAATAGACTTAGATATACGTGGAAAATGCTCGAAGAAAAATTGTAACACATCAGGAAAGAGATATCGAAAATTACAAACGTAACTATAGGAACAAGAAACAAGAAAAGGACAAGCTTAGCGTCAACTATAGCGAAATGGTTACGGAAATAGGTGAATGGAGAAAATGGGAAAATTTTGGCATAGGTAGAGCAAGGAAAGGTAGTACAAGGTAGTATTAATAAATAATAAAATTATAGGGCTAAAGAAGCTTGGTTGGGAACGCATTGCAAGAACATGAGAGTTTAAAGAGCATGAACAAAATGGGTGCCTAGTACAGGAAAGTTAAAGCGCTATCAGGAAGGCAGAAGGGAAAATTCGCTCACGCTGTTACATATACGGTAAGAAAGTTAGTTTGAGCTGTCAGGTTTTGTCTTGTTTTCCGAGGTTAATAAATGTAGGAGTGTACTGTTTGCGTTCATTTTAATCCTCCCATAAAGCATAGGCTTCCAAATAAAAATAGTTGTTTGCTGTGAAAGAGAATGTTTTTATAATTTAAAACGCGGCATTTAGTGAAAGATCAATTTATATCGCGAAACCAATAACTCTGTGTTAGATACAGTAAATAGAAAAATGATCTACTTTTTCGACAGCTTCCGGGATCTGTTCAAACAATTTTTATTTAGTGTAGACACTATATTTTGCTATAATTTAACATTTTCTCCTCAAGAGAAACAGTTTTAATAGATTTTAATTATGGATATCAGCTTAGCAAAGTCCGTGAAAAGCAACTTCACTCGTTTAATCATTTCATGTAGTGGTAATTCGAAATAAATTTCTTCGATGAAATAATCTCTTCAATGAGAGAAAATTATCTAGTTTGTGTTTCAATCATAATAGACGGAGGAATTTACCTAATACTTGGTTGAATTTATGGTCGTAGCCGATGATGATAGAAAAAATAGTTATCAATCATGAATTATCTCCCATAGCGAGAAAAAATTTCCAGAATTGCATTTCTCGTTGCTCGAAGAACAAACTGGCACTAGACATTCGGAAGATTTTATAAACATTTTGGTATAACTCTTATATTTAGTCGCTAATTCCAGTGGTAACATAATAGTTACATTTTTCGGCGTGTGAATTCATCGATCAAGGATAACTTATTTTGGAAAATATTATTGGGCGAATTTGGAAAAATATCAATGATAAGTTTTAGAATAAACTCATGAAGTTTATCGGATGACATTTACCAAAAATACTTTCAATAGATTACAAAATATTTGCAATTCTTATGTTTACGGGCGACGGAAGGTTTAATATTACACCGGTGTGACTTAATTAATTAGCTAGTGGGTTTATAAAATAAGTGTAAAAAATGTTAATCTCGTTAATTTCAATAGTAAGGGTTAACTCTCACATTAAACCTACTGAACATCAAAAATGGCTTCCAAAACCACTTCTCGCGTTCCGGCACGTCTTGTCTTGGTTTGCTTAAATGACCCGAACGATATTGAGCAGGCAATCATGAACAGATGCTTTTGATAACTTTTAGGGAAGAAAAAATAAACGGTTTTACACTCCGAACGAGGATTGCGTTCCGAGTATTTTCATTTAACACTCCAACTAGATCACACGGAACTTCTTTATTCTGACTCAGCTGCACGAGAATAGAATAACAGTTCCGTCTTAACACTTCTTCTTTTTCAATTTCCTACCGTCTCCGCCATTTTTGCTCCGACGTCAAAAGCATATGCGAGTACCCTCCCCCAACTTGCATCTCCCGCCTCCCCCTAGGCCACTCTCCCTTCCCACTCGTTGGGTGGTCCATCTGGGCCTGCCACTCTGCCGCCCCCTTCTCCCACCTCACTCATTTCCCCTCGGACAACCTCCACTAATTCACTCTCGCTCCCAGCCCTCTTGTCCCCCTCGATTCTCCTCCCACCCTCCTTTTCCCCTCCCTCTCTTTTTATCCACATCGACCATCCCAAATTCAAAATTCCTCCATCTCTTCCCTCTCCCTCCGCCGCCGTCCCCCCACTTGGCTTCTTTTCCACCGCTCACTCCATCACTTTGCATTTCCTATTCACCAACTTGATCCTCACGCCACCTCACTTCGATCATGCCACCCTCCCCATCCTAACACCACCACCACAGTTCCTTTTGCCTTCGCTCTTCTCCGTTTTTCTCTGCCCTCGGCCCTCTATTTATCTTTCGTGTCACAATTAGCATTATCAATATTAATTTGCCCAAAATGGTAGTGGAGAAAAGTTTTGCTGAAATGGACATAAGGTTAAAAAAGTATTATTTAACATCCACCAAATTTCAAAGTTAGTCGTAGTGAGATGTAAAAATATGTCTCAATATCGTGGCTATTCATATTTTAATATTTATACTGCTTTCTTGGATATGTACTGCATTTACGAAAAATTTGCGTTTGTATTGTAACTGCGTAGAATAGAAGTTTTGAGTTTTTAATACTCATTTTGATTACCTACTTTGTCGAAGATGTCTGCACATGTTTGTATTTGCGTGTTTCTATGTTAGTTTGCATAGATTCCGTGATTATGGTTTAAAATACTATATTTAATAAAACCTATTGGAGAATTTGTTCATATTTTATCTAAAAAATAACCGCTTGGAAAATGAATGAATATTTTAGAGATTTTATCACAAATTAGTTTCTATTTCAATGATTCATTCGATTGGAATTTGTATAGAAATTAAAATTGAAAAGTTATTTTAATGTTAGGAAGTGCCTGATGAAGTTATACCAGGCACTGGGCAATCAGCAAAGAAAAAACGTATGTCGGGAACACAAAGTCATGTTACCCTTCTTGAAAAAAGTAGAATTCAGTTATTTCAATTATCTCTTCATATCTTCTTAAGTAGTTGTTTTAACTTAATATCTTATTATGTTAGTCATTGACTTGGGGAAATGATTTTTCAAGAACATATTTTAATAATATAATAAAAAATAATTCATATAATGGCTAATTTTAGCAGATTTAATTTTGCTATGAGGAGGAAAAAGAAATAGTTCTTATTTATATTGCCTTCGATTCATCGAATTCCGATCTAAAAAATTTCTTCTACAGCACCCAATAAATTGTTGATAGTTCTAGAAAACTTCGCGTCATATTTCTTGTTACCTTAAGCGTGGACTAATTTTGGAGAAGTGTGATTCATTGCACGCTACTGTAATTGCATTTGAATAGCTGGCAAGTTCGGTGTTTTAAAATTATATTCCATTGAGCTCCGATGAACAAATCAATAGCTTTCAATTTGTTCCATTTTGTAAAAAATATGAAAGATAAAATTAATAATCGTGGATAATTGGGTCCAAACGCCGGAGCTGAGTTCTATATTTCTATTTATTTTCCATTTGGAATATGTATATGATGATAACCCAAGCTGAAAGTTTACATAAATATTACTAATAGTAAATAATAAAACTACTTTCTCTAGATAAGTAAATATCTCGTTTGTGTCCACAGTTTTTTCTTGCAATTGAGAGGGTTTCCCATCGTAATAAAAAGTGTTTTAGACAGTTGACCTGAAAATTGTGAATATATTATATGTTTTTTTATGGTGCGGATACTTAGTCTTTGAGGCAATGAAATAGGGGCATATTAGTGGTTATTAAAATGTGAGCGTGAAAAAGGATGGGGAAGGTGAAATGCAAGAATAAGAAAATAAACGAACTACTAGTCATGGTTGGGGAGAAAGGAATGTACTTAGGAGAAATGCAATGGAGAGAGATATGCGGATTTACCGCATTTTGCATGAAGATGGAATGCTGACGACTATGATAGATGAGGAGCGTTAGACAGACGAGATAAAGGAGGAGGAGGTATATTGGACTGAACTAAATGAGACAAAGTATGCGGGATTGAAGTAGGATGTATTGTAACGTAGGGTCACGTTGTTTCGTGTCGCTGAGACTTAGTTATGTTCCGGTGATTCATCCATGTCAACCGTGAAAAAGTTTGAATACAATAGTTTTGAAAAATAAATATACATCGTTTACAATTTTTTATGTTAAAATGGGCTGAGAAATCTCTATTTTTGTTTTCTTTGGAATATTTCTTTTCGCACCAATAGTTTTCAATCTGAAGGTTATTGCAATTATCCAACTTTTTGTATTCCTTTCTTTCGACAAACCTCATATCGTTCGATTGTTCCATAAATAATATTATTCAATTAATTTAACTGCCTTTCCATGCGTACGTGAAGAATAAATGCTGCACTAACAATCAACAGAGCGCTCTAATCGTCACAAGTAATTCGTTTTCCACCTGCGATTTTGAATAGCATTCTTGAATATCCAGCGATTGCAGTAAATAATTAATTATATATATCTCCTCTTGGCTCACGAGAAATGCCTCCTACGTGTATTTTAGGCTTTTACAGCATTTACCACTTAGCTGTTTATCGTCTCTTCATCTCCATTAAAATTCACCTGCATAAGCAGTCCATCGCTTTTTGACAAGAGCAAGAGAAATTTTCTGCTGCCTGTGAAAATCGTAAATTCACAAAAGATCGTTCGGAAATTTTAAGTCTTGATTCCTTGCTTTGAAAATGGGTGTGCTTTTCGGTAACAAACTTAAATTTTGAGTACTAGTATTGGCATATGTATCAGCGTCATGAATTAATTCTAGCTTTGAATTCTCCAAGTAAGATAAACCTACGCGTTGCTGGAAATAAATATGTAATAGTAATAGTGAGTAGCTAAATTAAATTAAAAAATGAAAAGTGCACAATCTATACTTCCTACTGATCATTACCTAGTAATCTGAAACCTTGTTCAATATCTAATTTTGAAATACTTAGTAAAATTTAGCCAGAAAGGCTAAATAGTTTATTGTTTTCGGTATAATTTAATGGTATTTTGCGTGGTGCTTTTAAAAAATACTGTTGGTTTCAGTGAAACAATTCCTCTATCGTTACCAGTTGAGAAAATACTTATAAAATCTAACGTTTCAGAAAGTTTTGTCGGGTATGGGTTAATGGTAACACGTGATTTAAACGTCATCAAATCACTTTGTCATTAAGAGATTCAATTCTGATCAGCCTTTTTTACTGTTTGGTACGAGTATTTAGTACAGCCTAATTTCACTTGACAAGTAATTTAGTTTTGACTTCATATCCACTGTTCTCAAGATTTAGATAGAAAAGAGTCGTGGTAAAATGTACACACATTGTTCTAAAAGAAAATATAGGCTAATTAAAAACTAAGCAAAGTTTTAAGCTTGGTGTACTTCCGCTGGTTCTATTGATCAACAAAATGGACACAAGCAGATCGTTGTTCATTTTTATGAAAAGTTCATTTTTGATTGGAAGCACTTTCAATGAGAAAATATAATGTTCAAGTGTTACTTACATAGCTTTTCGGTTGCATTTAAAGTGTAATGTTAATTTTAGTGATAAAATATTTCGAATTTTGAAAATACATTGAGCTTATCATTAAAAACCACCCATCCATATAAGAAATAATTTCTATTGGCTTACAGCAAACTCCAGGGCAACATCATCTCTTCTAAAGTGATTCAAAGTGTGAAAACGTTGTAGCTTATTTTTCTTACACACTGATTTTCAACCTGAGGTACGATAAACCTATACAGGTTCCAAAATAAAATCTATCCCTAAAGTAATTTTCAGTTGCAAATGTTTACGTATGAATGTAAATACTAAAGTAAATCAAATGTAATTTTTAGGGAACTATATAAATAAATATATATATATGTATATATACACATACATACATATATATATATATATATATATATATATAGTTTAAAGAAATTCTTTAAATTCAAGTTTTTAAATGTAATATCTTGTATATATATATATATATATATAATATATATATATACAAGATATTACATTTAAAAACTTGGATTTAAAGAATTTCTTTAAAGTGTTACTGCAGCATTGATGCATTTTTCATTTTGTCTATCCATACAAATATTTTAGACCAGTTTAAAAGTAGGAAAGGGGTCACATACATTGAACGTGATATAGCGAAAGGTTTTTAATATTTTATTCCTAGAAAATATATTTTTTTACTTTGTGGTTTTTTGAACACTCGGTGGAGTGGCAGTAATGTGGATAAGCGCCTTAAGGCGATAATTCATTCGTGTCCAGTCGCGTCTTTTTTTGTTTTGTGTGAATGCGCTTGCGACAGTCTTTTTTCAGCCTCTTTGCTGTGATTTCAAGTTTTAACGATTTCGTTGGCTACCCTTCCTGTATTTTGTCAGGGATTATTTGGAAATAGAGGAAATGTGTGTGTAAAAATTAATTGCTACTGCATTGAAAAAAGAATGAACAATAGTTGTACACTTTTTTGCTGTCACTAAAATTGGAGATAATGTAAGAAGAAGTGTTTGTGTTCCGGATAAGTCTTGTTGTCGCGTAAATTAGAATGATCTGCGAAGAATAATTTCGAGAACATATATTTCCCCCATTCATTTGCACGAACTGTGCATACATGCAGGATAGGAAAATGCCTACAGACAAATTTGTAATACCACTACGGAAAGATAGAGCAATGTGATGAATTTAAATAAGTTTAAACTTTGTTCCGCTGAGAAATAAAACTTCAAAAAATATCTATAGAAAATATTTTATCTAACTAATAAGAAAATAGATGTATTGTAGGTATTAAAGGAAATACTGTTGCGCTTCATGTATTATAATGGAAAATTAACAAATATTCACTGTTCTAAAATGTTTAGGTGTTAGAGTTATTGGCCGTGAACATTTGATCCCAGGTAGGAAATTACACCTTTAACGATTCACAGATATTATGAACACGGTTGAATTATTTAAGCTTTTTCAATTAAACCGGAACTCACTCTCTCACACGTTATTCCGTTCATTATTTTCCCATTGCTGACTGAGAATGTTACGTTAAATTGGAATTATTAAAACAATACAATTGCTCTTTGCATTCCATTTGAATGCATCTATTTTTTCAGCATTAGGTTAATTTTTTCAGATTAGGTGAATCACTTCAGATTAAGTGAATAATTAGGTTAAATCGAACTCGGTGTTACACCATTTCTCAGGATCAAGACCATCGATGACAAAATGAGCCCATGGCGATATTTTGTCGTCGATAACTTAATGAATATTTTAGCTTTAAATAGATACTCTGTGGGCTTATTTTGGGCGATTGAAGCCGTTAGAATTTCATTAAAGAGGATGAATCGCTGATAATAAATTGTAATTGAATTATCCTTATTGTGTGATGTTCCACATCCTTCAAAAAATGATTTAGTGCTCGCAAACATCATGTAGTATATGGAATCATGTTCATAAAGTAATGTGTTGTGAGTGCGTTGATGTATAACACTCCCTGTATCGCTGAACTATGTTTAGGTCTCTCAGTTCCAGGTCATTTTCTGCTCCTGTTTGCTAGAGTTCCAACCTGTAATCGTGCTTTGGAAGCTTGTTGAGTACAGCGGAAACCCAACACGCACATTGTATCAGGCCGGTAAATATCCCTATTTGTTGGCACTGAATGGTCCAATGGACCAACTTACCGTCTTTATCCCACTTTTATTGTCACAGTATGTCAGGTTCTCTACCGAGCGAGCCATTGACGACACTTCCCATACCAATGGCCATCTTAAACACTAAATATTTATGTCTCTTTCCACTTTACTCAAAATCACCTTTCTCATTTTCTAAAACCCCTCGACTCCCTCGCTCGCCACGGAACCAACTACTCCTACACGTATTCCATCCTCCACCGCTACGGCCACCTTCCGGGTTCTACCCCTTCCTCCCCATTTCCAACTTGGCCCTCACACTCTCTTCCATTTTCGGTACGCAACCTGTCTCTCATCCGAGCACACAGATACCTCATCCCGCGTCACAGAAACTGATTAATTGTCTCAGCCGCCACTGTTCCTGCGGATTAAGGATGAGAGCGCGGTACCTCGGTGGGCACCTGCCCGCCTTTTAACCGCCTCTCCTCCATCCATCCCTCCACGCTCCACCTTCCCAGTCACCCTTCTGTCCCTAATTCGGCAGTTTTTACTCTCTCTCTCTCAACGTTTTGTCACCATCCTCCGCGGCTTCCTTTCTTCCTCTCTCTCTCTCTGTTTCTCCCCACCCTCCACGCTCTACCCATTCTCGCTCCGCACCCACTCGCGATCACTTGAAACCTTAAACCCATACTGCCTCACTAGCTCGACACCCGACTATACCTTTCCTGCTTCTTTCCTGGCTCTAATTCCCGGGCCAAGTTCCGAATCCCGACCCCCCCACCTATTCTTTACATCCCCGTGCCTCTGTCCGACTCTCCTACCGATTGCTTGCTAACGGCTCTCTCCCCATCCTCCACGCTCTCCCCTTCTCTGAAGGCCACCTTTCTACCACGCCCTCATTTCCTAATTTTTTTCTTTCCCCGAACTATCCATATACCACCACCACCACCCCCTGCGTCTCCTTTATCTTTCTCTCTGCTCCTACCTTAATCTCCCCACCTATTCATCCACTCATGCTTAGCCGCCACTCCCTTCCTCCATCGTGGATTCCACACCCTTCTGAAACCGCTTGCGCGCGGTTTTGTCTGGGGAAAGGTTTAGCGTGCATCACTCATTGTTTCCAGGTTTCATATTAATTAATAGCGGCAGACAGGTTGCAGTAGATGTACCTACTTTGTACGAGCCGGCTTTGCGTCCATCAACGTAATAAAATTAAGAATGAGTTGCAACATTCGTGTTTCATTTAAGCTTAGCATAGTTTTGGAGATCATCCGTCGTCATGAGGGATAACAGGCTTTGTTACGTTTTGTTCTTCAAACGTCAAGATTTCTCATTCAGCGAGCTACGTGTTGTGCCGTAGCGTCGCAGAAATGATGTCATGACCCGAAAATCCTGCGTCAACCCTAATGAGTTGATGAAGAATTAGATTTATGAAATATAAATTACTTTTGAATGACAACAAATGTTTGCATCATCAAATATATCATTCGGTGTAATATTTATGAATAAATATCTAGCATACATTAAAATGATGATGGATTAATGCAGTGAAATTTTAAAATCTTCTTTGCTTTGCTGAAAAGCTATGTTAATTGTGTTCTCAGGTAGGTGGCCATAATCCCATGTTTTACATGAAAAGAGTTGTCCATGTTTAAAAGGTTTTCGTATGATTTTGTATAGTTTTGGTGTACTTTTAAAATCCGTGTGTAAAATAATGTAACCTCTTAACCAAATAGAAATCCTTTCATTTTGATATTTGCTTATTCGAGTAAAGAAGATACAGACTGTGTAATATCTTATTAGTATTGATCCACAAATAACTGAAACCCAAGGAGCATTCTTGGAAATCAGTTAGAGCTCTTAAAATAAATACTCAATTAGTTCCGCCAGAATGTCATTATTATATATGGGTAGAATATTGTTGTCACAAAAATTAATGACATCAGTTTCTGTTTTTTAACTGACTGCAGATCTGCTCAATTCTTAATAATGAATGTAAAATAAAACTGATGTTAAAAATTTATCACTAGTATACGAAACCGAAAATATTATTTATTATACCCTTGTAGAAGTACATTGAAGTACATTAATGATAACGTTGACGGAAAAATGATACTCCCAAGCTCTCGTCCATTTCAGCGATGAATTTCAGCGACTAAAAGCGTAGACGTAACCTTTCTGCTATCCAAATCCCGAATAAAATTAAGAAACCCACACACACAGCATCCTGTACGTAATTTATGTAGGTAGTAGAGCGTTCCTGCAGCCCCTTCTCCGGCCACTTTTCCATCTCCACTCTGCTCCCGACCCCAACTTGCCTCCGTAAGAAAATCATCCTCATTTATAATGGCGTGAAACTCAACTTATACGCTTCCAATCCAGATCCCTACCTTAGCCCCTTCTAATCCTCGCTCAATCTAATCTCCTTTTCCTCCATTTATATCCACCCCTCTCTTCCTCTTCATCCGCAATATCTCTCTCTGCCTACTACCTTTCTTTCTCCCCTCCTCGCTCCTCCCCCTCGGTTCCCCCGAACATACACACAATTCTTTCCCATTCGACCTTACCTGAGGCTTTCCCCAGGAGCACATCGTTCTCTTAATCCCCTCAGCCACCCTCGCGGCATCTCTCCATCCGTCATCCTCTCCATTTCGTATCCTTATGCATGTTCCCTCCACAGTTTCTCTCCCTTCTTCCTCCTCTCCACCTCTCTCCTCGAGCCCTTCGGCACGTCCACCCCCCGTTACTCCTCCTCAATTCTCTTTCCCAAACCCAATGCCCTCCTCCTTCCCTCTACCACAAACTCGGACAGCTGTCACTTTTCTCAGCTCTTATCTCCTTGGACCACCCGAGCGCCCACGGATGCCGCCTGTCGATCTTCTTCGTTCCTCTTGCTTTTACGTGCAAAAGTGTGCCCCACGGTCTTCAATTTTCCGCGCCTTTCTTTATTATACCTTAATACATATACATTTTTGTATATCTTTTCGTTATTCACCCAACTTTCTCTCTACCGTCTTTTCCTTCTTTTCCTTTTGCAGTCCCTCCCACGCCCTCGAGTAAACTTTTTCCAGCCTTTCAACTCGCTGTGTTTGTCTTGAGAAAATAATTCGTGTTGTTTTTAAGGTCCCCCCCCTCCCCAACCCCTCCCTCGCTGGGACGGTACACATAGGCCCACCGCTCCCACCCACTACCGCCTCTCCGCCGTTTTCCCCTTCTCCTTCCCTCGTGGCATTCCGTCTCTCTCTCCCGCCGTACTCCATTCTCGTCATCCCTCGCTTTTGCATGCGTGCCACATGCCTCACTTTCTCCTCCACGATCGCCGCCGCTTTCTCCCTCTTACCCCCGGCCTCCCTTTTCCTCTCCGAAAAAAAGGAAGCCGTGGTCGCCATCCTCCGCCTCTTTGGGTTGCCACCCACAGACCATCTCCTCCAATCTCCCCTTCACTTTCGGGAGTGATCCATTTTCTAAGCCTTCGCAGTTTTGTGTGCGGAGTTTGATATAAAGCGAAACACAATGGAGCCTCAAAGGGGAATTGGGGGCGTGGTGTGCCTTAGTTGGGTTGAAAAGGGGGACGCGGAGTGGGGATGTTGTGTACTCTTCCTCTCGGAGATACACTCCAGCCTACCCCATCTGTACCGAATAACTTTAGAATACCTCGAAGTGGCTCGCGATTTTCCTTCATTCCCGTTTACATTGTTTAGGGCCTACTTCTAATTGGCCTTATTTAATTGGCGTAGAGGAAGAAATATGGGTTCACTTGATTTTTCTCGAGATTTTTCCCTTGTTGTATTCTCTTTAAGTCGGACTGTTTCTATTGCTATACTTATCGACAGAAATCAGCGCCGTATTAGGAAAAAAAATTGTTGTGGCGTATACTCGTACGTATTGGCAATGGCTCGTACGGCCATTTGCAGGAGTTCCCTTTTAACCAACTGTACACAAACAATTCTAACTTCAACTCTAATATGGTTTCGGACCGGATACATCTCTCTCCCCTGTAATTGATGAATTTTGCAGCTTTGATCTAAGTGAGGCAAACTTAAAAAAGGGAATAACAATGCCAGATGCCGTGAGAATTGGTGCATCACGACAAACTTTGACAATTGAGGTGGAAGACTTAAAGTAGGTGAGAAGGACGGGCAGATGGAGAAGATTATGACCAGTTCTAAAGACGTTATCGTTAAAAAGAAGAGTAATTACGTAGTTAAAAGTGGGTTAATTATATTTGAAATATATTAAATGCAAAGGACATTTTCTGGGAACCTTCTAGTCTTAACCGCGTTCGATAAGGATAACGAATACGAGTCATAGAATATAACGGGACAGCTCAATAATAAATAGCACAATAAACAATAATAAAATATTCAAGGACAATACATGTTAAAAAATAACATAAGAAAAGGTTTAGTTCAAATATATACATGATTTCAAAATTATATTTAAACTAATGCTGAAAGACATTATAAAATGGATACATGGACGTATCTATGAACGCTTCCATGAAAGTCTGGATTAAACAGTGAGGCCTGATTGCGAGTTTAAATATATAGAATTATAAAATCAATTATTACAGGCTGAAATGATATTCTGTTATGCTATTAATAATTCCTTTGGGTTTATCGATTAATATTTAATATTCATATTGAATTTGAAGATGAACACCGATTAACTCCTTATCCTTGAAATCCATCGCTCCTATTTCTTTTGATAAGTAATTACTCAATTACTTATTATATATATATGCATATAATTACATTTATATGCATATATATGTGCATTTTTAAACAAAATACTAGAAGCGATTGGATTGGATTACAACGACAGAATAATTATCCATAACCTCTAAAAGAATCAGATTACACAAAAGCAAACGAAAAATGGAAGAAAAGTAGAAGCCAAAATAAACAAAGGAGTAAGATAAGGATGCAACCTCTCGCCAGCAATATTCAACGTATATCTAGAAGAGGCAATTAAAGAAACACAAGAATTGGGTATCAAAGGAGTCGAGGTAATTGGAGAAGAAATCAACATGCTCCGGTTTGCAGATGACATCGCAGTAGAGTGGAAACGCAAGAGGACCTGCAAACACTCTAAGTGCTATGGATCAGGTACTGGAGGAATATAATATGAATATCAACAAGAAGAAAACTGAAATACTTGTATGTGGAAGAGAGAAGCTGAATGCAGGTATCATAATTCTAGGGGTGAAATTAGAGCAAGTGGAACCCTTCGTCTACCTGGGCAGCAGCATTACATGGAATGGAAGAACCCGACATCAAACGAAGATTAGCCCAAGCTAAGAACGCATTCATGAAGAAGGGACGATTACTATGTTCAAAGAACCTAAGACTGGAGACAAGGAAATAATTCGTCAAGACTTTCGTGTAGAGCATGGACCTCCATAGTTCCGAGACATAGAACATTTGAAAAATGTACCAGCAAAGAATATAAGCATTTCAAATATGATGCTGGAGGAAATTGGTGAAGATTAAATGATAGACAAAGTAGGGAACGAATAAGTATATATAAGAGCAGAAGAGGATAGGACCATTTGGAGAACTCTACGGCAAAGAAGAAATAGGTGGATTGAACATTAATTGAGGCAGAGTGATTTGATTAGGTGTATAATAGAAGGGAAGATTCCACGAGGAAGACCATGACACATGTAGGACAAATTAAGAAGGGCGTAAAACAGAGAAGGTATCAAGAATTGAGGGAATTGACGTTAAATAGAGTAGAATGGAGGGCTGAAGTAAACCAATCCTAGGATTGAAATACTGATTATATATATATATATATATATATATATATATATATATATATATATATATATATATATATATATATATATATATAAAACTTGGACAGTAACACACAGCACGAGAACACATAAAAAGAGCACTCACAATAATATCTTGATAATTTCGACGGACTCCTTTCTTTTTATGTGTTCTCGTGCTGTGTTACTGTCTAAGTTTTCTATTCAACACTTCCGTGTTACTTCGAAGCAAACATATATATATATATATCATATTATACATCTCGTATATACAGGGTTCGTCCGGAAAATAAGTTTATGATGCTCATTGTCTTTTTTGATAAAAGGGGAGTCGTCCACTACGAATTTTTACCTGAACGACAAACTGTAAATGCTGCATTTTACGTCCAAGTGCTCGACAGGCTTCGAAAACGAGTCACCCGCGTCCGGCCAGCGATCAAAAACATCTGGCGGCTGCATCACGACAATTCGTGTCACGTCTCACACCGCGCTGGTTGTGTCGGACTTCTTGGCCAAGCACGGCGTGGCAACGCTGCCGCACCCGCCCTACAGCCCGGACTTGGCACCACCGGACATCTTTCTGTTCCCGAAGATAAAGAGGAGTTTGAAAGGAACGCGATACGGGACTTTGGACGCCGTCAAAGAGGCCGTGACGACGTGTCTTCGAGAGGTTCCCGATGATGCCTTCGCGGGAGCGTTCCAGGAATGGGAACGCCGCTGGAACAAGTGTATCGACTCACAAGAGTCCTATTTTGAGGAATATTAGCTTAAGATATGTAAAAGGGTAATTTTTTTCCTGAGCTCAGTACACTTATTTTCCGGACGAACCCTGTATATATCGTATTATTAAATGTCTTATGGTCCAAGCTTCCTCGAATAAACTGTCGTGGCAACAGTATTAGAATTTTTCGTCGTGGCAACAGAATTAGAAGTAGAATAACATGTATATAGAATTTTTCTTTAATGTAAGGTTGTTTTATCCTGACGCTAGGAACTAAGCACATAAAGTGTGAGTTTCAGTGGCAATAATTATTTTTTAAGGTTCAATGCCACTTAACTATAAAAATAATAATTTAGTATTTATTAGCTACAGGATTGTCTGTATATAGAATTTTTCTTTGATGTAAGGCTATTTTAAACTAATGCTAGGAACTTAGTACATTAAGTTTGACTTTCAGTCGTAGTAGTTATTTTTTTAAGGTTCAATACCAGTTGACTGTAAAAATAGCAATGTAGTATTTGGTAGGCCCATTTGTGTAGACACAGTTTCTGTATATTTCAACATTACTTGGGTGTATTCGGTCACATGAAAATGATGTAGTAAATCATAACTTGGTCGGTAATAAAATATGTTTAACTAGAGAAAAATTTACTCCATTAGTTCACTAATAGTATTGCCTTCATCCGTCGAGCCTCCTGAAAGCACGAAGCATCAGAATTAAAGATGTTTCTTTTCAAAAGAATGTTATACTACAAGCAATCTTAACAATTGATACCCGCCGGAAGAATCATTCCCATCAACAAACTGTAGATATCCTCGAAGAAATATAACTGTTATTAGGACAAATGTTTATAGAGGCAGTAATTTTTTAAACAATTTCGGTATAATCAGTATTAATTTTCCTATAGATATAAGAAAGTTTATTTCAGGTTTGATGAATTTGGCGCGTGAGTAAAAATGGTCCCATTTAATTCACGAATAAGGTATCCATTAAAATTATTCGATATGATGTAGAGTAAAAGTCAGTAACCCCTAAAAAATAAGTTATAAATCTAAGTAGATCAATTGTCCTTCATAGGTTTAGGTTTATAGGTAATATGTTGTATCCGGATTTTCACCTCATCAAATTCTTAAAAGAATAATTCTCTAAAATTGTGTGATTATTATGTATTTCTGTCAAATGATAAATTGAAAATAGTATTATAAATATTTTTACCCCAATTTTTTCGTTCTTTTTCTATTCCAATCGGTTGACTCTATGTAATATGTGCATGCCCCCACCTCTCGATGTCACCGCTAGTTCAGTTGTAGGCATGTTGTCTAATTTCTCAAGGGGCATGAAGTTTGGAGCATAGCATGCTGTGTCTCGGAATCCATGTTTTCCTTCAGCTTTGCTAACATCGGCTTGCCAAGTTGCAGCTGCCTCTTCCATTACTACACGTCCTCTGAAGGCGAAACGGCGGAGTCAAAGTAATCCCCTAGCAAATGACTGTTAATCTAGTGCATAATTTCCCTTCAGCGCTCCGCGTGTCGGAGTCGCTATATGGTTACAAAACTCGCCCTTCCCCCCACCCGTTGTGATTCGCTATTCTAAATGGATACCTTTCTTTTGCCCATGACCTCATCTGCTGTCATGACAGTGGAGGACGACTGGTGACCTTCTCCCGCAATACCAAACCCGCAGATTAGCACAGCTACATGAACCGCAGCAAATCACTAAGGTTGGTGCGGGGGTGCATTAACACCACCCCATTTCTCGCCCATGCATAATTTCGAATTGACAAGTGAAATTTTGCTAATGTGATTTTCATTTGAGCCTTCCACGCCACTGTTGGAGATTTGTACCATTCCCCTCCATCCGCTACTTCCCCCCCCTCCACCGGCTCAACCCTCCCTCTTCTCCCTGGGTGCTTTGTTTCTCATTTGGTCCCCCATACTCCTCGTGCCACTCACCCCCCTCCACGCCACCGCGTCAATCGCAAAGGCAGACGTCACCGACATGCTGCCGTCACTTTTGAAGCACGGTTCGATTCTCGCCTGCTGGACGCCCGTCGGCTTTTTTTTTGTCACACGTCACACGCCGCAGTGGCTCTCCCCGCCCTGATTCGCCGACTAATTCCGTGTGGTAGCAAATTCCCAGGGTGGTTTGCTGTCCTCGATGCTCGTACGTTATCCAAAAGCGGTTAGACAAATAACCGAAATGTATTCAACTCGGTGTAAAAGTCTAGAAGAATATTTTTATCTCTTGAAAGTATCAATGAATTTAAGGGTTTTGCAACATTTTCGTTGACGGTGAATTATAATTATTTAAATATGGTAATAGTACCTCCATTTTAATTATAATGGGCATCAAAGTTTTCATTTTTATTACCTTTGTATCCTATTGGATATATTTAATCAAATAAAATAACAACTTTGATCTACTGCTTGCCCTAGGATCACATGCTTCTCTCACTGCTTTCAAACTATCAAATAAAGTTCATAAAAGTATGTAAGTATGATGAGATTTTCCATTGGCGAATGATATACTAAGAGGAAGCATAGTACATGTGATACACTACTTCAATTCGAATTCGTAGCTCTAATTAACTTAAAAGCAATAGCTTTATCAATTAAATACTTTCTTTATGGCGTTAGTTTGCGTGGATAATTGTTACTTTTCGATTGTAGCAATCACCTTATAAGCCAATGATATGAACAATGAATATATTTGGTTTCCAAATATATTTAAGTTGTCCGCAAATAGAGGCAGATAGAGAACTTTTAGTCACTAATAAATTTTCTAGTCCTTTCCTATCCTAAGAATTGACCTATAGTTCAATCTATCAGATTTTACCTGTTTCTGTAATGAATAGGTATGATGAGATGGAAAATATATAAATATTTGAAACATTAATATTGCTGTTAATACTCTTCTGAAGGGCACTCTAAATTATTATATTGGAAATTTATAATTAAATATTTTCGTCACACCAAATGCTGGGTAAGGTTTAATTCGTACGGCATGTAGTTATGTTAGCAATTTTTGAAATTTTTTTATTATTGGATTCTTTCAATGTTAATTTTACTTACCACACTTACATTAATTCAATCATTTTATACTTAAATCTCGGATGCTGATTCATAAGCTTTATTCTTCTTAATTTGATATTCATTCGGTGTATTAAGAGTGCCGATGCCAAAAATGATGAATATATATATATATATATAATTTGTAGTAAACAAAAATGAATACTTGAATCCAATTCTCAGGAGGTTTTCGCCTCATTTTAAATTGGCTCACATTGCCGTGAGTCATCGGAAAATGCCATGGCCGGTGGGTGTTTATAAAATTCCAGGAATAAAAATGCGTGGCTCAATGAATGAAAGAATCCGTTTTTCCCTGGTGTCTCATGGGAGATAAATATCAAAGTTGCCAAATAGCTGAAATTAGATTGAAATCCGTAAGACAAGCCAACTAACTAGTCGACCAACAACATTAAGCCGGTGCAGCTCCTTACTCCGCTAGGAGTTAGCATTCATCCTGGGATGCCTTCCGCCCGAAAATTTGACGATTTTCTCGCCTATGTAACGGGAAAGGAAGGCAAGGGAATGCCTTTCGCGGGAGCTCGTTTGATAGCGCGCACTGTCAATTGCTAGGGATCGTAAGAAGGCATCTCCGCTTTCAGACGGAAACATGCCGAAATTAGCACGAGCAGTGATTGTAGAGCATTTGCCAGCAAAGCCCGTGAAATTAATAACAGCGGCGGAATTATCGGAATGCGGGGAGCTTCCATTCCATCTCCGACCCCACATCCCTCCCGCCGCGTCGTTTTTAGCACGCGTCCCATCCCATTCTCCCAAACTCACCCCATAGTCTCCCGCATTACTCCCCATCTCTCTCCCACCTACACTGCCCTAATTCCCGCAACCTCATCCGTGTGGCAACCGCAGAGGTCCCACACACTCCTCTGTGGCCTTAAACCATGAGCTTACATATTTTCTCGAGTTCCATTTTTAATTCGTGTGCGGGGAGAGAGGCGGGCGGATTCCTTGGCGCCCGATACACGCAAATGCCGCCGCTGGAGGCGCCACCGGCAAAGCTACGCACATTCTCTCTCACGTCCTCCTCCCTTCCGTTATACCCCTCCATGCCCTCCTCCCTCACACGCCCCTCCCACTCCCAAACCACCTGCCCGTCCACCCGACATACCCTCTTCACTCCCACGCCGCCTACCCCGGCTCACACTCCGCCAAAACATTTCATCCCTTTTGTCTACTCTCCGCATCGCTTTAACCTCATCTACCGTGGCGGCACCTTACGCGACACTATTTAACTCGCATTAAAGCTCTGACCTCCGTTAATGAGGCTCGAATGGACGAAAAGTGACGAACGTCAATTTTCTCGTATGTTCCATGGAATGTCGTATCGCTTCTATGCCAATTCAGCGTAATGCTAACTCGGTCGCGGCGCATTATGAGAGGAGGTAGAACTTCATCGCCATGTTTTCTTCCCCTTGATTTCTCTTACCTTAAAATATTTCTTAGGTGTATACAGTTGAAGGTAAAGATGATTGTTCTTTTCTGCCAGGTGTCGATCCATTCAGCAAAATTAGGCATGTGAAGGCGCAAGTGATATTTTATTCTCAGCATCCCACCAATAAAACAGGGAAAATATAGGTGCGAATAAGTAGGAAACTCTATGTTCTAACAGTTCTTAGTCATTACAAACTCTTACCATCTTAACGTCAAGTTTCCCAAATTTCCCGATCTCCTGAAATCTTTCTGCAGAAAGAAATAATAGATATACGAGTATTTAATGGTCAAAAAAAACACTATGCGAGAATTACCCTAAATTGTACAAATCTTTAATCTAATTTTTAACATTTCATTGATGGTCAAAGAAGAAAGTGTTTTTCAGATATCTACACATTTTGTTAGTCTATGAGATATTTTACATGTTATGAAAAATTGAATTAAATGCAATTTCATATTGCTCCACTGACGTTGAATACAAACATTCATTTTAGATAAATTCAACATTGAAATGATTACCATAAAAATTGTGGAAACTCAATTCATGTTCGCAAATAATAACAAAAAGTAGTTTGTTTTTATTCTTCGTATCTTTTCGTAATAGTTATACCTAATATAAAAATATAAACGCAAACAGTTAAAGGTTCATTTGAAATATAAGCATTGATTTACCTATGTGTATTTCTCTGTGGCATTAAGTAATGTTGAAGTTCAAATGATTAATTTTGAATTGAGGTGCGGGTTTCTATAATTAACTTAATTTTCATCGTAAATGACTTGAGATAGCCGTTAATTACGTCGTTTTGTCTTACCTTAAATTGAAATAACAAGCATAAGTTATACACCTGTTCTTAAATTTTAAAAGCAATCAACTGTATAATTAAAATTTTTGAAACTAGTTAAAAATGCTTTTAGGAAACTACTTGAAACACTAAGAATCAAAGAGGCTGTGCTACACTTAATTTACGTATCCAAATAAATATTATAGTATGTTTGGAATTTTTATAAAACAAAGTTTATATTTGTTTTATATCAATAGTAAATCCATATTTTCTGCTAGTTTTGTAACAGATATAGTTTTTTTAGTGTAATGAACTAGATGCTAAGTTTTCCGAGGCAAACTCTTTGGACATTAATGTCACCCTTGAAGGTAAATTCGTTCTTTCCAAATATTTAAGCGTAAACCACCCGTTACGCTGACCTCGCCATCCTGACTACAGGTTGAAGAGCGTTCCGATTAGGTTGATTGAAGGAAGTGAAAATTGGGGTTGTGACAACAAAATTCCGCACGTTCCAACAGACTTTATGGGCCCTTACCTCGTCGCAGGTCCCCACCTTTCCGCCCTCGAGTCACTTATTCCTTTAAACCCTCTGTAAATACTGGAATGAATTTTTTAAAAGGCTTTCCTCAACAAGTGACTCTCATCCCAAAGAAAGAGATCTCCTCTGCTCTCCCTCCGCCTACCCTCCCCTCCCCACTCCAATCGCCTTCCTTGCTTGCCCTCCCTAGTTCCCTCGAAATCGGCTCAACTTCTCAATTTCTCGCACGCGTCCGTTTATCGTCCTTCTCGCTACATGACCCCTGTTAACTTAACCGTCCTCACTTGTAGATGTCTCTCTACTTATTCCTCTTCCCGTCCATCCCAATCCAATGTGCTGTCTCTCGCATCAAGTACAATAAATCCCCTCAGCTCTCGCCGCGGTCCTCAGATAGGACGTCTTGCCCTTCCCGTTTCCATTACCCTTCTCCCTTCCACCTTTCGCGCTATTTTAACTTCCAGTCTAAGCAAACACTCGACGGTTTCTTTTAACCGATTCTCGAGCCATCCTATCTCAAAGTGCTTCTCGTTCTTCCCGCAAAAACACTCGACCACTCACATGCGAGCACGCACACACACACACGCACACCGTCGGGAAATAAGTGTCTGTCTTACAAGGGTAGGCATTCCTCCCTTTCTTTCTTTCAGGAGCTCACACAACTCCTCTCCCTTTTCCCAGCAGCTTCTTTCCCTTTCCCCCGCAATCTCCTGAGAACGCTGTCTCAGTAGGGGCCCGCCCTCCCTTTCCCCACTCTTGTATTCTCCTTTCCTCTTATCGCTTCCCCTCCGCTCTCTTCTCCCTTCTCCCCATACCTCCTCTCTCTTCCCCGCCACCCAATTCCTCTTTCCGCTCTCCTTCTCGCCTCCCCACACCCTTCAGGCGACACTCTTCAGCACTCTTCATCTCGCCCTCTCCCGGCCACTCACTCCACGGCTACACTTCAACACCTTCCTCTACATCTGCTCCCCTCCCAATCCCGCTCGCCCCTAGCTGCTCTCCACTCCCCCAGCACTCGGCTCTAGCGTACATACAAACGTTCCCTTCAGCTCCCCCTCTTCTTAAGTTCTCTCCTCGCTCGATTCTCTCTTCCGCCCTTACTCTGCGGAGATATCCGAGTAGACGTGATGTTTTCAGTACTAATCTACCAGCTTTTATCATCCCATTTCCTTCACGCCAATTTCTCATTTTAAACATATAGTTTTCTTCCCGAAGTCAGCTATAAATAAGCGCGCCTCTTTTAACCTTCAAGTTTTCACAATGCTTTCTTCAATATATATTTTATACGATTTAGTCGATGATTTAAATGAAATGATTTCAATGGAAAAATTGCATAATCCCTATAATTTCAAAATTAGGCTTGGAGAATAACAATCACATTATAAAAATTTAATATTGATCGTCAAATTTTGTTAGGGATACCATTAATCATTTTTAACTTCTCTCTTGAAATTATGATATTTTTATTAACTTTGCATATTACATACGCAGTTATTTTATATGTATAAAATTTTACATTTTATAATGACCTGTTTATAAATGTAAAGCTATTCTTCACCTATTTTATGTACTTTAATGGGTTATAGTACCGTTCTAATTTTCCTCCATTTAATTAGGGAAATATTTCCTGATATAAATTGTACTCTAATTTTATGTGGCGCCATCTATTACACAAAGGCAATCAATTTTAATTTCATTTAGCCATATTGACAATGTTCAAATTCAACCCGTTTAAAATGGTTTATGCAATGAAATGAAAGACGACCAAATGCACCTCTCATCGTGAGAATTAATTACAGTAACGAAGTAGCGTCTTAACTCGACTATCTAGGTTTATCTCTTTGTCCAACGAGTTTAACCTTTAGTACTGTATGACCTATTGATAATTCTTTACGAACAATGATTGCATTGTAAAAATCTTATTTAGAGCAACATAGCTCATCTATATATTTATTTATTCATTCTCCTACTATTATTTTAAAAATTCACTTTTCGGGTTTATTCTCACCCTCCTGCAGTGCATGTCTTATCTACCACCTCTTCCTCCACCCCCTCCGATTCCTCAAGTTCGTTGGAGTCATCCTTCAAACCTCCCAACTTAGTGAGGAGACGCCAACACCTCCAGAAGATTCCTCGCGCGGCGAAGAGGGGTGCCGGTGAGTGTGTCTTTCTCCCGCTCCGGGCTAATCTAATCACTCGGGATTGGCTGAGGGAGCACGCGGGTGATGTCAGAGGTGAGAGGGGGTGGGGCGCAAGGTGAGAGAGCAGGAGCAAGTTTGAAGAGGCCAACGCAAGCGATTGGGTCACTTGTTTTTGCGAGTCCCACTGGAGAATTTTCGAAGGTATCGGGGTAATACAGGAGAAACGCGTTGGAGATTCACGAGAAGAATGGAGGGGAAATGGTGACCAAAAGCTAAACAAGGTGAAAATTTTCAAGAGTAGGAAAAAAAAGGACCAAGTTGAGTACACCCGCACTCCCCGGTACTTCAAATAGATATCAAACAGGGTTAACATTTTCTCGATTTTTTAAATTTTAGTCAAATAAATAATGTACCCGATCCACGGGAATAGATAAAAAATGAAAGTTGATCAAATTCTTTAACTGTCCAGCAACACCCTGCTTTTACTAATGAATGCTTTCATTGAGGAGTTCGGGGAAAAACATATAGCAATACTGGATTAGGTTTTATGTTACCTTTATTAATGTTTTTATGTAACTTCAATCGCAAGCCTGACACCTACATCTATGACATATTCACTTACGAAAACTTGATCGCATGTCAAGAAAAAATATGTCAAGGAATATTTGTGTATAATTATTTGCTTACAATTTTGATGACAAGTAAGAGCGTTTGCTAGTGCGATTAACTAAAAACCGTAGTAGCTGTTCGTTTTTCCATTTACAATTATAACTTGTCATATTGTAAAATTTCGTTGGCTTAATTCGAATGAAAACATGGTAATACTGAACATTACTAGATGCGACACATTACTAATTTGGAGATCAATTTCATTGAAAATCCTATCTATTGATATTCCTGTGTTTTTATAAGATCCTCAATAGTGTTAATATAATGTTATTTCATCGTTTTAGAACTTTTAATAGGATTTTAATCATAAAATTACTGACTCAAATAAAATTAAAGCCATACCACCAGTACTAAAGCAAATGAGGAATTTATGAATAATACATTTTTGAGTTTGAACCCTAATACCTCATTGTTACGCTAGTAGAAGTTAAGGAAAACTATTGTAAACAGATAAAGAAAAGCAACTAAAGTATTATGAAATATTAAGAAAAGCTTGAACTTATTGCAGTTAGCGTTAGCTATCGATTAACTCACCGAGACAAAGAAATTAACTTTGGCAAAAATACTGTTTCCAGTACTATTGTAATTTGCATAAAAATATGCACCCTATTGTGTTATTAAAATTTAGTGTAATTAAGAGTTATAAAAATGGTTAAACATAAGCATAAAATTGAAACTTAATTAAAAGTTGTTTAGGTGACATGAAAAACCAGTATAAACTTAGATTTTATGCAAGAACAAGGTGACCTTCAGGAGAAATAGCTTAAAAGGTTCCCAGAATACTTCTTGCCAGAAGAGAATACTATTTTGCTTTGAAAAATGGCATATTGAACTGTTTAGGAGGTTTTTCGATAAATCAGGGTAATTTTCTCTGGTAAATATTCCATTTGGAAAAGGTCGGGTATGCTTTCGTGATATATCATAAAAACGTACGTTCAATTCAAATTTATTATTTCATGCATTTTGTTTTATTTATTACTCGGTTTTACCGTGTTATATTCTGCACTCTTCAGATGACAATATTTGCACACTTGTAACCTAATATTTTTATTTATAATTTATATAAATGGACTTTGTGCTAACTAATAATTTTTCATGGAACGCTCTATTTCACTTATATCATTCAACTAAATCGCCGGGCGCTATGAATTTCTTATTATTATTTTACATTGTCTTCCCCGTTAAATTTGATTGTGGAATTTCAATCTGGCTGTTGGGCTTAAAATAGCCGATATAATAGAATGAGATATATACATACACACACACACATATAGAAAAAACATTTTTTTTGCGTGTGTATGTATACATCTCATTCTATATTTAAAATATATATATTAATATATATATATATATATATATATATATATATATACACACACATGCATACATATACATACAGTACAAATCAATTGCAGAATACATTTACACAAGACATAGTACGCTAGCAGGAGCTTTACTATTAATTATCGCATCGCTCATAATCGTTTTTTACTGTAGAACGTCTGACATATAGATATTCAGTAAGTTTATGAATTTCCATCATAGGGATTGCGAGGGTATATAAAATTTGTCGAAATTACAGTGACACTCATGTGAATGTGGGGTGGAATGGTTGAAAAATTGCGATAGTTTAACATGCTTTGGTTTTCATGAATAATGTTGTCCATTATCATATAAAATGAATTTCGAAAAATTTAGGAAACTTCATGATAGTCGAACCTGAATTGCTTTCAAAGCTTGAGAAGTTTCGAAGTTTAGGTAAAAATTTCGAATTGTCTGTGGCGCAATTCGAACGGAATGGGAACGGTGTACATCTACGAAACCAGAAATAAAGTGGAAACGTGAATGGAGTGCATACTTGGAGAGGCTCATTTATAGAAAACGGTGTTATGAATAAAGTGGCATAAATGAATTAAAACATGAATATAAAAGCACTTTGATTGATGTTAATAAATTATTTAAGTGTTGGAAAAGTGATAAAATAGACGCTCTGCTGTAGATCACTATATACTGTAGTCTAGGTGATATTTTAATTTTTTTATTTCCCTATCAACAATTTTCAACTTCAAGTAGGTTCCCTTAGGTCTTTCCTTCGTCATGATAATGAGAAAATCTCTAACAATATGGTGCTATTCATGTTCAATTGTGGTACAGCGTTGTTTGTTATTTGATTCCATGTTCTTTTGTACTTAGAATTACATCTCCTGGGGTTCATTTTATGGGCCATTTAATTTTGAATCAAAAGTGGATCTTGCCAACGATTTTCTTCCGCGAAATATTCATCGCGTGTGTGGATATAATAGCAGCTACAGCATGGCAGCTAAAAGCACTGATAGGAACTAGTGACATTTACATTTTAAGGTATTTACCAGCCAGCGAAGTGCCGAAAGCGTTTGATGTTAGGCAGGTGTGGAATTTAAGCTGCGAATGACCGTCGGCGTTG